>OZ024753.1:18008631-18011131 GCA_964016885.1 Eledone cirrhosa | reverse complement strand
AACTAAAGGACACACTCATAGGCAGGGACTACCCTGCATCACTAATTGACAATGGAATCCAACGTGCCCTAAAACTCAGTACCCAGGACCTTAGACACCATAAAGTAAATCAACCAAAACTAAAAGCTCTTCCATACATCTCCACACACAACCCCCTCAACAATGAGGCCTTTGACACCATCCTCCAGAACATCCCTGTATTGAAAAAGGACCATAGAATGAACCAAATTCTACGAACACACGATATCATAAAGAGCAAAAGACAATCCAAGTCATTGAAAAACATCTTAACACATGCCAAAGTACTGCCAACCACAACAACGAAACCCACAGTAAAAAAAATGCGATAGACCCAACTGTGGCATTTGCATCAACCTAATAGAGGGTTCGGAATTCTATTTCAAAGATGGACAACGTTTTATAGTAAAACACAATTTCACATGTGCATCGGAAAATCTAATATATGTATTAACTTGTTCAGGTTGTCGAGAACAATACATAGGCCCGACCAAAGACAGCCTCCGCCAACGCATGACTGTCCATAGATCCCAAATTAAAATACGGGAATACAGGAAAATACCACTGAGTGAACACATTGATACCTGTGCCGCCCAAAATCATCCCAACTTCAGAACCTTTCCCCTCTACAAATTTAAAGATAATGCCACCCACACCCAGCGCATCAGCAAGGAATCTTACTTCATTAACAAATACGGACCCCGTCTAAACACTTCTCCCTAAGACGAACCCACAACATACACACGTCAACATACATACCTACATCAGCACACATCTCTACCCACATATAAACACAATGACACACGTAAACACACATGCTCTATGGTGCAATACAAAAAAATATATGTGCATATATATGTATGTATATATGTATATATATATATATATATATGTAGTGAATGTGTGTATGTGTGTATATATATATAGTGAATATCATTTCACACCTTTTATTGTTAAGATTGTTGATGTTCTATTAAGAGAACCGATTTTACTGAAAAAATCGAATAATGTACACCATTTTACCAGGGGAAAAAAAATACTGGTCCACCCACACACACACACACACACACACACATATACACAAACACATACACACGCGTACGTCAACATACAAAGAGACTTATACACACACACACACACACACACACACACACACACACACACACACACACACACACACACACACACACACACACACACACACACACTTATCTTAATAGCCATTTGACACACATCGCTGCTGGCCATTGTCGCAGCATCGAACACCTTACTACTACTACTACACACACACACACACACACATATATATACACACACACACACACACACACACACACACACACACATACACACACACACACATATTTGTTGTGAAAGAGTCATTTCTCAATCTTGGCGCAAAACCAATTTTTTATCCACATGACCTCTACCGACCAATCAAAATTGTTTTGACCAATAATTTTTGCTCGAGCCACTTTTTTAACATTTTAACATAAAAACAGTCTTGGCGCAAAATCAACTTTTTACATTCACATGACCTCTACCGACCAATCAAAATTGTTTTGACCACAAGCATTTTTGCAACACAAAAATAACGCTGGAGCCACTTTTTTAACATAAAAACAGGTAGAATTCCCAAAACTAATCAGATCAGAGCAAACAGCACGGACACTCTATCTCAAAATTATTTTTGAAAAGCATTTAGAAATGCGCAACCGGTAAAAACTTAAAAACTTAAAACCACAACTGAATACTAACCCATACAATCACTAATACTCTTTTATTCCTAATTAAACCATTTTTCAAATGTGAACAATTTGTCAGCATTTTCTATTCCGTTTACCAATATATAATAACTTGTGTGTTACACCTCTATTCTTTTAACTATATATATATATATATATATATATATATATATATATAAAAATATATATATAAATATATATGGATTTTAGTCTTCAATTTTATTATTATTACTATATATATATATATATATATATATATATATATATATATATACAAAATATTAAATCAATCAAATCTTAGTTTAATACATTTATTTGCTGACAATTGTTTCTTCCAGAGGGATATATGGATTCATCGGAGCATAGAGACTGTTTAAACAGGTGATTAAAATCCTAGTCTTCAGAACATTTAGGTAGATACATAATTGTTGTCAATATCATAGACATCATATATAAAATGAAGAGTGAAAAAGGAATAGTATGCTTCAGAAAACACGATTACAAGGAGCAATGGTGAAAAAATAAACATATTATGTATAAAAGGTATTGTTAAAGGTAATACATGTGGAAAAGGGACAAGTAAAAAAAGACGTAACATAAGATAGACATAAGACATCATAGCATTGGAAATCAGGAAATCTTCAGGGTATATAATGCAAGAGTCAATAAATGTATTAAATTAAGATTTGATTGTTTTAATATATTGTATTTCGGCTCTGTAAAACACTTGATAATTT
>OZ024753.1:17963631-18006131 GCA_964016885.1 Eledone cirrhosa | reverse complement strand
GTATCTTTCATCAGACCCGCTCAAGCTTTTATCAGTAGACTAACAACATTTAAAAGGAGAGAGAAAATGTGTGACTTTGTAATGGTTATAGCACACCTAATTCAATTTATTAACAACGTGTATGTGTAAACTTTTTCTTTCTATTAGTCAGCTTCAAGTTAAGAGAACTTTCTTTAATTGCTTTAGCAGCTAATGTGAGTAACATCTCTGTTCAGTATTCATAAGACTTGTATGGTATAAATTAGTAAAATGCTATAACGTAGTTAGCAGAATTTGTGTTCGACATAGACAATAATCTCAAATATTGGTCATTATTATATTTTCTTCGTTTCTTATCCCAGAATTAGATTTACGTTGACAATTATACAATTAAACGTTAATTGTCTTAGAAGACAGTGAGTTCACTGTTATGTAATTTCTAAATATATTATTCATGCAATAATAGTTTCTCACTGAATGGTTAATGATTATCTATTGGTTGGTGTCTAGTTATTCACAAAAATTGATACGTAACTAATTATATCACATAAAATGGAGATGTTCACACATTGAGAATTGGCCAAAAAATAACGCGGTTGCTAAAACCGAAGAATATATGAAATATCAAGCTGTGTTGCGTGTCTCACAAACATTTAATACCTTACAGTATTGAATGGGTGTATTTTCCTATAGATAGGGAATAGTTTATTGCATGAATGATTTGTTGAATTAGGCACATGCATATAAATGTAAAAGTGTGCTGAATCTGGATTTATCTTTCCTACGTATTTCTGAATGTCATTTGTGAAGTAAATACAATTCGTTCTGTTTAGACTCTCATGGAGGAAATTAACTTTTCGATCCAGGCTTCAAAGCTTGTCTTACTTTAAAGTACAATACTCTCATAGTATTGACAAGTCTTTAGTATGGTTCAACTCAAAAGTAGCTATAAATTAAATATTCATAAGAATGATGACCTATCAACTACTGACAGATGATAGTAGAAGTAAACAATATTAAATACTTGGAGAAGTATTCTGTAAGTAGCACGTGGTGTGCACCAGAGGAGCGGGAGTAGTTACCTTTCTTATAGCCTTCTTACATAATCTTGTCATGAGAATATAATCCCTGTAAATGTTGCATACATCAGTAAGTCGCGAAAGCAGCTTTACATGCGAGTAGAGAATATTTAAATACGTTTAGATAATATTTCGAATATTTATAACTATAGTTTTGTGTGCCAAAAATGGGAATATATTGAATAACGGCACAGCTTAATAAAATAAATCTTGTATCAATGATCTTCGATTAATATACAATATTGATTTCTAATTTAGGTACAAGGCCAAACATTTGAGTGAAGTGCACAGTTGATAAGATCCCCGCTTTCAGAACTTGGGTTGTACGTTATTTTATTGACACAGGAAGGAGAACAGGCAAAGCTGATCTCGGCAGGATATGGAATCAGAATTTAAAGAGTCAGAACAAATAATGCAATGGTATTTTATCCAACGCTCTACCAATTCTGCCAATCCGCCACCCTTATAATACTTGTTTCTACTTTTGGCACAAGGACATCAATTATCCCAGTGTATTACTGGTACTTTATTTTATCGACCCCGTAAGGATGAAAGGCAAAGTTAACCTCGGCGGGATTTGAACTCAGACGGTAAAGGGCCGTAACTCTTTGCTGCAAAGCATGGCGTCCGACCCTCTACCGAAACTGGCAATCCGCAAACCCTTATAATAATTGTTTCTACTTTAGGTGCAAGACCAGAAAACTTAGGGAAGAGGGAGGTCGATTTAAATGTCCACATCAGTTAACTGGTATTTATTTTACCTTCTTTTCCCCAACATCGAGGAATGAAGGGCAAAGTTGACCGTGGCATGGTTTGAACACAGAGTCTAAAGAGTTGGGATGACTAACACAAATCATATAGTATATTTGTGTAAATATAATTGTGTTAGTTTATTCTAGATACTTCGCTTGATGTTCTGAGTTCAACTTCCATCAGAGGTAATTCTCCTTATCTTTCTGGAGTTGATAAGTAAGTAACAATCTACTATTGTGCTCGATAGTATTGGCAGTAATCATTGCTTAACATTTTATGAGAACATTAGAAATCGATATTACAGATATGAAACAGAGATGCGTGTATGTGATGGCTCTGTTTGTTGTTTAACCCCAGTTTAATTCTAATCAAGGTGCTAGGCTTGAACAAGTCGAGAAGTTCAAATACATTGGTTCAATACTAGAGCAGACAGCAGAGGGAAGTGGGGGAAATAAGGGCAACACTAGCAAGAACAGTCCTGAATACACTCAGCACCATTTGGAAGGATAGAATTCATACAAAGTCCACCTAAAAGAAAGCAAATCAATGTTTATAATAGTAAAAAACAATTTAATAGAAAAAGAAAAAAATAGACTGAGAAGAACGAATGGAATGTATAATAAGAAAATATAAAAACCCGTAAAAAGAGGGAAAAGCAAGGGCTTTAGTGTGACAAAGAATGAGGAGGGTGATTGGCTCGGCTGATTGGCTAGGGCGCGGTGGTAATGGGGCTGCGCCCAGAGGACAAAACCGCAAAAGCATTCCCGCGTACAATGCCAGTGACAGCCGCTGCAACAGCCACCCCACCACACGGGGCATTTTTCACAAATGGGTCGCTCACTTTCCGATTTTCCGAAAGACGTCGGCGGTACAGGTTCCAAGTACGCCTGAAGTCTAGATAACGACCGCATTGATTAGAACACAATATTGGTTTCTGATTTAGGCAAAAGGCCAACAATTTCGGGGAAGGTAAAAATCGATTAAATCGATCCCAGTACGTTACTGGTACTTTATGTTATTGAGCCCGTAAGGATGAAAGGCAAAGCTAGCCTCAGCAGGATTTGAACTGAGAACGATAGTGTGCGTAACTCTATGGCATAAACCATGGCCTCCGACCCTCTACCAATACTGCAAATGAACCGCCTTTAATTAGAACACAATATTAAAATTCAAAAATAATTATTTTATCCATTTAAAAAATGTTGTTATTTCGTATTAAACAGATATATCTGTATGCTGCGAAAAATTTACATAATTTGTAACCAAGCAGGAAGTGTTCAACTTAGAAATACAAGATAGTCAAATATTTATCTGGCATTAGAACTCTCTCGATTTTTAGCAGTGTGCTGAAAACATTCTTGTAGCAAGAGTAGGGAGAATTGAGACATTGATTTAGTTATAATTTCCGCACCTCCCTTACCATCCTCCGGGGAAACGCCTTCTTCATTCTGTCTATCGGTGCTGTGGGGCGGCCAGCTAGTGCGACCTCATTTTCTCACAATACAGAGATATGGGGAGGGCGAAAGAGATGGAGGCGATGACACTGGGAGTTCGGTTCTTCAGTGTTCGGACACATTGCACCTGTCATGTGGATCATGTGATATTTTTCTAGAAATATTTAATTGTTAGCAAGAGGTTAATCAAATTTGCCATGGTGCTTTTTTAAGTGTACTTTTATAAGTGTACTTACAACTGATTGTAAAGGAAAGAATTGACAGGGCAATTTGGAAACATTTTAACCCGTTTAGTAATTGAACACGACTTTATGATCGTAAGTCCAACAACACGCGCCGACCTGTCTGGCTCAATAATATTTATGTACTTATGAACATATATAATACTGAAATTCCTATTGTTTTCGCAGTTGAATGAAAATATATGCCTAAAAACATTTGCTTTTCGCGGTTAAATGAAATTAAATGTGTAAACAACTGAAGCAAATTTCGTTGAAAACTGAGTTGTTATGAGCTAGCCAATGTGTTGCAGTAATTCAAATAAGATCATGGGTACTTTAAAAGTTACGTATAATTGAAACAGAAAATAACACAAAATGACACGAGACGATAAAATAAGAATGACTACGCTACAGACGTGCAAAGTTATATTCAAATACATCACTACCTAATTAGTTTTAATTATGGTAATTGATTTCTAAACTCACAAGAGAATTAATGAATCACTAAGTTTTTTTGTTTTTTTTTTCATCAAAATTTATCAGAACAAAATTTATCAGAAACTTGTTTACAATGAATTGGCTAGGCTAGACAACTCCAATGATTTTGTGCTAAAACAAATCCTGGTAATTATATAAAAGTAGTATATGTTTTATTTGTACCTGAGCATCTGTCACATATAGGAAACGTCTGTTTTTGTGTTATTGAATTGGCAGTATCGGTAGAGGGTTGGACGCCATGATTTCTAGCATAGTTACGTCCCTTTACAGTCTGAGTTCAAATCCCGCCGAGGTTAACTTTGCCTTTCATCCTTACGGGGTCAATAAAATAAAGTACCAGTAATGTACTGGTTAATTGCTGGCCTTGTGCCTAAAGTAGAAACAATTATTAATCTCTCTCTCGTCTCTCTCTCCATATATATATATATATATAATGTATTTTGCAATACACTTTATGCTTAATTAAAAGCATTTTGAAGACCGTATGCTATTGTTTTAGAGTAGTGACAAATTCACTTACTTTAATCTCAGCAAACAGGGGAGATAAGCCGACAAGGGCCTTGTTTCGCTTTTGTTGAAGCTTATCAAGGCTAGCTACCCCTCCTATCTACTGAGATTACTGATGTTATATTCTTATAGAATTCTAGTAAATAATCAGGAGCTGATTATACAGAGCGATTGTTGGTCAGGCAGAAATTAAAAATTAGAATTGGAGCTCTGAAATAGCAATATATATATGGATGTATATATAATGTATTTTGCAATACACTTTATGCTTAATTAAAAGCATTTTGAAGACCGTATGCTATTGTTTTAGAGTAGTGACAAATTCACTTACTTTAATCTCAGCAAACAGGGGAGATGAGCCGACAAGGGCCTTGTTTCGCTTTTGTTGAAGCTTATATATATTAAAGAGTTAAACAAGATTCAATATATATTTAATATAAATATATATATATATAAAGAAAAAAGAGAGAAATAAATAAAAAGGGAAGAAATATATTTTTCTTCCTAATAATGGTCTTTTTCTCCCTGTTTTCGTATATATATATATATATATATATATATATATATATATATATATATACTAGCAGAGGTACCCGGCGTTGCTTGGATATTAAATAGCAGTTGTGTATACCATTTATGTCAATACTTCAGTGCTGCTTCTAAAACTATACTTTTACAAAACCATCGGCTTTTTTCAAAAGGGGGTTCCTGCCCCCAGGGGTCCCCTACCCAATATGTGCCAATTCTGAGATTATTAGGAAGAAAAATATTTTTTTTTCACTTTTTATTTTTCTCGTTTCATCGACGACTGTATCGGAGCCACGACCCTCACCTGAGAACAGCTCGACTCCTTTCTCTCCTTCTTCTGCTCATTCCACCACTCCCTCCACTTACCCACCTTTATCTCCACCACCCACGTCCACTTCTTAGACATCACCGTCGCCATCGACCCCTCCCACCACTCCCGCGTCACCTCCGCCTACTTCAAACCCACCGACTCCCACTCCTACCTCGACTTCACCTCCTCCCACCCTACACACACTAAACACTCTATTCCCTACTCCCAACTCCTCAGGATCCGCCGCATCTTCAGCCGAGATGAGTCCCAGGCCCTTTCCCTAGTCAGCCATTTCATCCGCAGATGAGCATTATAATAATATATGTAGTAAGAAAGACAGTAAATCGTGCGTCTAATATTACGAGGGTTGAAGAACCACATATGTTTGAAATATTTAAACATGAAGCAGACAGATGGCTGAAACAGGTAAAAGAGTAAAAGAGTAAACCGCCTCAATAACTATTATATCTCTCGAACAGATTAGGGATTAATCTGTTTCGCCCTGAGTGTGTTTGTAACAGATAATCCACGGGCATCATCAGCGAGCATCATCAACCCTCGTAATATTAGACGCACGATTTACTGTGTTTCTTACTACATATATTATTATAATGCTCAGTATTTACACTTTGAGCTTGTTAATTACAGGGTTTCAGAATGAGTTATTAACTCTAACTTTCATTTATATATATATAAATATATATATATCAAAAAAGAGAAATAGGACGTAGGTAAACAGTTACAAAAGAATTTAATCCACGTATTAACAATTGTTTCATCAGAATTTCAGTCCATTATTGCTACACCATGTAATAATAGGCAATCAAGAAAGATACTGTGGCATCCGAATTTTCAAAATACAAAGTTGAAATGACCTTAGGAAATGAAATAAGGGGTAGTAGTGTAAGATAGAGGAACAGAGAGAGAGTGGGGCAAAAGAGATGGGGAGAGAGAAAGAAAAGGTACGCAGGTAGGGAGAGAAAGAGAATGAGATAGGGTGGTTTGAGAGGATTTGTATAGAATATAGTTAAGTTACAAGAAGGGAGGGGGAGGAAGGTTGTGTGCTAAAAGTTGTGATGAGTAGAGGGAGAGAGAAGGAAGATAGAATTTTAAGTGGCAGTTGGTAGTGAACAGGCGAAAGTTTTACCAGAGAATAGATGAAGGAAGAAAGTATTAAATTTCATATATAGTCTATTTTTAGGAGTGTAGAATTGTTATTTAGGGTAGAAAAGGAAGAGAGGTAGTGTTAAGATTTAGTTGAAGGTTTGAAGTGTGAGAACTTCGCTTTTAGTTTATGCTGGCAAAAGATTGACCTTTCAATTTTGTTGTTGAGTAGTTGGCGGCCTGAGCTTAGGATATGGAAGAGTTCATTATTTACTAACGGGCACGTTTTCATCCCACTCCGGTATGGAGGAGCATGTGAGAGTTTGGTCCATTTAAGGGTGTATTGTCGGTTACTCCCTTTTAAGTGCCAAATTTTGTCGGCGAGAGTCGTTACGTAACGGTGTTGGGGGTGATTTATTGCGTAACCTGGCACTATATAGGCAGCACTGCAAACACCTTCAAAACTCGTTGGTACACGGAGATTTACCCATTTGCATTGTCGAGTCTTCCAAACGACTTAAAGATATTTACATATATAATTGTTTCAACTTCTGGTACAAGGTCAGCAATTAACCAGTACATTACTGGTACTTTATTTTATCAACCCCGTAATGATGAAAGGCAAAGTTAACCTCGGTTGGATTTATATATAATATATGTGCGTGTGTGTGTGTGCATATATATATATATATGTGTGTGTGTGTCTGTGTGTGTGTGGTGTGTGTGTATGTGTGTATGTGTGTGTGTGTGTATGTGTGTGTGTGCATATATATAGAGAGAGAGCGGGAAAGGGAGACAAAATGGTGTGAGAACGTTTTAACTGAGGCGGCAGATATAAAAGGGACTGGACGTTATATTCGCTAGAAAGCGGATCAAATTACTAGTTGCATTGAGAGCAGCTCAACAAGTTAAGAATTTGGAGTAGTTACATTCATATATATATGTATACTATTAATCGTTTTCTGTTACTCGTGTATAAGAGTTAGAGTAACGCGGATCGCGGACTCTCTGGGCATACAATGTTTTTTTATTCAATATATGAGTTACTGCAGGAGGTCGATCGTAGGGTGATGCTTACAAGTTTCCGTAATCAGTAACCCATGGAGTAATTGCAATTAGATAAAGATTTACACAGATTCACATTTCTCTGTACAAGAGAATTCATTTCAAACATTTTCTTACGTTCCATTAACATGTGTGGAAACTCACCTACAAATCCTCAATACCAATCATATATGGGAAAAATCGAATTCAATTGTGGTACACAAATTTTACTCCCAACACATCAAATTACATAAGTCAACATATATTTTGGTGTAAAGACTATTTGAGCAGTTTTTTATTAGATTTGTGGTGCTGAATCTTAAAATAACATTCATTTGTCTTGGTCAGTTCACATTTTCCATCTACTGAATATGCCTATTTTTCCTAAAATCATAGATTTTCCTTCCTGTGACTCATTGTAGTCTGATGCTATGGAAACGAAATACTTGTTAAATTATACTGAAGGTGTGCTTCTTATTTCCTCCTTGTGAAAAGAATTTCATATTTTAAGTCTAATTGGAATTCTTACTCCTATTGAACAAGAGATACTTGAATACGGCAATTTTCTTAGAATAAGGGGTGTACATATGCAAGAAAATTAAAGCTAACGGTGAGCAATTAGTATTATTTTTGGATTCAGTGGTCTGAAAATCTATAAAATCAGTCAAAATATCTCCTGCATCATTTCATTTCTTTTTTGTCTGAAGGCCTATGTTAGCAAAACAGAATACTGACTTGTATTAGGTCAGTACCTTATAAGAAGTGTTGGAGTGTTGATGGGAAAAAGAGTTGACATACAAGACAAAGAAAAGCAATAAGTATGTGTATATAGAGATTTTATAATAACAATTACAGGTCATTATTGTTTACTTGGGTAACTTTGCCGAGGTTAACTTTGCATTTTATCCTTACGGGGGTCGATAAAATAAAGTACCAGTAATACACTGAGATAATTGCTGGCCTTGTGCCAAAAGTAGAAACAATTACTGTTTACTTGGGTATTTCGGGTGGGTGTGGTTCGTCATTGGTTGAAAGTGTTTTGTTATATTGACCAATGGCTTTTTGAGCTAGTATCTTATTGACATGCACCCTGTCGTTGATTTCTATAGCTGTGAAAATAGATATATTAGAGTTATAAATGCACACACACACACACACACACACACACACACACACATATATATATATATATATATATGTATGTGTGCGTGTGTTTGTGTGTGTATGTGTGTGTGTGAATGTGTGTGTGTATCTACATGAATAAATGAATATATATATATATATATATATTTGTTTATACATGTAGATAAACACACACAAACACACATACATACATACACACACATTGTAAACGGACATTATTAATATTATTATTATTATTATACTCAAATCCCACCGAGGTTGACTTTGCTTTTCATCCTTACGGGTCGATAAAATAAAGTACCAGTAATGCACTGAGTAATTGCTGGCCTTGTGCCTAAAGTAGAAACAATTATTATTATTATTCTCTACATTCCTTACATTAAACTAAAACTCTGTTGACAATATTTTAATAATGTCTTCCTTGTGAAATTTGTGGTCTTGTTTTGCTTAACTAATGAATACGTCAATACTCATCTTTTTCCATTTCCTGACGGTTCTAAACCCCACTATCAGGTTAAAATTTCTTTAGTCCAAAAATACGGTGAAAGCTTCTATTTTCTAATTTCATATATATATATATATATATATATATATATATATATATATATATATATATATATATATATATATAATATAGAAAGGCTTCTACATGACTAGAACTATCTCATTCGGGAGAAATCATCAGGAAGCCTGATGATTTCTGATTTTCTGGCTTCCTGATGATTTCTCCCGAATGAAACAGTTCTAGTCCTGTAGAACCCTTTCTATTTTAAATATTTATACTCTGGTTTCTATTGAGTACGTTACTTACTGCGGTTACGCCCGATTTAACCTGGGATAAATATATTTATATATATATATATATACATACATACTTCAAAATATTAATAAATATAGACATTCCTGTGATCAAATATATTTTATTATACATATTTCAGAGGTACTGAGCTATTTCAACAGTGCGTTACCATCAGATAAAATAAGTTGATGCCTGACACACCTTGACTATGTTGATGGTTATAATTTAGTCATGGCCGAATATATATATGTATATATATATGTATATATATATATATATATATATATATATATATATATATATATATATATATATATATATATATATATGTATATATACATATATATATATACATATATATTGTTATACTTGGGGAGGGTCATATTTGTGTAATATTGCCAGAATTAATAACAGAACACACTCACTGTTTGGTTGGTTTTCGCTTTCGCTTCTGTGTCTTTTATATCGGTAATTTAATTTATTCGGTCTTCAATGTTGCCACTGACTGACCAACGGTCAAAAATATAGATACAATATAGACACAAACACATATATATATATAGTTTATCAAAGTTCTTTCGTTGCACATCTGCAACATCGTGAGTGGTGCTATCTTTTTCCTCCCTATTGTATTTTCTACGCCATCTTTATTTAGTCTGTTTATATATTTATTTATTTGTTTATTTTATTTTGTCTTCTTTGCGCATGCGTTTGCGTGTGTGTATAGTGTTTTGTTTGATGTGTGTCGTGATTGGGTGACTGTGTATTGGTTAATGTATTCTATCTTTACTAGTATGTGTTTAGATGTGTTTGTTGTTATTGTGTATGTATTTATTTATTTATTTATATATTTATTTATTTATTTATACTTCTCTTAGGTCAGTGTTATTTTTTTGGGTGTTGTTGATATTCCATTCATTTTTTCTATTTCATTGGCCTCTCTGATTTGCCTATCTGCTGGGTCATTTCTATGTTTAGATATTATTCTAATTTCTATGATGTCTATGTTACCCTCGTGTTGTTGTCTGGCATGTTCGTATAGTACTGAACCGTTTTTTCGTCCTTTTAGCTTCCCCCAGTGTTGGTCTATCCTTTCACCTATGCTACGCGCTGTCTCGCTATGTATGTTGTTGTCATGTTTCTGCAAGTACCCTCTGTACATCTTATGCTATAGACTACGTTTCTAGTTTTACAGTTTACCCATGGGTTTACCTTACATATGATACATTTCCTATTAGTACAGTGGGTTTTCTTAAAAAAAGGTAGGTTTTGCTGATCAGGGATTTTATGGTGGTTCCTGGCTTTTATACCACCTTAATCTTTAAGTGGGTCTTTCTCAGGGCCTGTCTACACTGGTTAGCTAATTTCCCTCCAGGGGTAGCGTCCACAAACATGACACTCTGGTATCTCTGGTTGTCGTTCCATGAGGTGGCTTTCCCTATCTCATGTCTAGCCCTATCTAAGCTATTCCATGATTTGCTCCTGTATAATGGGCAAATTCCTTTCATGTCCAGTTCTATGAGGGTCTTATACTTCTGCGTGGCTCCTTCGTATACTCTGATTATGTCCCTTTGGTTGTGGCCAGAGAACTGCATGCGGTTGATGAAGTGTTGGATGTGTCTTTCCATTTCTGTTGGGTCTCACATGCGGAACACGTTCTTCATCACTCGTACCAAGTCTGCGATCAGAATAATAAACTTAGCACTACTGGACATTGCTGAGTTTTTGAGTATCAGGTATTTGGAGGCCATGGGTTTAGCATAGTATGAGTGGAGAATTTGGGCTCTCTCGTTTATAGTGTTAATCCAGAGTTCCGCGTTTAATACAGGTAGTCTATTGTTAGGGTGTTTGGAAGGGTAGTCGATAGTTACAGTTATACTCTGGTGTATGGAATTAGCTATCTGCTGGATGCTTTCTATTGTGCTACGTTCTAAATCAAACTTGTTAGTGCTCTCTTGTGGGGATGTTCTTATAACCATATTGATATCGTCTACGTAACGAGAGTACATGATGAGGTCTATGGAGCTCTCATTAAGGAGATCTTTAAGTCTCCTTTCCCACCATACCATAAAAAGTTTGGCAACGTCACCAGCTATGCTTACGCCAATCGCTGCTCCCTCATTTTGGGTGTAGATCTTCTCGTTAAACTTGAATATGTGGCTCTTTAGGGTAGTTTTGATACTAGCCCCTATTGCATGTGCAACCATTTTTCTTACATGATCATTGTTTTGGGGTGTCCGTATAGCTTTGGTCCACCGAATCCACCTTCCCATGGGAGTCGTTTTAGCCATTGAGGTTATGGTGGGGGTCTAACCCTTATGGGTCTACTGGGACAGAAACGTCTAAGGTCATGGCTGTCTAGGTAGTCAGTGTCGTAGGTAAGTCTAAGTAGGAGGCCCAGTTCGTCTATGTCGACGTCGCAGAACTCCACTTCACTCTCAATGATCATCTCGACACATTTTTCTATATGTTTGTGTCTATATTGTATCTGTATTTTTGACCGTTGGTCAATCAATGGCAACATTGAGGACCGAATAAATTAAATTAACCGATATAAAAGACACAGAAGCGAAAACCAACCAAACAGTGAGTGTGTTCTGTTATTAATTGTGGCAATGTTACCCAAATATTACACTCCCCAAGTATAACAATATTTGTTTCGACACACGATTTCATATAAAAAACCTCGCAAAACTAATTCATCGCCGTTATACACATATATATATACATATATATATAGTATAAAAGAGAAAACACAGGTAAGCATTAAGAGAAGGATTTTATCCAGGTATTTACGACCGTTTCATTGGTAAGTGCAACCTTATATTGCTATAATGCAAATAGCAGCCTCTCAATTATACTTTATACTCCAAGATTGAACGGAATTCTTACAAACTTGTGGAGTTACCCCTAGCCGTACGTTGAAACCATCGATGGAACTGGCTTTCTTAACCAAGAACTGGATCACAATAAGCAATTTTTTGCTTCTCTAACTAAATATATATATATATATATATACATATATATATACATATAGAATTCACAAGAATCAAAGCTGTGTTCAAATCATTTATTCACTTACAATTGTTTCATCCAAACCTAGGCTTGGTGTCTCCGGAGCTTTTTTCAATGCTTGTACATATAATTGACCTCCTATCCAACGCAAGAGACATACAGATACATATATATATTGATGTACAGTGGAGTGACCAATATTATACTATACTATATTTGTACAGCAATTCAAATTCAAAATCAAAATCAAAATTAAAATTAAAATACATTCGGCAGATAACACAGATAATGCAAGAGGATAGTTTGATAGTCAGATCTTGTGGGTAGTGTATGCATTAGTTACACATGGAGCATGCAAGTGTGTCTCATTTATATACGATTATTGTGTGGCAAGGTGTTACATGTAATGCAAGCATTTTAAGCGGGCAAGCAAGAGTATTATGGTGGTTGTAGTGGTAGGGTATTTTTTGTATAGATCAAAAAAGTATGTGTGCAGAAAAAGAGAAAGAAAAAGAAAAAGAAAGTTATAGTTTTCGAATCCACCACCATTTTCACATTCAGAAAAAGGAATTATCGTTTTTACATCCATCACATAAGTTACGATGTTCCGTATTGAATGTTTGATGCATTAAATTATTGTAGCGTATTGAGGCTCAGTGTTATTTAATCCATATTTATAGAATAGTTTCTTTCTGCTGCGATAATTTACAGTGGTTTATTACCCAGAAGTAGGTGTGTAGGTAAGGGGAGTTAATGCGTAAGGGGAGATAACTTGCTGATTCTCAAAACTAAATTCATTGTTCTAACATACATTATATGGTGCCTCAATTGAATCCCTTATATAAAAGGTTATATATTTATATCTAATTTTCAATTTTGAATACAGTCCACTCGATAGATGTATTAAAGGTATCTATAGGAAGTTGATTACTCTTTATTATATAGTGCTATAATTGAAATTTCCATACAAAGTGCCATATCTTTATATCAAAGTTCACTGTAAATACAGTCTACTCTCGAAACATATCAGAAGACCTATTAGAATGTTGTCTACATAACCCCAGGTAAGTTATGGAGCAGCGTATGGCTGTTTGCATGACAAAACCAAATACAACTCTTGGGTAGACAAATAGATCCCTCATTTACAATGTCATTAATCTATCCATCAAGTTATACATTCATATATAATTCATACATAATTCATTGCACCACCCTACATATAAGTTAGACATATCCCTATGTTAATACATTAATCCTATATATATATAATGTTATTACTCCATACATTTAATTACAGATACATATATAATTCACTGCCGTATCTAGTATTTAAAGTTTATATAGACTGTATTATATTTCTATCACTATATAATTATAAGTAATTAAAAGTAATTATATTAAAAGTTGGTGTTTATGAGGATATTTCTAGGGTATAAACTTATAGATAGATAGAATGATTTGTGTCGAGGGAAGGTTGGATCAGAGAGTGTGGTGCAGTGGTGTAAGGCATGCCCTTGAGGTGTGGTGTTAGAAGCGGTGATGGGTTCAAGTCTGACATTGTTATATATTGGGTTTAAAGTTTTGGAAGGAGTGCCGGAAGCGGTGCTGGCACGACGCAAACATTCAGTTTTCAGATAGTGTATGTAGCTAGATAGTGAAGTGGAGTTGGCTAGACTGTGTTTTTTGAAAGAATGGAGATGTGAATTGTATCTGGTTTTGAAGCAGTTCGAAGTAGAACCCTATATAGGTTTCAGAAGAGTTGCTAGTTCTGACCGTGCATGAGTAGATGATGTCCTTGACTAAGCAATTTTTATCTAAAGGGCAGGTTCTATTAGATCTACAGTTACAATTATTTTGGATGTTAACCTGCCGGTTATTATGTTGTGTAGAAGTCTGGTTGCTAGGTATTGCATTATGGCTATGGGGGGTAGTCGCTCCTAGCGTTATTGCTTTCACTAGTGTTATTACTATTATTACTATTGATATCAGGGTTTGCAGATATTACGTTGTTTTGAAAGTTTACCCCCTGCTGTGTTTTAGTTTGTTGAAAGTAAGTATTAATCTTTCTTTTATTGCTACTAGCTATGTGGTATGTTATGTTAGGCGTGGTAGAGTATGAGATTTTAATGGTGCTTTTATTTATAAGACTATGGTACTTGTGGCCAGAGTGGAAGTTTTTACCCAAGAGTGAGAAGAAAGCCTTAGGTAGGTTGGTAGAGACGTTTAGATTGAGAGGGGGGTTGAAAAATGTATTAGTTCTTCTATTTTTGTTTTTTATATCTGTTGAGGTGTTTCCGTTTATGGTATTTTGGTGTCTTCTCTGGTGTGGGTTACGTTTGTTGCTACCCTTCGTATTAGTGTATGTGTGGTTATTACTCTTATTACTATTTTTCGTCATGGACATATTGTGAAAAATAATGTTGCAACTATGTGTTTTTATAGGTAGGAATTCGATCTCATTATTATGGCCTGATCTAGCTAATGCCTGATTAAGTATTGTGGGTTTTTGCTAAATATGGTTTCGGCATGAGATAGATTAGAGATACTATTGGATATTCCTTTAGAGATAGAGTTTAGTATTGATCTAGGGTGGTTAGACTTGGTATCTACGTAAATTAGTTTTTCTTTAGGTTTATGGTATGTTGTATATATTTTTTGGATGAAACACCTGTAAGTGAGTAAATGCTTTGAACACAGCTTTGATTCTTGTGAATTCTATAAAACTGCTCTGTAGAACAACTGATGTTATTACATTGAGCTATTTCTCTTACTGGTAATAAGGTAGTAATAAATTACTGACCTTCCCTGTTTATAGTTTAAAATATACATAACTATAAATAGTATCCTTAATATTACATATATACATATATACATATATATATACATATATGTATATATGCATATATACATATATACATATATATATACATATATGCATATATACATATATGCATACATATATATATCTATATACATATATACATATATATATACATATATATATCTATATACATATATACATATATATATACACATATATACATATATATATACACATATATATCTATATACATATATACATATATATATACACATATATACATATATATATACACATATATACATATATATATATATATACATACATATATACATATATACATATATACATATATATATATACATATATATATACATATATACATATATACATATATATATATACATATATATACATACATATATATACATATATATACATATATATATATAGCAGAGAGGGTGTGGTAGGATACCACGTGGACCATAACGCACCAGAGTACTCAATACTTAGGGTAGTAGAGTGGGTAATATGAAAATAGTCAGGACCACGACGGCTAAGATCCGGCCGTTTCGACGATTAGATCCTAACTGTTCGAAACGGCCGGAGCTCAGCCGCCGGGGCCTGACTCCTTTCCTATATATATATATTCGTCTTTTCTTCTTTCCGTTTTTCTCTTTCTTCCTGTCTCTTCATTATCTTATCTTTTCTTTTCTTTCCCTCATGGTCTTTTGATTGATAAAAAGCCTGGGCGCGCTGCTGGTCGTTTTCGATGTCCTGTTTTCAGCGCCAAAACATCTATGATCCGCAGTTAACAGCTGATGAAGAATTTTTTCTCTTGTTGACATCCATATCACTATCTTACACTTTTTTTACAGTAACCATACAGCCTGCTTCGTTTCTTGTAATTTTATATATATATATATATATATTTCTAATAGCCATCTTTTCACCTCTTAATAATGTGTGTGGTGTGTGAGGCACGTTGGCTGAGTGCTTTTTACGGGAACGAAAAGATTGATTTTTTAGTCTACCGCCGCCACGTAAAATTTGTAAATCGGTGGCTAGTCGAGAGGTAGAATCGTATCGGGGGCCAGTTGCAAATGGCTTTACCGTGTCAGTCGTCACAAACAGTCATGACCGGCATGGGCTGGTGTTTGTATTCTGTCGATCGATTGGTTATTGATTAGGCGATATCCGCTGATGAAGCCGCATAAGCTGGTTGTGCATTGTTGCATAATATATGCAGACGGATGGTGCAGTGCACCTTACTGCTGCATTAGTGTGGCCGAAACTCGAGTCCGGGAACTATTATAGGCACCCGTTTCACGTGTGTTGTGTTGAAGCGATTAACTATGTGTATACTCTGGGAATGTATCTTACATTGCCTATTGAGTACGCTGAGATACAACTGGTCCTGGCATTGATAAATATGGTGGGTCCGTCAACTCCTTAGATATATATATATATTTATTAAAATAACAGATTAAAGTTTAAGCAAAGAATCGCTGCTTTCACCCTTAACGGGATCTTCTGAAACTAACAAAGTCAATCTGTAAACGCAGAAGTGGATATTTCAAAAAACGTTGCAACCGGAAGAAGACAGAAAGACGATACTTTGCTCTACGGTTCTTATATATTTGATATATATTTATCCTTATCGAGCCCTCTTTGGATTTTAGTCTTCAAATTTATTATTATTACTATATATATATATATGTGGGGGGGGGGGTATATATATATGTATATATATATAATTTATTCTAATAAATTACTGTATTTTGAGCTGCTTCTCCGCCTAGTTTTATATATTGTTTTAGTAAGAAACAATATTTTTTCATATATATATATATATATATATACACATATATATATGCTTAAATCTAAATTTCTAATCCTTAGTCTTGTTCCTATTATGTTATCAGTAAAATGTTAATATGTATTTATTTGAGCCAGTTCTATGTGAATAATAGAAATACCAGTTGATATAACATAAATGATACCAGTCCAAAATGATTGAGTATTGTTCATGATATCGATCATCTGATGTTATGTAATAGATTCCGTCCTATATTCTTCCTATATATTTCATCATTGACATAAAAGTATTACCTGCATTGTGTCGCTTTTATTTTTGTTTTCTTGTTTTTTTCTGTTATTTTTTAGTTGTTTTACTTTTTCTAATCTGACTATCATAAAACTTCCATATCTTAATTCTTTTTCACGTTTTAAATATCCACTCATTTAATTCTGGTGATCTATCAATGTAAAATGCCGTAGCACAATTCGCCATCTTAATAAAGAAAAGCAACGTTTAGCATTTTTCATGTATAGAATTGTTGAAGCTATTATCAGAATATTTCATTGCACTTTCGTGTTGGACAGAATGGCCGTTGGACAAAATGGCCGTTGTACAATAAATGTATCATGATTGTGTGTTTATGTGTTTGTATTCTCCTACTTTGTATGTACGTAAGAAAGTAACTGAATTTAATTAGAGTGCCCAATGAATGAATTAGCAACTGTTATTAAACATATTCTTTAAGTATATTAATGACGTTCAGATGTAAATATTGATATCTTGTGAAGTGAAATTATTTTCTTTTTAGCCACTAATTTGTACAATATATCTCACCTGCAAGCAAGCTTCTTCAATGCCATACATTTGACGATTTCTATAGCATAGTTAATTGAATAACTTGTTGCAAAGATATATTCTTTCGTATCATATAGTGTTCTTTTTTATTTACTTCGTACGTTATTTCTTGCGGACGAAGCTATGCATAGAACTACATTTACGTTGACAATTATATAACTAAGTGTTAAATATTTATAGATATATTTAATTCGTTGTTATGAACTTTAAGAATTTATCATTTATGCAAGAATCGTTTTCGACTAAACTTTTAATGATTTCCTTTTGTCCGTTTTCTCTTTATTCACAAAGAACCTGTCATAACTTCATATAATACATAATATTTTACTTAGAAACTAAATACTGCCACAGGCAAGCATAAAGTGACTGTTGTCTACGAAACAAACTCTATAACGTGCTACGCTGTGTGATCTTCAAAAGCTTTTAAATGTTAAGTCCAAACCATTATCATAAGGGGCTGTGTTTCCGGGTCGTCTTTAATTACGCACAAGAGTATACGGATTTTAATGGGTTAATATGAATATGATTCTGAGGAAAACAATTACAAGGAAGGATGTAATCATAGTAGTACATGAAAGTGTTGTAAAGAAGCATTACAAAGGACATGGAGGAAGCAGACGACTGAACGTCTATTGTTGTTGTAATTTAAGCATTTAACTAGATAACATATTTGGAGGTCTGAGCAATGGAGCAGAGAGACACCAAAAATAATATATAGCACTATATTTACATGATCCTTACAGTGTTATGAAGTAAGAAAATACTATTGGGCCTTGAAGCAGTTATTTTTAACCAAACAAATCTATTTTACAACGTAAACATACACAAAAGGATCTAACGTTTTTACTAACTATGTATTGTTTCATATGATATTATCTAAATGAAAGTTAATAAAACAACTACCATGGAAAAGCTGTGTAACAGGATTTTATTTCTAGTATCTAGTTCATATAGTTTAATGCAATGGTAAGCTTCTTATGAGATGCTATGTTTTAGACGTATTTTAGTATTACGTCGGAAAAGAGAATATTTGTCTTTACTAAGAGCCTAAAATATATCTGGGATCTAACTTCGGCGAATCAAAGTGAGAGTATTCCATTGTTTCAAAGTTATATAACAAAGTGAATACATTTTGTATTATCCAAGTATATGAGTATTATTTACACAAAGAATGCATTACATATATCAAATCCAGGTGGACATATGAAATCTCATCAAATATTAAAATATTATTTCTCTATTTTCAGTAACATTTCAAGCTATGAGATTTCTGAGCTTCTAAAAGCTGTCCATAATTAATGGGAACAACAGCTACCTATGGCGGTATGGCACCTTTAAATATCATTTATATTTCATGAAATTCTGAATACAAGTTTACAATCTCTCTCTCCCTCATATATCTTTCTCTCTTTCTCTCTCTCTCTCTATCTATCTCTCTCTCTCTCCCAGCCTCTCTCGGCCTCATCTCTCTCTCTCCGTCACTCTCTCTCTCTCTCTCTCTCTCTCTCTCTATATATATATATATATATATATATATATATATATATATATATATATATATATATATATACCTCCCAGCCTCTCTCTCTCTCTTTGGGATCCAGGTTGTTTGCGACAACTGTGGGATTAATACAGATATATCTCTGGTATAATTATATATTCATAATTCCCTACATTACCCTTCATAACATTGAAGATTAAGAGAAAGGAAGCGAATGTTACAGTCAAATATTTCACACATATCTCTGTTTAAGGAGATTCCCTTTAGTGACAACAGAATACATAAATCAATGTTATATCAACACAGGCGCCTACTCGAACAACAATTAAATATATATATTTTGGATGTTAGTCTTCAATTTTATTATTATTACTATATATATGTATATATATATATACATTTAAAGTATATGATAAACACGAAATGTGTTTACATTGCAACAGACAAAGTTAGCTATTAATGAAATAAACTAATAAAAGTGAATACAATTTGTCTGTCTCGATACAAGTCAATAAAGACAAGCTTATATTGGCAACTGCCATGATTCCTGGACATATTTAAATTTCAAAATTCAAACCTGTTCTGTAGACGAATTTGAACCTCGAAACTCAAATAAGTATCGCAACGGTGGAATGTGAATTGAAAAATAAAGAGAATCGAAATGGAATAGAAATAAAAGAGTGAAATGTCCAAATCTGCTGTGCTTATCAACAGGAATCCAGTAAGATTAATCTATCTCACATCAAATATTTTGCAGGTCTGACTACACGTGGGTAGGCAGGCCAAAACTAGCTATCCCACATTCACGGTGCTAGAAATAACAGCCGCTTATGCAGGATTAAGGATCAGCTCTTACAATAAAGGAGCTATACATTATATTATATTTTGAGAATAAACTCTCAGTCGTTTACAATAATTAAGCTCCAGGAAGGGGCTCTTCCGAGCAGTTAATACATTTAAAGTATATGATAAACACGAAATGTGTTTACATTGCAACAGACAAAGTTAGCTATTAATGAAATAAACTAATAAAAGTGAATACAATTTGTCTGTCTCGATACAAGTCAATAAAGACAAGCTTATATTGGCAACTGCCATGATTCCTGGACATATTTAAATTTCAAAATTCAAACCTGTTCTGTAGACGAATTTGAACCTCGAAACTCAAATAAGTTTCGCAACGGTGGAATGTGAATTGAAAAATAAAGAGAATCGAAATGGAATAGAAATAAAAGAGTGAAATTTCCAAATCTGCTGTGCTTATCAACAGGAATCCAGTAAGATTAGTCTATCTCACATCAAACATTTTGCAGGTCTGACTACACGTGGGTAGGCAGGCCAAAACTAGCTATCCCACATTCACGGTGCTAGAAATAACAGCCGCTTATGCAGGATTAAGGATCAGCTCTTACAATAAAGGAGCTATACATTATATTATATTTTGAGAATAAACTCTCAGTCGTTTACAATAATTAAGCTCCAGGAAGGGGCTCTTCCGAGCAGTTAATACATTTAAAGTATATGATAAACACGAAATGTGTTTACATTGCAATAGACAAAGTTAGCTATTAATGAAATAAACTAATAAAAGTGAATACAATTTGTCTGTCTCGATACAAGTCAATAAAGACAAGCTTATATTGGCAACTGCCATGATTCCTGGACATATTTAAATTTCAAAATTCAAACCTGTTCTGTAGACGAATTTGAACCTCGAAACTCAAATAAGTTTCGCAACGGTGGAATGTGAATTGAAAAATAAAGAGAATCGAAAATGTGTTTACATTGCAACAGACAAAGTTAGCTATTAATGAAATAAACTAATAAAAGTGAATACAATTTGTCTGTCTCGATACAAGTCTTTATTGACTTGTATCGAGACAGACAAATTGTATTCACTTTTATTAGTTTATTTCATTAATAGCTAACTTTGTCTGTTGCAATGTAAACACATTTCGTGTTTATCATATACTTTAAATGTATTAACTGCTCGGAAGAGCCCCTTCCTGGAGCTTAATTATTGTAAACCACTGAGAGTTTATTCTCAAAATATAATATAATATATATATATATATATATATATTTACTCTGCGGTTCTTATATATTTGATATATATTTTTCCTTATGGAGCTCTCTTTGGATTTTAGTATTTTATTGTTATTATTATTATTATTATTATTATTATTATTATTATTATTGGTCTAATCGGGCGTATTTTGCTCGCTCCCAGTAAGTCGCTTTATTTGCATGTTAAACTTATTTGTTGTTAAATATTTCTTGTTCTGTAAGGGATATAAGCCATTAGACTTTGCCCTGTAAAGGGCAAAGTATAATATTTGGGCCTTTTGGCCCAAATATTTGAACTTTTTTCACATTTTAAAAAATTTACAGAGAAAAAAAGACATGGCTGAGCCACGCCCTCCAGCGATATGTCTGCTGTCGTTCCACAACAACGTAGAAGTTGAGAGGAGCGCTACAGCGAAATTAACACAAATTGATAACACAAACACCACCACAAATAATGTAAACAAAGACACCAATGATACCAATGAGAACTCTAATTTTTTTAAAAATGACAGTAACAGCGACAACGAAAATACAGATAACAACAAAAAAAATGACAAATGCAAAAACAATATCAACACCACTAACATGAAAACAAATAGAGACAACACCAACAGCAACAATACAAACTGCACCGAGAACAACGGTGGCAACAAAGACAACAATGATAACAGCGACAGTGATAACAACAACACCAACAAGAACAACGACAACGACAATAACACCCCCAACGAAAACAAGAACACTTTCGCTGCGGCAGCAGCAAAAAAGAGGCCATGCTTCAAATGGACCTCTCAAACAAAGATGAAATGTTGGCCCAGGCATGGAAGCTCATCAAGCAAGAGCAAACCTAGGCCAACTTAACTGTGTCGGTAGAAGCTATTGAGGCAGTGGAGCGCAGAACGGGCATTATAGATGCATCTCAGTACATACCAAAAGGGCAGCTTTAATCCCGCAAGCAGATGTCGAAGTCGGGCTGAGGTGCATCAGAGAAGACACCGAATATATAGAGAGGGGCAATAGTACGGCACCATTTCGGTGATGTTCAAGTCAGAAGTCCTCGCTATGACTCCTTGCAAAACAAGCAAGGTCATAATGTAACCATCCCACATGGCAAAAAGAAAGGCCCGTCTCTGTATTCACAGAATCCCACCAGGACTTGACATGTGGTGGCTTCTGGGATGTGTGATTGTGGATGGGACGGACACCGTCCCTATAGAAGTGACCAGAACGTCCAGAGAGGACTGGTCCGGGTTGACCTGGAGAACCTTCTCCAGATCAGGCCCGAGAATGTGAAGACAATCCCGGACTACATCCGCCTTCAGAATGGGACGGTCATTCACATTATGACAGCAGGAAAAAGGCCGCAGTGTTTTGTTTGTGGGGAAAAAACCCATTTGCGAGCCTTCTGCCCTCAACTGCTTAAAGATGCAAGGGGTCGAAAGACTCCACTGCTGCCGACGCCGGGGCGAGGACCACAACCAACACCAGCACCGCCAAAACCACCAACAACAACACCAATAGAAAGACCACCACCAACATTGACCACCCAGGGGGGAAACGAGGAAAGCTGTCAAATTCCCCCTTCCCCAAAAAATACACACACCAATACAACCATAATCATGCATACAGACACACTTAAAGACACAGACACCTCATATACCAGTAGTGAAGATGAGGGAAAACCCAAATCCCCCAAAATACAAAAAAGGAAACACAAAAAGAAAAAAAAACTCAACAAAGCACAAAATCACCCACAAAAAAACGCAGACACCACCCACGCAAACATCTCTCCAATAACACCAACATCAACACCACCATGACCATCACCAGAATCCCCCAAACGCAAACAGCCTAAACAGACGCAAGAACAAATATACACACAAACATCTGAAACCACAGACACCGCACTCACAACAAATACAGACACAACCGAAACAACACCACCAAAACGATCACCACCACAGCCACGCAAACAAATAAAATCACACCAAGAAAACATACAAAATTTCGTGCTCCTCAGGAGGGCCAACAAGGAACTGATGGCCCTCGTAGCACGAAGTGAAAATATACAAAAAGAGGGGGAAATTTTTAAATCGAGCACGTTTCGCGTGCCGGAAGATATGGTTCTGGTGCGAATGTCGCTCGATTTATACAAAGAAATACGAGACAGCTTTACTCGGGACGTGGGAACCCCGAACGTAAAACCCACTTCAAGACTTTTAAAGGGGTTCCCAAAAGAAACCTCACCCGCTATGGAGGTCGAACAACCCGACCTTCACAAGAGCCCGGAAGGTAAGTAAACCTTTCCTCTCTCTCTTTTTAACCTGCCAACATGGCCGTATTACGAGTAGGATGTTTAAATGTTCGAGGCCTGGGATCGTCCTGGAACCAGGGCCACCTGCTCAATGACCTCAGGTCTATAGAAATGGATGTAATTGCCGTCAGCGAGACCAGGATTTCCGACACGCACGCACTAGCCCCCATTTTCGACGACTATCTGATCTTTGCACCTGTTAGCCGGCCGGGAATGGGAGGCGGGGTGGCAGTGTTGTTTAGGAAAGGCCTGGATCTCGAGGTAAGGTCGATCTTCCGTACCCGGACGGGAAGTTGGTGGTCCTGGACGTGAACAATAACGAAAGTGGTGCATTTAAACTGGTGGCCGTCTATGCTCCGACTGGGGCAGGACGGCCGGACTTCTTTAGACGCATGGAAGCCTTTCTAGGTACGTCTCGCCCTTTACTGTTAGCAGGGGACTGGAACGGCATCTTAGACGCACGCTGGGACTGTGTGAGAGTATCCGATAGGAGCGGGGGGTGCAAAAGCCTCAAGAACTTATCAGCCAGTTCCAACTGTCTGACAGGTACCGACTAGATTTCCCTAATGCGCCAGTGTGGACCTGGGCTAACCGCATAGGGTCATCTAGATCATATATAGACAGGATATTCATGAGGAAAATAGACAGAAATAGTGTAAGCTGTCCACGTTTTGAAACGGTCGCCTATTCGGATCACAAGCTTGTGATCTGTATGGTCGACCTAGATAAGACGCGTAGGTTAAGACCTGGTTACTGGAAGCTAAACATGTCATTTCCGGCACGTAAGGCTTACAGGTCAACAATTTAGTTAAGAAAATGTTGATAGGGGGAGTCGTCAACAATAGATGGTGGGGGCTCTCAAAAGAGAGATTAGAGTAATGTCGATAGAGTTTATCAAAGAAGTAGCGTTAGAGAAAAATAGAAAGGAGGGGGAGTTGGTAGATAAGTTAGACGTGGCTATTGGTAGTGGCATTGCAACTGACGTGCTAGCGGCGAGAATGGCATTAGACCATTTCTTCAATGCGAACACGAAGGCTGCATTGTCAGAGTTAAGGCGCGTGCTCTGAGAAACGAGGGAACCAAAGCTGTTCGATGGGCCCGCGTGGCAGAGGCGCAGCGTGGTAATAAAACCATGATTCGGTCTTTGACGGACCGAGACGGACACGAGCTGAGCGATTCCAAGCGGATGTGTGAGGGCTTTCGCCAACATTTTGCGCGGTTGTTCGGGGGAAGTGGCGGGTCAGAGATGGTGGCGGACTTCAGTCCCTACCTCGATGGCTTGCCGCAACTCTCGACGGCTGACGCTGGGCGCTGCGAAAGGCCAATTACTTCAGCCGAGATTCAGGATGCTCTTGTCGGCTGCATGAGGCGCAAGTCTGGATGGTCTGCCCTACGAACTTTACGTAAATATGCCTGACTTGTTCTCCAATCTACTCGAAGGCCTCTACTTCAACTGACAGCAAAACGGGAGTATTCCCAGTTCTGTGAGCCTGGGCGTAGTGACGCTGATATGGAAAAACGAGAACAAGAGGGACACATTAGACAATTTCAGGCCCATAACTCTGCTCAACACAGAGTTTAAGATTTTGGCCAGGGTGTTAGCGAAGAGGTTGGCGCTTGTCGTCGGGGATTTGGTTGGGGAGGTGCAAACTTGCGCAATCCCAACCAGGTCCATACACGACAACCTCCACCTAATGCGATACATCATAGAGAGGGTAGGGTGTAAACCTGGCTCCGGTGGGGCTCTGATCAATTTAGATCGATCGAAAGCATTCGATAGGGTCGACCATCGGTATCTGGAGGCTGTCCTCAAGGCGGCTGGCTTCGGCCCCGTCTTCAGAAGCTGGATCGCTGCAATGCTCAGCGGCATCTGCTCGGTGGTCAAAGTTAATGGCCACCTCTCGGAACCGTTTCAGGTCTCCCGATCGGTCCGTCAAAGTGCCCTCTCTCCTCCCTTCTGTACGTATTGACTCTCAAGCCTTTACTGCGGAAGCTGGAGCTGTTGCAGGGAATCCCGCTCAAACCGGGACACGGAAAGGCTGTGTCGGCTTCTGCTGACGACATCACCGTGATGGTGTCGGACACCTCAGAAATCGAGGTGGTCGGCAACTTATTGGAGGAATATGAAAGTTTGACGGGAGTAAAACCTAACCCGGAAAAATCGGTGGGCTTGCAACTCGGCACCTGGAAAGGCAAGTCCATGCCGTCCATCAGCGTTGTTAGGCGGTGGACAGATGGACCGGTAAAGTTGCTAGGGGTTTGGTTCGGGCCAGACCTCCAGGTGGTTAAGAATTGGGAGGAGGTAACGGGAAGGGTAGCCAGTCTCACTCAGAAATGGGCTGGCATGAAGCTATCACTGAAAGGTCGAGCGGAGGGGGCGAACGCGTACATCGCGTCCGTCATCTACTACCGTCTGATCGTCGTCCCTTTCCCCCGTTCGCTCCTCGCCATCTTGGAGCGGCTCCTCTTCAAATTCTTTTGGAGGGGTCAGGTTCCGCTGGTGAGGCGGTCCATCTGCTGCCAGCACCCTCTACGTGGAGGGCTGGGCATGCGTGGCTAATGATGCCCATGCACGCGCTGAGGCTGCGGCATCTCCATATATTCTGCCTAAACGGTGAACAGGTGTGGTCGCCGTTTGTCAGACGGGCCTTTCCTCAGTTCGTTTCTTTGACTGAGTTGCAGTCCTGGGTCAAGAAGAGACCGAGACTGGGTGACTGGCATCTGGAATGTTGCCAGGCACTCACTGCCCTCTACCAGGCGGGCAATGCGCTCAGTGTAACTTCCTCTCTCGAGTTCTATAGAGGATTAGTGGGGGGGTAGTGCGACGACGCACTCGGAGAGGCTCTGGGAGTCAACGAAGTCGAACTAACCAATCTGTACCGGAGGACTTTCGAGCCGGGGAAGATGGATAATTTCCAAAAATCCCTCGCTTGGTAGTGCTACCGGGGGGAGGGGGGGGCACTACCGGTTCGAGATAAACTCTACAGGCACGGAAGTGCTGCCTGAGATGCGCACAGAACGACGAGACCGTTCTTCACGCACTCGTCCAGTATAGGTGCGTTACTGACTTGTAGAGTTATGTTGAACAGCTGTTGTCGCGTGTAGAACGGATCCGGCTATCGGCCGAGTCCACAGTGAAGATCGACCCGCCGCCTTCTTTTGGCCAGGAAGGGAAGGCAATTTTCCTCTGACTGGTGGCAGTAGCGAAAGAGGTTGTATGGTGGACGAGGTCGAAAGGACTGAAGACAGACACTTTTCTCTTCGGCCAATCCCTCATCTACTTTTTCAAGTTTCACTTGGAAAGGAAGGTGGGGGTGGAGAGAGAAGTGCTGCCCCATAAATAAATGATCTCGTGATATCGAAATGGATTCTCCGAAAATCGTCTGTTCCACGCCGAACGGCACTAACACCACCACCACCGCCACAACTGAAACTAAAAATAATAATAACAAAAATAACAATAACACCAACAATAAGAATAACAACAACAACATCAACACCAGCGCAAAACCAAATGTGTCGTTTGCTAAAGCGCTAAACAAAGATGAAACGGTTGAGTTACGCCAGGAAGAATTGAATGAAGCCAGGCGAATGGTAAAAAAATATGGTTACAGGGTCAGCCTCACCCCGCCCCGCCCCATCTAATACATCGGCGCCTTTGGACCGTGTCATATCGCACAATAAACATTAAAACACGCCGAGTGGATTGGGCATCCGTGTCCCAGATACAAAAAGCTTTGGAACATGTGTGGGCTCAAAAAACCCACATCAGATGTGGGCAAAAATATGGAATCGTAGACGTGTTCTTTGGAACCCCACAGGAAGCCAGAGAACACTCCATGGCCCCATTAAAAAGTGACGAGTTCACACTCGTCCCAAGCTATTGTGGTCAGAGGCTGGTAAGGGTCAGGGTGACCCAGGTTCCCCCGGCCATTGAAATTTCCTGGCTAATGGCTGCCGTCCTCGCTGACACTAAAGTAATTGAGGTGATTAAAGTAAAGCAGGAGAACTGGGCCGGATCTGGGATGGAGTTCCTGATCCAAGCGGACCAAAAAACCATACAGGAAATAGCTGAATGACAGCAGCAATCTCAGCGTAATCGTGGAGAGTAGAAGGCCTAGGTGTGCCGTTTGAGGCGAAGGGACCCACCTAAAGGCTTTCGGCCCTCAGGCTAAAAAGTTGAGGCCACCTCTCCTGCGCGCCCCAGTGATTCAACCATCAAAACCAGCAGCAGAAATGGCAGCAACAACTGTAGCAACAACAACAGAAGCAACTGTAGCAGCAACTGTAGCCGCAACCGTAGCAAAACCAGCACCACACCACCCATCGCGCCAGAATTAGCTCCAGCGCCTCCACCATCCACCACGCCCCAACCAAAACCAACGCCTGTGCAGGATTTTCCACTCGCCGACCTATTACAACTGGAGACAGATTGTGACAACGAAGAAGGGTGGGAAACTGTATCTGGAAAAAAGAAAAAGAAAAGAAACCAAAAAAGGAAAATATCCAGGATCGGGGGGGGGGGGGGGCTGTGCTTTTTCGGAGAGGCTTGGATCTCGCCATACGGGCCATCTTCCTGGACCCAGAAGGTAAGTTGGTAGTGATGGACGTGACCAGCGGAGACAGTCAAGTTTCAGACTAGTGGCCGTATATGCCCGACAGGAGCAGGGCGGCCTGATTTCTTCCGGCGTCTGGAGACCTTTCTTGGAACGTCCGCTCTTTAGTGTTAGTGGGCGACTGGAACGGGATCTTAGATACACGTTGGGACTGTGTGGGATTGGCGGATAGGAGAGGAGGGTGTAAAAGCCTCGCAAACCTGCTCAGACAGTACCGTCTGGATTTCCCGAATGTGCCAATGTGGAGATGAACAAACCGCATCGAGTCATACAGATCATATATATATATATATATAGGGTATTTTGTAGGGAAATAGATAGGTCTAGCATAGGCTGTCCACAATTCAAAATAGTCGACTACACGGACCACAAATTCGTGGTCTGTGAGGTTGACTTAGATAGACTTCAGGGACCCGGCTACTGGAAGCGAGTGGCGGAGGCGCGTCGTGGCAACAAAGCCAGGATCCGGTCTTTGGTGGACCACGACGGGCGCATGCTACTCGATCCCGGGCAAATGTGTGAAGATTTTCTGCGACACTTCGCCCAGCTGTTCGGGGGCAGCGGCCGGCCGGATCGAGGGATGGACTTTAGTGCCTACCTCGACTAATACCGCGGCTCTCGGCCACTGAGGCGGAGTGTTGCGAAAAGCCGATAACAGCCGCTGAAGTACGGGAGGCAATGACTGGCTGCACAAAGGGTAAATCACCTGGTTTGGATGGTCTGCCCTACGAACTTTACGTATACATGCCAGACTTGTTCGGAGACCCCTAGGCGGACGTCTACTGCAACTGGCAACAGAACGGGAGAATTTCCAGCTCTGTTAGCCGAGGAGCGGTGACGCTGCTGAGAAAGGATACTAACAAGGGTGATAACATAGATCATTTCAGGCCCATATCTCTGCTAAACACATAGTTCAAGATTTTGGCCAAGGTGGTAGTAAAGAGGTTGGCGCTTGTCATTGGTTGTCTGGTAAGAGAGGCGCAAACTGCGCCATCCCAGACAGATCAATCACGTCAACCTCCACCTCATGCGATACTTCGTGGAGAGGGTAGCTAGGGAACATGGCACGTGTGGGTCCTTGATCAATTTAGATCAGCGAAAGCTTTCGATAGGGTCGACCATCGTTATCTGGCGGCAGTCCTGAGGGCGATTGACTTTGGGCCCGTTTTCAGAGGCTGGATCGCTGACATGAACAGCGACATCTGCTCTGTGGTGAGAGTGAACGGTCACCTTTCGGAACCGTTCAACATCATGCGCTCGATCCACCAAGGATGTCACCTCTCGTCCCTGTTTTACGTATTGACTCCCGAGTCATTACTGAAAAAACTGGAGACGTTGAGGGGGGGTCCAGCGCGAACTGGGATGTGGAAGACCCGTGTCAGCATATGAAGACGATGTCGCCGTAGTGGTGTCGAACGCCAAACACATCGAGGTGATCGGCACCACACTAAGAGAATACGAGGTGGTGACAGGAGCAATGATCAACCAGGAAAAGTCGGTGAGCCTGCAGCTCCGCACCTGGAGAGGCAGGTCCATGCCGTTCAACAGCGTTGTCGGGCGCTGGATGGACGGACCGGTTAAATTGCCAGGGGTCTGGTTCGGTCCGGACCTCCAGACGGACAAAAACTGGGACGAGGTGACGAACAAGTTGGCTTCTCTCACCCAGAAATGGGGAGAGATGAAGCTATCGCTGAAAGGTCGAGCGGAAGTGGGGAATGCATACATCGCGTCCGTCATCTACTACCGCCTGACCGTCGTGCCTCGCCTGAGTGCGCTGGAACGTTTGCTCTTTCGCTTTTTGTGGAAGGGATGCGCTCGGATGGTCAGGCGGTCCATCTGCTGTCAACACTCGCTACGTGGAGGGCTAGGCATACCATGACTGATGATGCGCAGACACGCGCTCAGGCTACGACATCTCCACCTCTTCCTCGGCGGTGATCAGGGTTGGTCGCTGTTTGCTAGACGCGTGTTTCCCTAGCTAGTCTCCTTGACGGAGCTGCAGTCCTGGGTCATGCGAAGATCGAGAGGGAGCGCTTCGAGACTGGAATGTCTTTAGGCGCTCACAGCCCTCGATCAGTCGGGCAATGCGATCAGTGTAAACTCTACCTCAGCGTTCTATAGAGGATTAGTGGAGGGGAATAGCGACGTCGTACTTGGGGAGACTCTGGACGTCGACGAAAATCAACTAGCCAATCTGTTCGGGGGAACTTTCGGGCCGGAGCCTATGAACAACTTCCAGAAATCCCCGGCCTGGCAGTGCTACCGAGGAACTTTGCCAGTTCGGAATAAACTCTACAGGTATGGAAGTGCCGTGAGTCGGGCATGTCCGAGATGCGCACTGGGCGACGAAACCGTCCTGCTCGCACTCGTCCAGTGTCAGAGCATTACTGACTTGTGGGTTTATGTCGAACACCTGCTATCGCGTGTAGGACGGATCCAGCTATCAGCTGAGTCCATTGTGAGGATTGCTCCGCCCTCTTCCTTTAGCCGGGAAGCGCAGGCAGTTTTTATCTGTCAGGTGGCCATGGCGAAAGAGATAGTGTGGTGGTTGCGTTTGAAAGGGCTGAAATGAGCACTTACCTCTTTGGGGATGCCCTCATTAACTTTTTCAAATTTCATTTGATAAGGAAAATCAAAGTAGAGAGGGAAGTGCTCTCTTCCCAGCATTTTGTGGAAAGATGGGTGAGAGAGCAAGCATGGCCCCAGTGAATGGATCTCCTCTGAGTATGCGCCTGTAAATTGAAGGTGGAAAACTGGGAGAGGGCACTTGCCCGGGTGGTCAGGGTTACCGTGACTTTTTTAATGGGCTTTCTCCACGAATTTCCCTCGAAAGACTCCCCCTATTGGGGAATTTTTCATTCTTTCTTTTTTTGTTACATCCTCTATTTTTGTTTTTTACACGCAGAAATGACCATTTGTACCGTCCTGTATTGTCCTGTGTTGTCCTGTATTGTCCTTACACAAAGTAAGACTACTTTGTCTAAACACTTGTGGTTGATAAAGAAAGCATGGATTGGCAGTATCGGTAGAGGGTCGGATGCCATGCTTTGCAGCATAGCGTTACGCCCCTTTATGATCTGAGTTCAAATCCCGCCGAGGTTGACTTTGCCTTTCATCCTTACGGGCTCGATAAAATAAAGTACCAGTAATGCACTGGGTAATTGCTGGTCTTGTGCCTAAAGTAGAAACAATTATTACTATATATATATATGTGTGTGTGTGTGTGTCTGTATGCGTGTGTGTCTGTGTGTATGTGTGTCTGTGTATGTGTGTATGTGTGGGTGTGTGTCTATGTGTGTGTGTGTGAGTGTCTGTGTGTGCGTGTGTTTGTATGTGTGTGTGTGTCTGTGTGTGTATGGGTATTATGTGTGTGGGTGTATGTATGTATATGTGTGTGTTTGTGTGTCTCTCTGTGTGTGTGTGGATGTGTGTGTGTCTCTGTGTGGGTGTATATGTGTGTGTGCCTGTGTGTGTCTGTGTTTATGCCTGTGTGTGTGTATGTGTGTGTGTATATGCGTGTATGTCTGTGTATGTCTGTATGTGTGTGCGTATGTGTATGTGCGTGTGTGTATATGTGTGTGTGTCTGCGGGTGTGTGTGTAGCTGTGTGTGTGCGTCTGTATATTATACACGTATTCCATTAGTTTGCATGAGTTACTTATGTCCTAACCTAACTTCTAGTTTCAATTATTTATGTGGAAAGTAAGCATGCACCAAAATTCAATTCTGTGCTGTGATCAATATGTTTATAATAAAGCTAGAAATCGAAGAATATGTTGGTGAGTTATAGTTAAGTAAGCGTTTGCCTCAATTGTATTGAGAATTGGTACGGCAGATATGTCTGAAGACACACATAATAAAGAGACAAACACTTTTAATAAAGTTTATATTACAATGCACTTCAGAGAATTCTCCCTTTATGTTATGAGACACAATTAAACTGTCAGACTATGGAATACAAATATTTTATGTGATGACTCTAGAGATTTGGGGTCCCATTGGCGTATATCAAATAAAATCAAATAATTTGCTTTATATAATTGAAAAATGAGGAATATATGTTACATACAACGATATGTAGAATTATGAATGCATGCAATGCCACGTGTAATGCTACTATATCAATATGTAATAATTGTTTCTACCTTTTGGCACAAGGCCAGCAATTATCGCAGTACATTACTGGTACTTTATTTTATCGACCCCGTAAGGATGAAAGGCAAAGTTAACCTCGGCGGGAATTGAACTCAGATCGTAAAGGGACGTAACTATGCTGGAAAGCATAATCCAACCCTCTAATGTAATAATTGTTTCTACTTTAGGCACAAGGCCAGCAAATTCACCTGTGCATTACTGGTACTTTATTTTATCGACCCCGTAAGGATGAAAAGCAAAGAGTCAACCTCGGCGGGATTTGAACTCAGATTGTAAAGGGACGTAACTATGCTGAAAAGCATGGCGTCCGACTCTCTACCGATACTGCCAATCCACCGCCCTCTAATGTAATAATGAAGGCAGATGATGTATGTAGAGAAACATATATTCAGACAAGCACGTCTGAATATATGTAAGTAAGCTTGTATATACGTTTGTATACAAAACAAATGCATGTTTTATCACTTTCACTTAATGCGGTCGTTTGGAACGCAAGTATGGATTGGCATCTCCGTATGTATGTATGTATGTATGGTAAATATCATCTTGGTTAAGAGAGTGGGATTGGCTCTGTGCAGTGCCTTTGCTCACTATAAAAGCTTCACGGCACAGGCATTGCTTTGTATCTGGAGATCTCTCTGCACTTATCGTCACATGGTACCATGGGCCCAGCACTATGTGTCAATAATTGTCACAAGTGTAGTGTTTGTACCAGAGTTTTCAAGTCGCTGGCTGGACTAAAAAGTCACACTCGTTAAGCGCATCGGCAGACGTTCTCCTATATGAATATAAAGTAGTGGCCGTAGTCGAAAACGAGTTGGCAGCCACCATATATGTATGTATATATATATATATAATGTCAGGTCACCAGTTGGTGCTACTGGTAACATGTATCCCAGTACAACCTGTCTCATGGTCGCGTCGTTGGCGACTAAACTGGCAACCCCACCAAGGTGTCTTGGTGAGGAGGGTGACTTTGGACATCCTGCAGGACTAAAAACAAAACCTGTCGAAGGGCAAAGGAGCTCTTAAGAGTCAATGCCATCCAAAATCACCGGGAGAGATGACCCCTTAGCCTTTGTCAAGGCAGAATTCTGGGAGAAGGAAAACTCTGATATAACACCTGCAACCCTGATGGTATCCAATGATGTTGACTTGTTCTTCTTTTTGGTAAATATCATCTTGGTTAAGAAAGTGGGACTGGCTTTGTGCAGTGCCTTTGCTCACTATAAAAGCTTCACGGCACAGGCATTGCTTTATATCTGGAGACCTCTTTGCACTTGTCATTACATGGTACCATGGGCCCAGCACTATGTGTCAATAATTGTCACAAGTGTAGAGTTTTCAAGTTGCTGGCTGGACTAAAAAGTCACACTCGTTCAGCGCATCGGTAGGCGTTCTCCTACATGAATATAAAGTAGTGGCCGTACTCGCAAATGAGTTGGCAGCCACCATGTATATATATGTGTATGTATGTATGTATATATATATATCCGGGAGAGATGATCCCTTAGCCTTTGTCAAGGCAGAATTCTAGGAGAAGGAAAATTCTGATATAACACCTGCAACCCTGATGGTATCCAATGATGTTGACTATACATAAAGAATGAATAATAACAGGTAGACATCATAAAAAAGGTAATTTGTTCCGAGTGCTTACAAATGTTTCAACAGTAATTATACAGCCTAGTCATGCTATGTGCAAATTGGTAATTATTTGTAATTATTTGTAATTATTTGCAGAAACTCAATTTTCAAATGCTGCTTCTACCCTTTCCCCAGAGCAGAATGTATATATATATATATATATATATATATATATATATATATATATATATATATATATATATATATATATATATACATATATATATAAGCAATGGGATATTTAATTTGTTGGTAATTCAACAAATACATTTATAACAGATTCGAAGCACTCGACAAGTTTTCTGGAGTAGAATATCAATGATATTTATAAATGGAAACTATATTTATGAAACCATATTTATTGTATTATATATATTTCAAGGGTAACAAAACTTTGGTACGCCCTCATCAGATAAAATACAAAGTATGTTACTATTTATAAAACACACTTCGTAATTTATCTGATGATAGCGTACCAAAGTTTTGGTAGGCTTGAAATATGTATAATAGAATAAATATGGTTTTATAAATATAGTTTCCATTTATTAATATCATTGATATATAATATATATATATATATATATATATATATATATATATATATACCCCCTCCACACGCACACATATATATTGTTATAATTTGCTCTTATCAACGTGCTTCTATGTACCACATTTCATCGAAAGCATAACCACAGCTATCCGCACACTCGGGCTCAAAAGCAATCCAGAGACATCCACAAAGAAGGACTAGACATAGAGTTAGACACTCGCGCTATTCACTGAGTAAATGCCTGCCTCAAAAGCAATCCAGAGACAACGACAATCAATGCATGCTGACTAACTGCCCTATCTGCGGTAAAGGTAGTGCCAGCGGACACATATGGTATACCGGATTGAATGCAACAAATGTAAGGAGTTCTACATTGGAAGCACGATTCCAGCACTCCACACGCGCATTAAAGAACACATTAACACACACTCATCCTCATTCTAAAATCACATCGACAAATGTAGAAACATCAACCAACAAATTACTGTTACCATTAAAGCCAGTGATAGAAATGTGGTCAACTTAAGAATAAAGGAAGCCTTATATAAATATAGGAACCCGGATATAAATAATAGATTAGAACTCAGCACACAGTACTTGACATAAAAAGACACACCCACAGGCACACAAACTAAACATCTCATACAAAAAAGAAAATTGATTTCATGAAATAATATATTGGCAATTGACGTCATTCACGTGAATAGCGAAGAAACCATCGAAAAATGATTGAAAAAGACTTAGAAAACATTTAAATCAAAATCAAAATGTTATCCCAAAGAGAGGAAATTGGAACATTATCCACTGAAGGTTCCTTAAATCCTAATGAAGGGACTTTTGGGTCCCGAAATATTGGACAGATAAAAGAACAAAAAAAAAGTTACTTTTACTTTTTTTTTACCAGGTAACATTATATATATATATATACACACACACACACGTGTATGTGTTGTGTATGTGTGTGTGTGTATGTGTGTGTGTGCGCGCGTGTGTGTAATATAATAATGGCTTCTAGAGGACTAGAACCGTTTCATTCTCCTGAATGAAACAGTTCTAGTTCTCTAGAAGCCATTTCTATATTAAATATTTATACCCTGCTATGTAATGAGTACCTTACTTACTGTGGTTACCCCCGATTGAACCCGGGATAAACTTATATATATATATATATATGATCCCCGCTTCTCTTCACAAACCAATATCAACAACATAGATTTCTGACAAATATTCCAAAACTATCCTTATTCTTCTCTTTACTGTCATACCATTCTTATCAAAGACATGAATCTTACACCTCATTAACCCACCACGACCATCTCCAGACACACACCTAGATTCATCTTTAATATAGAAAATTGTTGAAGTTATTCTTTATAAACTTAAGAGAGTTGATTCAGCTATAATAAAAGACTTTGAAAAACAACCTGCCATTATGTGGTTTATGTAGATATCGGTAGAGGGTCTGACGCCATGCTTTGCAGCAAGGAGTTACGGTCCTTGCCATTCTGATTTCAAATCCCGCCGAGGTTAACTTTGCCTTTCATCCTTACGGGATCGATAAAATAAAGTACCAGTAATTATACTGGGTTATTGCTGGCCTTGTGCCAAAAAGTAGAGACAATTATATTTTATTCTCTAATGGTCGTCTATTGAAATGGAACCAGCAAGGGGGCACATTTACAGCCCCTATCTAAAACACTCCTTAAACACCCCAACACTTCCCAACTCCACTCCCAATCAATTATTTTGCTCTTACCATTTCCTGTACACATATATATATATACATACTATTGCTCTTACTATTTCCTGTATATATATATATACAGTGTTGAACAAAAGGGCAATGATGGTTGCCGAACACTGTACGGCTAATAATTCGGGCTCTTTATTTACAAACAAACAGAGCATTATAATAAATGTTCGGTAAACCCATACGTACATATATATATATACATGTGTGCATGTATGTATGTATATACATACTAGTGTACGTCTGTAGTATACATATATGTATGTGCGTATTCATACTTATATATATGTTTGTGTGTGTGTTTGCGTGTGCGTGTGCGTGTGCGTGTGCGTGTGTGCGTGCGTGTGTGTGCTTTAATTCCTTTAAACCTTCATCAACACTCCTTCACTACCACCTCCCACACTCATTACCCCCCACCCACCCACACACACACGCTCAGACACACCCAATTGTCTCTTATATATAGAGTCACACATCACAGCACATCCTGAGATCAGTTTGACAAACGCCACCGACGAATGCGAGAAAGTTCTTCAGGAACGTTAACCAGGAATCTTTAAAAATCTTTTGTTTGTATAATTGCAAACAAATCGAAAGTTGGTGGATTGGCAGTATCGTAGAGGGTCGGACTCCATGCTTTCCAGCATAGTTATTTCTCTTTACGATCTGAGTTCAAATCCCGCCGAGGTTAACTTTGCCTTTTATCCTTACGGGGTCGATAAAATAAAGTACCAGTAATGTACTGGTTAATTGATGAGGATGCGTGTGTGTTAAGGTGTTCTTTAATGCGCGTGTGGGGTGCTGGAATCGTGCTTCGAATGTAGAACTCCTTACATTTGTTGCATTCAATCCGGTATATCACGTGTGTCCGCTGGTACTACCTCTACCGCAGATAGGGCAGTTAGTCAGCATGCATTGATTGTCGTTGTCTCTGGATTGCTTTTGAGGCAGGCATTTACTCAGTGAATAGCGCGAGTGTCTAACTCTATGTCTAGTCCTTCTTTGTGGATGTCTCTGCGGATTGCTGTGGTTATGCTTTCGATGAAATGTGGTACATAGAAGTACGTTGATAACAGCAAATTATAACAATATATATGTGTGTGTGTGGGGTGGTGGTGTATATATATATATATATATATATATATATACACACCACCCACACACACACACGCATATATATTGTTATAACTTGCTGTTATCAACAGCAGGACCCTTAGAAACGAACTTAGAAGAAACCTCCACACATAGGACACACAATAACCTTAGACGCCCCCTAGCCGGCAGCGCAGACAGCACCACACATAACTGTCTAGGAGATAAAGCCATACTCTCCAGCCCCAATAACAACTCCGACTATCGTACACGTTTGCGTACCAATATAGACAAGGAACATAACGCCAATAGATAACCTGGAACCTATTTGAAACATACGCCTGACCAAAACACACACAAACTACCACCCAACCACAAAACCTCACTAAACAACGCATAAACCGAAGTAGACCTGTCACGTGGTATAACCCCCCCCCCCCTATTCTATACACGTTGCCACTAACATACCGGGAACCTTTTTCAGGGCTCTTGAACAATCTTTTCCACACACATACAAATACCACAAGCTCTTCAATAGACACACCGTAAAATTCTCTTTCTCCACAGCACCAAACCTAGGTCACACAATAGCACACAATAATAGGGCAAAAATACAAAAACACATGGTTTCCCCTCAACAAACCACCACCACAACCCAGAACGAAACCACACACACAACACAACACAACAGCACACACCACACCAACACCGCATGACACCAACCGCCATCGTGCCACCGCACCGGTTACACCCAAATGCAACTGCAAAATACGAGCCGAATGCCCACTAAACGGGGAGTGCCTCGTTAAGAATACTGTTTACCGGTGCGATGTCACAGCCGGCAATAAGGAGTACTCATATATAGGTGCGACATCCACAACGTTTAAGGAGCGCTGGTATAACCACAGAGGCTCCTTCAAACATAGATCGAAACGACCCCAAACAAAACTGGCCGACTTGATCTGGGACCTCAAGGACAGGAATATTGAACCCCAGATTTCGTGGTCAGTAAAAAGACGCGTGGCATATATCCCCAGTGACAGAAATCACTGCAGATTATGCCTAGCTCAGGCGGTGGAAATAATTAAACTAAATTCCGCCATAAACTATAGGTCGGACATAATTGTCAATTGCAGACACACTAGGATGAACACCTTTTCTGCACAAACTTTCGCGGGAGGGCCACGCACTAACCATGACCCACCATAATAATAACCATATCTGCCCCGTATCACTATCGCCGATCTCAACGAATTTTAATTCTAATCTTACTTTACTTTATCTTATTTTATTGTATTGCATTTAACCATATATAAGCCCGTATTTTGTATATCATGCCGCATACATAACCCACACCAAAAATCACACTAACCATGACACACCATATTAATAACCACATATACCCCGTCTCAACATCGCCCACCTCAATGAACTTATTGTATTGTACTCCATGTAACCATTTCTAAATCCGCATTTCTATATCATGCCGCACACATCACCACCACCACCACCAAAATTCACATCAACATACACACCTCATCGTTGCAACATCGTATTAGATCGGTATCCTATGATACGATCTACCTTGCAATCCACAATGACAAGGGACCTTGTAAATACAATGTCGATCATATCACACCATCGCCACCACCACCACTCGACACATCGTCATATGCCTACCATACACACCTACAGCCTCATCCCCCATGTTCCCCCTGTCTACCCTAACCTACAACCCCACGCTAAATTCGACCCTGTAATTGTACTGTCGCACGCACACACAACCACCGCCACCACTAGATACATCCAAATACCTCAACAATCATTATCATTAACATCATCAACACATATCACCCCTCGCTCCCAGATCGACTGTATTATATATCCCCCAACCCCCGCCTGCCTTACCCTATAACACACCGTAACCTCTGATCATGTAATCATCTTGTCGAACATATCACCCAGCACCACCACCATCACCATGTCCACAATACACATCGCCGTACGTCCATAAACGCTTCTCCCCCGCGTTCCCTATGTCACCTTTTAACCGGTATTCGATCCTGTATATATATTTTTGTCCCTCACAACTCCACCACCACCACCACAAAACACAACTCCATACTTCACCAACACCGACAACACATACCCCCCACTCCCCAACCAACAATAGCGTGTGTGTCGGTGTGTAGGTATTCTTACACATACGGACGTATGAGTGTGCGTGCGGGTACGCATAGTTATTGTACGTGTGTGTGTGTGTATGTGAGCGCAGGTGTATACATGTGTGTATGTGTGGGTACGTATCTGTATATATATGTGTATGTGTATGCGTATGTGTATGTGTGTGTGTGTCTATATGTATGTGTATGTATGTGTGTATATGTGCACGTCTACATATATGTATATGGGTGAATCTGACTATATGTGTAGGTGAGCTCATGTACGTGCATGTATGTGTATATGTGCGTGTATATCTGTGTTGTCTGTACATGTGTGTGTGTATATGTATTTATATATATATTTATATATGTATATATATATATATGTGTATGTATATATATGTATGTGAATATATGTGCGTGTGTATACGTGTGTGTGAGTGTGTATGTGTATATTTTGTATACGTGAGTGTGAGTCCATGTGCCCATACCCATATGTGTGTATGGGTATATGTATGTGTATGTATGTATGTAAAACACCTTCTATATTGCCTCTCACCTTCCCCCATCTCCGTCGTTCGCCACCCCCAACGATACTCCCCCACTCTCCATATTCGTGTCCGCATGCGCACACGCACATACATGTGTGTACATATACATATGGCTGTGTGAGCGTGTGTCGATATGTGTGGGCAAGGATGTGCGTATGTGTTTTGTGGTGGGTGTGTTTATACAACAGTATGTGTGCACATATATGCCTATATGTGTGTGCGTATACGTATATACAAAGCATCTGTCAGACGATGAGCGTCTAGCTAAGTATCTAGGTAATGACCTTGACGCCACCAATACATCCGCCACACCACCGCAAACGCCACTACCATAGACAGCGGCACCAATACCACACCCCCACACACACCCAACCCTTCTGCTGACCTCATACCACAGCCCATCCCACTAAGCAACCATAACCACCACCATATCATAACATCCACCCCCACATACTCTACACACCAAGACCAATCAACCACCACCACACCACAGCCCATCTCATCCACCCATCGTCACCAACATCTCACCATCACACCCACCCCCATATACACTACAGGCCAATACATCGCCTTGACCCTTCTCTTGAATATCTGACTTTATCACATAGCATGTATTTCATTTTCTTATAGCATTTTAAGAAGGTCCGTCGAGCTACGGATTATTGAGTCGGGTAGGATCGATATAGATCGAACCTTGAGCTGATCAGCGGCGAAACGCGCGTCACCTATCAATAAATGCAATGAAGGAATAATCAATCGTCCTTTTTATCCTTTCTCTCTCTCTCTATATATATATATATATATATCAATGATATTAATAAATGGAAACTATATATATATTATACATTAGGATAGAATCGGTTCAAAACTAGTTAGACCATTACTAAACAGAATACTCGATTCTTGGAGTTGTAGAGCATGGAACGAACGAATTGTTGAAATGCTGGAGCTCACCTTTCACGTCACGACTTTTTATAATATATATACATATATATATATATGTGTGTGTGTGTGTGTGTGTGTGCGTGTTCGTTTCTTATGATTCTGGTATTATGTGCTTGACCATTTATGTACAAAAATTAAATAACATACTACTTAATGTTAAAATATACATGAAGGAAAGCAGAAAACCACCAAAATACGATTGCTGTAATTTCATCTGAACGTTGCCGACGAAATCATTTTCAATAGCTTTTAAACAAGAGAATGTTCGAAGATTTACATAGAAAAACAAATGCCAAACGGAAGAAAATGTCAGAAATTACTATAAACGAAAGATAATAATCTCGCATTAGCATAGAAGGCGTTTCTAAGATTCTATAAAGTATACACTAAACCATTATATACACGCAACTGAACTCATAAGAGAATAGGTATTAACTGGAAAGTCGTTTTGTGTTATACAGAATACGGTGGTGATTATAAACTGCTGAACATAAGACAGTTCTGTTAGTATTAACAGACACAAAGAAATAATATAACAATGTATATGCATGCGTGTTTAGTTTGTGTGTGTGTATGAGAGAGAGAGAGACAGAGAGAGAGAGAGAGAGAGAGAGAGAGAGAGAGAGAGAGAGAGAGAGAGAGAGAGAGAGAGAGAGAGAGAGAGAGAGAGAAGAAGAAATAAGATAAACTCACTTAAATCCTTTGTACGATACAGTGAGGATATATTTATTCAAATGTGGAAACCAGAGATTTCCGATGTTAGAATGCTCTTTTGTTCCAACTGCATAAGTATACAAGCGGTTTCTAGATACTTTAGATTTACACATCTGCAAAGAAATGTAAAGATTATTCTTTATAATAAATTTATTTAGCATTCAATCTACAATAATACATTCAACAGAATATTTCAACTAAACTAAATCACAGCTATTTCATATATTATATTTATTACATGTAAGGTATGTGATATATAATATATAAATCGCCTAACATCACCTGCTTCAATATATGAAGGTACATAAATATTTTCTATCATAATATTCTATATTCTATTCACGAAGAACGAACAAAACGTGTGTGATTTGGCAAATTCGTTAGAAATTTGAATGAATAGTTTGGAGTATATGTTCCTACTCTCTACACTCTGAGATCCAATCCCGCTGAAGAACCATTTTCTTTCATTATTTACAGTGGATTGGCAGTATCGGTAGAGGGTCGGACGCCATGCTTTCCAGCATAG
>OZ024753.1:17928631-17958631 GCA_964016885.1 Eledone cirrhosa | reverse complement strand
AATAAATATTAATATTTCATTCGCGGTTATTCTAATCGTAATATCTTTAATAGCATTATATATTGACGATAAAGAGGATGGTTGATTGGCAGTAGCGATAGACAGTCGGACAAGAGGCTTTTCGGTATAGGGTTACGTCCATTTACGTTCTGTGTTCAAATCCCCACTACCGAGGTTTAGATTTGCCTTTCATCTTTATGGAATCAATAACATACAGTACCAGTAACGCACACGGGTCGATTTAATGGACGTTCCTCTCCCTTAAAATTGTTGGCCTTGTGCCTAAATCAGAAACTATTGTATACTTCCGAGATAAACGTTTGTTAAATGCTCTCAATCTACGGCCAAAATAATCAAATTCCTTAAGAAAAATGACATTTTTATTTCTGACATATTTGACCGTATTTCAGCCATTAAAATATTTGAAAATATTTACATGCTGTTCAATACTTGCTCAGAAAACGATGATACACTGAACAATGTTTCAATCTAAAATAATATTTAATTATATGGACATTGTAATAGAGCAGCTACCCGGAAAATACTAAATTGTATTCGTTTGTAATGGAAAATACCAAATGACTAAAAGAATTTGATTCATGTGCTAATAAGTTCTGTAAGTATGGGTTTGAAGAATTGACTATGTACAAGAGGTTTTACCCGCTTTCTTATATATTCAACAGTTCTATCCATTAAAAGTTTGTTTATATATATATATATATATATATATAGGAACCAGTAAGACCCCGACAGCTGAGCTCAAGCCGTTTCGACGTCCAGAATTAGCCGTCGAAACGGCTTGAGCTCAGCTGTCGGGGTCTTACTGGTTCCTATTACCCACTCTACTACCTCAAGTATTGAGTACTTTGGTGCGTTATGGTCCACCTGGTTCCTTACCACATTTCCTTCGTTATATATATATATATATATATATATATATATATATATATATATATATATATATATATATATATATATATATATATATATATATATATATATATATATATATATATATATATATATATATATATATATATATATATATATATATATATATATATATATATATATATATATATATATATATATATATATATATATATATATATATATATATATATTGTGTGTGAAGGCATGTGGCTGAGTGGTTAGAGAATTGGATTCACAATATTTAGGTTGTGAGTTCGATTCTTGGACCGGCCGATGCATTATATCCTTGAGCAAGACACTTTATTTCACGTTACTCCTTCTACCTGGAGTTGCGACCGATAGATAGTACTAGCGACTGGAAAGACCGACGAAAAATTTGTTTCCTCGGTACGATTTGACGAAAGTCGATCGATCCTTTCATATATGTGTGTGTGTGTGTGTGTGTGTGTATAAATATATATATATATAGGGAGAGAGGGAGAGAGGGGGGCATTCCTAGTGATTTCATACGGATGACACAGTTTTAATTCAGTAGAAGTTATTTCTATATTTATATTAAAGGTGCCTATTCTTTATCAATGTATTCAGTACCTTTTTATTCTGTATTTACCGGCCAACACAACTCGGGAATCGAGGAACTACATATTACACACACACACAGACACGCACACACACACATACACAGGCACACACACACACATACACACACAGACACACACACAGTCATATATATATATATATATATATATATCATAATTGTTTCTACTTTTCGCACAAGGCCAGCAATTACTCAGTGTATTACTGGTACTTTGTTTGATCGACCCCGTAAGGATAAAATGCAAAGTTAACCTCAGCGGAATTTGAACTCAGATTGGAAAGGGCCGTAACTCTATGCGTCAAAGCATGGCGTCCGACGCTCTACCGATACTGCCAATCCACCGCCCTTATATATATATATATATCATAATAACAATAAGTATAATAAAAATAATATTTATAAATCGCAGTTATAGCTGATACCACTCGAATTGTTTGAGGCAGTCACTAAGTACTCAATGGTCTGAAAAATTAATACATTTTCGTCCCATGTAAATTCTAAGTTTGGAAGGAGTACCACCAAGAAAATGGACCAAATGCAAGTAGCCTTACTTATACGAGAACAACGATAGATACAAACAGATCTATATATACACGCAGATACCATTCTTTTTTATAGTTTTCAATAACATTTATACGTTAATTGTTTCTACTTTTGGCACAAGGCCAGCAATTATCCATTACATTACAGGTACTTATTTTATCGACCACGGAAGGATGAAAGGCAAAGTTAACCTCGGCGGGATTTGAACACACTTATACGATAATTGTTTCTACTTTTGGCACAAGGCCAGCAATTATTCCAGTGTATTACTGGTACTTTATTTTATCGACCCCGTAAGGATGAAAGGCAAAGTTAACCTTGGCCGGATTTGAACTCAGAACGTTAAGGGACGTAGCTCTGCTGTAAAGCATGACGTCCGACCCTCTACTGATACTGCCAATCCACCGCCATTATACGATAATGATGTCAGTATTGTTCTAGAATTGGTGACAATTAGACGCACTAATTACACAAATAAGGATTTTCAGTAATATTGGAAATACCTATTCTATGGGGAGTTTTTCTCTGGGAGTTTTTTTGTATTTGACAGAGCATTGATAAATATGAAGAATCTCTGACATTTCAATAAATTTGTAAAATAGGCGACTTTTCAGTAGGAATTTATAAGACATTTGTATTAAATAGGCTACTTTGCAGAAGAGATTTATATAATATTTTGCAAGAAGATCGACAAAATTACATGAACGGATCTGTCGAAGTCATTAATTATATCGACAATAAAATAGTAAAGAAATGCCCAATATATAACGAAGAAAATATAAGTAGCTCCGAGATAAAAATGTTATTGACCAATAATTGGGAAACAATAATCATGTTGGACAGGAATGTTAAATACATATTTCACTGTGATCATTAATTAGCTAATAGCTCTTAGATAATTCACAGTGATATGAAATAAAGCAGCACTAATCTTGATAATAGATGCAAGATAACTCAGCGTTCTTTCTTCATGAGATGACAACGATAAGGTTAATTGGTGGAATTATTTGAAAAATTCCATTGTAGATTATTCAATGATGCCATTGACATATTTGCTGATTAGAAGTATTGTTCATTCAAGTGTTAACATGCAGAAACATTTTGCTATGCCTTTCTATTTGAGATTCCCCTGTAAATTTAACCAAAGTGTAAAAGTAAATCTAGCGTAAGTAGGTGATAGCAATTTCATAAATTAATGATGCAACATTTGTGATAAGAATGAATTATAATCCGCCAGTATGGTTATATAATGCAGCTAGTGCTACTATAATTTACTTTCAGAATACAATAAATCAAGTTAGGCTTCGATTGAGTAATCACAACTAAACACACAACAGTATTATTACGGGCTCGATAAAATAAAGTACCAGTAATGCACTGGATAAATTGCTGGCCTTGTGCCTAAAGTAGAAACAAGTATTATATATAAATAATCCCGTAGAATATATATATATATATATATATATATATATAAGCACAGATTAATATGGTTCGTTGATTAATCAAGGAATACAATTTTATAATAAATTAGAAGAACACGACTGCCAATACTGGAATTGAATAATCAAAACCGTAGCTGAATGTCACATATCAAATCTTATATTTTGTCTGATGAAAACGTACTTAAACACCATTGTACCTTTGAAATATGTATAATAAAGTATATATTTTGATTATGAGAATATATTTCATTTATTAAAATTTTGAATAATATATATATATATATATATATATAAACACAAATAATTATGTTTGGAATTACATGGGTTGAAAAGCGGTACTGTAGTTTTTCCAGGAGATTAAGTGTTATTGGAAAGGTTAGTACATTTTAATTCAACTTTTCCGGTTTTTATGTATATTCCGTTTCTTCATAGATTATATACATTGCACCAAAGTGGATTTCCAACCCATGTAATTCTAAACACACTTATTTGTGTGTTTAACTGTATATATTATAAAGAGGCCGGTTTTTATACTTTCAGCTCATAAATTACAGGGTATTAACGCGAGTTTTTGACTCAGATTTTCATATATATATATATATATATATAGAGAGAGAGAGAGAGAGAGAGAGAGAGAGAGTGAGAGAGAGAGAACATTTTAATAATAATTGTTTCTACTTTAGGCACAAGGACAGAAATTACCCAGTGCATTACTGGTACTTTATTTTATCGACCCCGTAAGGATGAAAGGCAAAGTCAACCTCGGCAGGATTTGAACTCACATCGTAAAGGGACGTAACTATGCTGGAAAGCATGGCGTCCGACCCTCTACTGATAATAATAACAGTGTTGCGGGTGTAGACTTTACCAGAGGGTTTAAAGCTGAATGCAGTATGGTTCACGCAGAGTTGATATATAAATATTAAGAAACACCTTATTAACTCTTTCGTTTTCTTATTCTTTATATATATATTATATATAATATATATCTATATCTATATATACATATATATATATTTATTGGAGTGTTTTGCACAACCAATAATACACCTTACTATATAACAACTATGTATATGTATAGGAAGAAACAGGGGCTGTGAAGCTGCTGGCTAAGGTGTACTTATAAATAAGAGGAAGGCATGAACCGGGGAAAATTTTCCTTCATCAGTTGTCTGTTGGGGATCATGGATATTTCTCTACACATAAGAATATGGCAAACCCGGCCATTAATCGCTGGTATAGATAAAACTGACTGGCTTATCTGCTGATATGTAAATCTGGTTGACCAGTGGGTCTGTTAAAATACAGATCTGACTGATCAGACAGTCTGACAAAATGCAAATCAGGCCGGTCAGTCACTGTATATTTTAGAAAATATCATATATTTTCCCTAGCTCTGACAGTTGGCAGGTAAGCAGTACACTGTACTGATGAAGGGTAATTACCCAGAAACATTAGTGTCTGCAGTTTTGTTTGCCAATACAAGAACAAGAATGACGGGGTCATTCTACTGACATGGCTTTAAAATTGAGGCTTGTTTGCATAATTGCAAACGAATCGAATATTATTATTAATATTCGAAAAACTCAGATTACATCTTTTGTATTCAACCATATAGAACGATAAACTATATATATATATATATATATATATATATTAAAATAACAGATGAAAGTTTAAGCTAAAAATCGCTGAAAGCAGCGATTCTTTGCTTAAGCTTTAATCTGTTATTTTAATAAATATTTGCTCTAGGGTTCTTATATATTTGATATATATATATCCTTATCGAGCCATCTTTGGACTTTAGTCTTCAAATTTATTATTATTACTATATATATATATATAATTGTTTCTACGTTTGGCACAAGGCCAGCAAATACCCAGTGCATTACTGGTACTTTATTTTATCGACCCCGTAAGGATGAAAGGCAAAATTAACTTCGGCGGAATTTGAACTCACAATGGCAAGGGCCGTAACTCTATGCGACAAAGCATGGCGTCCGTCTTTGCTTAATTAATGAATATTTCAGTTAATAATAGTGACGTAATAATAGAGGAAGCATATCATACTATTTCATAATAGTGTTGTAATAATAGAGGCAGGATATCATACTATTATAGTGTTGTAATGATGGAGGAAGGATATCATACTATGTTAGTGTTGTAATAATGGAGGAAGGATATCATACTATTATAGTGTTGTAATGATGGAGGAAGGATATTATACTATTATAGTGTTGTAATGATGGAGGAAGGATATCATACTATTATAGTGTTGTAATAATGGAGGAATGATATCATACTATTATAGTGTTGTAATGATGGAGGAAGGATATTATACTATTATAGTGTTGTAATGATGGAGGAAGGATATCATACTATTATAGTGTTGTAATAATGGAGGAAGGATATCATACCATTATAATGTTGTAATGATGGAGGAAGGATATCATACTATTAAAGTGTTATAATGATAGCGGCAAGAGATAATACTAGTTAATAATTGTTTCTACTTTTGGCACAAGGCCAGCAATTACCCAGTGCATTACTGGTACTTTATTTTATCGACCCCGTAAGGATGAGAGGCAAAGTTAACCTCGGCGGGATATGAACTGAGAATAGCAAGGGCCGTAACTCTATGCGTCAAAGCATGGCGTCCGACCCTCTACCGATACTGCCAAGCCACCTAGTTAATAATTGTTTTTACATTAGGCACAAGGCCAGAAATTATCCCAGTGCATTACTGGTCTTTTATTTTATCGACCCCGTAAGGATGAAAAGCAAAGTTAACCTCGGCGGGATTTGAACTCCGACCGTAAAGGGATGTATCTCTATGCTGCAAAACATGGCGTCCGACCCTCTACAATTAGGCGCGAGATAATAGTGCCGTAACCCTACACGGCACGATATCATACTATTTAAAAATAGTGTTGTAACCCTATAATGAAGGAATGAGATCGATTATATAAAATAATCAAAAATACCCCACTTGAACTGTCTTTATCATTTAAATACTCAAATTATTCAAATGCCATCACAGTCTTTAATTCTACATTGGTTCAAAACTTTATATTATCTCCCTTGATTGATCAACAGGTGTTTATTAACCCAGGTATCGAATTATCTTTCGTCAACGTAGTGCCAACAAACTTGATAAATAATTAACAGGTAGACGTTATATGACATTGCTTGAGAGAATATGAAAATATCCAAATATTTTCCATACATCTTCGACGTTGAAATATCCGTGACAATATTTTATCACCGGAAGAAATCTAAACTTGACTTCAGTGTACATAAGCTAAATACTCGTTTGGTCTTATTATATGCAGTATACTAGGATTATATCATTATATATGTTATCGGATCTTCATCAAAACTACAACATAGTGTTTCTCACATACAACTTTATTCTTAATTTTTATTTTTATATGTTTGTGTCACCGATTCCTGAATTTGCAAGAAAAGAAGAGAAACTACCGTAATTATTATTTTTTTTCATTTGATGTCTTGTGTTGGTGACATATCGTTTGTGAAATAAAGTAAGTGTTAGGGAAAAAATCTTCTACGGTGAAGCACATCAAGAATTATTAACATATTCAATACCGAAGTATAAAAACTTTCTCTGAATCTATTATATAACGTTATGTATTATGTTTGCTATCGGATATATTTTTGTTGTATTCTGGAACTCTATTTTAATACGGTTTGCTAAGCGAAGTTAATGAAGCTAGATGATGTTATGAACGTGTTTGTGCAGTTATAATATTTGTAAACGATAATGTGTTCTCTATTGATACATATTAGATTATAATATTTCAGTAAAATATTAATATATTTCAGTAACAACTGCAAGAACATTACGAAAGAATTAAATATAATTTTGACAATATAATTCAAGAGAGGTTTTGTACGAAATTTGAAGTGCAACTAAAGCTATATATATTTTCTTTTTTAACAGATTTATGTTGCTTTCTTCCATTCAAAGTAGTCACTAATTAAGTTTCGCTTTTATTCTGAATTGGTGTGGTGTAAATGTTGGCTTCTTATATTATAAAAGACTTCTGTCTGTCGGCTTTAAATTCCGCTCTTCATAAACCATCACCGTCACTGCTTATTCCCTACGGATAAAGTTATCAAATGTCCAATGTTTCAGGTCCAACTGCGGCCTAAATGTCCGAGTCTCATGTAGTGAGCACTGTTTAATCAGCAACAAAAATGAATAATTAACAATTCGTTAGATTACAGTGTTTATAGCTTCAAGCGTATTTCTGACCGTTTAGTCAGGAGCTGGAACGTCACGACCATGCTATATAGACAAATATACCTTGCCCAAATACTTACAGCAGAGAGGATTCCTTTAAAACAGCCACAGATTTCATGGTAATCCGTCTCTCTATCTAACACTCTATATACCCATTTAGTGTATTTAGTTCAGTATAAACGTATTGCTAGTAATAGGAAATTTTCCATTTTGAGGATAACTCCTTTTGTCTGCATGAGAGGACCAGAAAAAATGCCCAAAGACACTGACGTTGCTCCTCTAATTTTAACCAATAAGGTGTATACCAGTTGTCTCTCTTCAGCTTTCTCTGAATTTATTTCAGATAGGTTGACAAATTGGAAAATACACAACAATTCTAATTTGAGACAAGGCAATCTGTAGACTATAATTTCATTGTCAAATAGAAAATATATATAAACGAAGTAAGGAAGCAATCCCTTATACTCATGTATGTTTAGGTTTCTGTAATATCTTCCAATGAGATATGACTAACACAAGAAGAAATATTTCTAATTTTAATTACCAATATCAATACTAGCAGTCTAGCATTAAAGATGGCAAAATACCGTGAAATATTCTATTCTCGAAATCAATCATATTAAAGATTGCAAATTAGAAAATACTACAGAAAATAAAACGAGAAAAGAAAACATGTTAGCAGTACAGTTCTTCACTAATACCATTTGGATTTATTTCTTCAATATATTATTTATTATTACTATTATTACTATTACTATTACTATTATTATCACTATTATTATCATCATCATCATCATCATCATCATCATCATCATGATCGTCTACATCATCTTCACCATCACTCGTTCTGCGGCATTTCTTGTGTTACTTTCACGGGTATTTTCACGGTTGAATTGATGTTAACAATTGTCCATTGTGTTCCATCAATCCTAAACATTGGTATTCTTCAACATATTCTTCTGAGTCTCAAAACTCGACAATTAGTCGTGAAAATGTTCGTTTATCCGTTAAATTAGCTAGACAGTTTTCCTTACTATTTTAATTTAATTGAAATTAGAAAGTTAGGATAGAATTCCACCGACATATATTTTATATATATATATATATATATAGTTTTGCGAGGTTTTTTATATGAAATCGTGTGTCGAAACAGATATTGTTATATTTGGGGAGGGTCATATTTGCGTAATATTGCCAGAATTAATAACAGAACACACTCACTGTTTGGTTGGTTTTCGCTTCTCGCTGTCTTTTATATATATATATATCTGCGATCTAACTTACTCGGTCCTCAATGTTGCCATTGACTGACCGGCGGTCAAAAATAATACAGATACAATATAGACAAACACATATATATATAGTTTACATAATTTACATAAATCTTTCGTTGCACATCTGCAACATCGTCAGTGGTGTTATATTCATTGTTCCTCCTGTTGTGTTGTATGTCTACGCCATTTTTTTTTTTTTTTGTGTTCAGTCTGTCTATATATTTATTTATTTATTTGCTTGTTTGTTTATCTTATTTTATTTTGTCTTCTTTGCGCATCCGTTTGCGTGTGTGTATAGTGTTATGTGTGATGTGTGACTAGTGTGTATAGTGTTGTGTCTGCTGGGGAAAATCGAATATTCTCAAAAATACCCAGATAACATCGACAACATCCGTATGAGTGATGTAAAACTACCGGAAGAATTTACCAATGACCACACAGTAAATATCTATGGGAACACTTTAATCAGTGAACAAGAACAACAAATCCTAAAGTTACCACCAAAATTTGCCATCTACAAAAAGATTAACCCTATGGAATGCAAAACGGAGCTGGAAAAGTGTTTCACAAAAATACGTTGGAATGCAAAGGTAAACAACAACAACAACAATAATAACGGTAGTAGTAATATAAACAATAACTCTGGGGATAGAAATAACAGCCATAACCATAACAATGGCAGGAAAGTGAGAAATAGTGATAATGGTAATAATACTAGCGATAGACAGAACAACAACAACCACAATAATAATAATAATAGAAACGTTAACCACAGACACAGCAACAGTGACCACAGTAGTAATAACGGTAACAATACGAACAACAACAACAACAATAACCACAGTGGTAATAATGGAAATAGTACATGTAGCAACATCAACAAAAACAAGAAACATAATAATAGTAACAACCACAATGGTAGAAATAGCAGTAACAACAACAACAATAACGGTGAAGTAAACAACAATACATCTAGCAATCATAACAATAATAATATTAATGCTAATGATAGAAACAACAACAACCACCATGATAACAATAATAGCAACACACACAACTATGACGATAGAAATAACGACAACCCCTTAGAGAAACTATTTTTCAACCCAGCTGACAAAACATATAAGATGGGTAATATCTATCCTACGAGGTTACCCTTTAATAAAAGAGTTTGCATACCACAGCAAATAGATGACGAGACGGAGGCACAGTTCACCATAGCTAGAAATAAGATTAGACAAGTAGTAGACAGGTACACTATGAGACAGAGCAGACCAGAGGCCCAACAACTTGGGATAAAACCTGTAGAAGGCTTGGTTAGCCTCAAGCAGCGCACAAGGGATGGTGAGGTAGTGTGTCTACCCACAGATAAGTCTGGTAGGATGTCAATAGATAGCATGCCGAACTACATCGAGGCAATGCAACCCCACATCACCAACACGAGCGAAGTTGCACAACTAACACACGATGGGAGAGAAAAAATCCTCAACGCTCACATGATGATGTGGACTGACATCCTAAAGCCAAGCAGACGCACTGCCAACAACTTCCAGGCGTCTAACAATGGCATACCACCCTTGTATGGGCTCCGCAAAGACCACAAGACAGTCGACGACCCGACAACAGGACCACCAACAAGACCCGTATGCGGAGCTAATATAGCTAGCAACTACAGGATCTCCTACTTCCTCTCAATGGTTATACGCCCCATAATCAAGATGTCCCCAGATGTATGTGAAAGTACAGAGGACCTCCTCAGCAGAATCAGTGAGTGCAACAAAAACAGGAGCCTATCCAACTGCATAATAGGCAGCATGGATGTGGTGTCACTGTACCCATCCATTAACATTGATTTTGCTGTGAAAAGATGTGTGGAGATGATCATTGAGAGTGAGGTGGAGTTCTGCGACGTCGACACAGACGAACTGGGCCTCCTACTTAGACTTACCTACGACACTGACTACCTAGACAGCCATGACCTTAGATGTTTCTGCCCTAGTAGACCTATAAGAGGTAGACCCCCCACCATAACCTCAATGGCTAAAAAGACTCCCATAGGAAGGTGGATTGGGTGGACCAAAGCTATACGGACCCCCCAAAACACTGATCAGGTAAGAAAAATGGTCGCACATGCAATAGGGGCTAGTATCAAAACTACCCTAAAGGGCCACATATTTAAGTTCAATGAGAAAATCTACACCCAAAATGAGGGAGCAGCCATCGGCGTCAGCATAGCTGGTGATGTTGCCAACCTTTTCATGGTATGGTGGGAAAGGAGACTTAAAGATCTCCTTAATGAAAGCTCCATAGACCTCATCATGTACTCTCGTTATGTAGACGATATCAATATAGTTATAAGAACACCCCCACTAGAGAGCACTAACAAGTTTGATTTAGAACGTAGCACGATGGAAAGCATCCAGCAGATAGCTAATTCCATACACCAGAGTATAACTGTAACTATAGACTTCCCTTCCAAACACCCTAACAATAGACTACCTGTATTAGACACAGAACTCTGGATTAACACTATAGACGAGAGAGCCCAAATTCTCCACTCACACTATGCTAAACCCATGGCCTCCAAATACCTGATACTCAAAAACTCAGCAATGTCCAGTAGTGCTAAGTTTAATATTCTGATCGCAGATTTGGTACGAGTGATGAAGAATGTGTCCAGCATGTGCGACCCAACAGAAATGGAAGGACACATCCAACACTTCATCAACCGCATGCAGTTCTCTGGCTACAACCAAAGAGACAGAGTCAGAGTATACGAAGGAGCCATGGAAAAGTATAAGACCCTCATAGAACTGGACATGAAAGGAATTTGCCCACTATACAGGAGCAAATCATGGAATAGCTTAGATAGGACTAGACATAAGATAGGGAAGGCCACATCATGGTACGACAACCAGAGATATCAGAGTGTCATGTTTGTGGACGCCACCCCTGGAGGGAAATTAGCTAACCAGTGTAGAAAGGCCCTGAGAAAGACCCACTTAAAAATAAAGGTGGTAGAAAAGCCAGGAACCACCATAAAATCCCTGATCAGCAAAACCTACCCTTTTAAGAAAACCCACTGTACCAATAGGAAATGTATCATATGTAAGGTGAACCCCCGGATAAACTGTAAAACTAGAAACGTAGTCTATAGCATAAGATGTACAGAGGGTACTTGCAGAAACACGACAACAACATACATAGGTGAGACAGCTCGTAGCATAGGTGAAAGGATAGACCAACACTGGGGGGAACTAAAAGGACGAAAAAACGGGTCAGTACTATACGAACATGCTAGACAACAACATGACGGTAACATAGACAACATAGAAATTAGAATAATATCTAAACATAGGAATGACCCAGCAGATAGGCAAATCAGAGAGGCCAGTGAAATAGAAATTAGAAGACCAAAGCTAAACAGAAAGAATGAGTGGAACAACAACAACACCCAAACAAACAACATTGACCTAAGAGAAGTATAAATAAATAAGTAAATTAAATAAAATAAAATAAGATAAATAAATACATACACAAGCACATAAACACACACTAGTCACCCAGCAGACACAACACTATACACACTAGTCACACATCACACATAACACTATACACACACGCAAACGCATGCGCAAAGAAGACAAAATAAAATAAGATAAACAAACAAGCAAATAAATAAATAAATATATAGACAGACTGAACACAAAAAAAAAAATGGCGTAGACATACAACACAACAGGAGGAACAATGAATATAACACCACTGACGATGTTGCAGATGTGCAACGAAAGATTTATGTAAATTATGTAAACTATATATATATGTGTTTGTCTATATTGTATCTGTATTATTTTTGACCGCCGGTCAGTCAATGGCAACATTGAGGACCGAGTAAGTTAGATCGCAGATATATATATATATAAAAGGCAGCGAGAATCGAAAACCAACCAAACAGTGAGTGTGTTCTGTTATTAATTCTGGCAATATTACGCAAATATGACCCTCCCCAAATATAACAATATATATATATATATATAGTAATAATAATAAATTTGAAGACTAAAATCCAAAGGGGGCTCGATAAGAATGAATATATATTAAATATATAAAAACCGTAGAGCAAATATTTATCAAAATAACAGATTACAGTTTAAGCAAAGAATCGATGCTTTCACCCTTAACGGAAACTTCTGAAACTCGATAAGGGTGAAAGCAGCGATTCTTTGCATAAACTTTAATCTGTTATTTTAATAAATAAATAAATAAATAAATATATATATATATATAAATATATATATATATATATATATACCGCGATAAATTAACGGAGCCATGGACTCTCGCTATTCCTTGTCCATAATGTGCTCAAAGGAGAAGGAATCCTGAGTTCTTTAATATACAATATGTTGAAAAGGTAACACACTAGAGAGAGATAGTGCGCCATCAATAAATCAGGGAAAAACCACCAGTGTATGGAATCTATAACCTATGAACACGCTGTGACTTCTCTCTCCCACGTGTAGCTGGACGGTCGCTTTAAATTCTCTTAGGGTTTTCTGAAATGTATAACCTTACACGCGCTGACGAACCATGGGCTATTTCATTTCTGTCAACAACTTATTGGCGAAACAGATTTATTTGGATTTGTGCGTGTGTTATATAGTTATAGAGGTATGTATATACACTTTAATTTATATTTTTTATTATCGTATGTCTACCCTGTCTTTCAAAGGTTATATATTCCATACACTGGTGGTTTTTCCCTGTTTTAATATACGGTAGTGTCCAACCCGTATGAAGAACTCAATGTAATCCAAATATCATGAAAAGAGAAGATGCATTAAAATTTTTCGATAAAAAAATCATAGGAAAACAGAGTCAAGATAAATTAATAAAAACAATGAAATAAAAACAAAGAACAAGTTCCTTATATTAAAAAATTCATCAGTTTACGATCGTTTCTGAGGACGGCATGTATATGTGAAGGTATGTATATTTCCTCTGATAATTTGTAATATTTTTCCATAGATAAATATGATATACATACCAACACACATATACATCCCAGAAACAATCGTAAGATGATGAATTTTTTTTTTTTTTAATATAAGGAACTTGTTCTTTGTTTTTATTTCATTGTGTTTATTAATTTATATATATATATAATTTATATATATGTATAAAATGGTCTTATGTTGTTTATTACATAACTAATAAGCTCTGTAATTTACATAAAGAACTATTTTTTTCTGGACCTTTCCGACTGAATTACTTTACATATATATATATATATATATATATATATATATAAAGGACGTAAAATAAGAAAATATTTTTTTAAAAAAATTAAAAAAAAAATTTTTTTTTCTTACTTAAATTTTCACTCCAACTAATTAGTTTCTGCAATGGGATAAAGACAGTTACGTAATCCAACTGTCGAGAATTCATTGCGTCATCAGGAAGTCTATTCTCAGTTAAGTCTCCAGGCAATGCGCGGACACTGGCGGCTCATATAAAAATAATAATAATTCGGTAGATCGAACAGCTTGCGTGGACTGGATTCTATGTACCGAAATTCTCACTGCTTCAAGTCAAATGGCCGATTCTAAAGAATCAATCACGTGACACAGAGGCTAGTTAGAAGGAATGGGATGGTAAGATGACTGACGCCTACTAACACCCCAAAAAAAAAAAAATTTTTTTAGAAGTGGTTTTGACAAGTTTGCTCGACAAATCAGTGATTTGGAGATAAATATAGATAATTTAATATATCAACTAACATAAGCGCACAGATGCACGCCCATGCCAGCAAATACACAGGTTATGTCATAGTACCTAGGTGGTTCAATGCAGGAGAATGCAGAACAATAATATAAAGGACGTAAAATAAGAAAATATTTTTTTAAAAAAATTTAAAAAAAAATTTTTTTTTCTTACTTAAATTTTCACTCCAACTAATTAGTTTCTGCAATGGGATAAAGACAGTTACGTAATCCAACTGTCGAGAATTCATTGCGTCATCAGGAAGTCTATTCTCAGTTAAGTCTCCAGGCAATGCGCGGACACTGGCGGCTCATATAAAAATAATAATAATTCGGTAGATCGAACAGCTTGCGTGGACTGGATTCTATGTACCGAAATTCTCACTGCTTCAAGTCAAATGGCCGATTCTAAAGAATCAATCACGTGACACAGAGGCTAGTTAGAAGGAATGGGATGGTAAGATGACTGACGCCTACTAACACCCCAAAAAAAAATTTTTTTAGAAGTGGTTTTGACAAGTTTGCTCGACAAATCAGTGATTTGGAGATAAATATAGATAATTTAATATATCAACTAACATAAGCGCACAGATGCACGCCCATGCCAGCAAATACACAGGTTATGTCATAGTACCTAGGTGGTTCAATGCAGGAGAATGCAGAACAATAATATAAAGGACGTAAAATAAGAAAATATTTTTTTAAAAAAATTTAAAAAAAAATTTTTTTTTCTTACTTAAATTTTCACTCCAACTAATTAGTTTCTGCAATGGGATAAAGACAGTTACGTAATCCAACTGTCGAGAATTCATTGCGTCATTAAGTAAGAAAAAAAAATTTTTTTTTAAATTTTTTTAAAAAAATATTTTCTTATTTTACGTCCTTTATATTATTGTTCTGCATTCTCCTGCATTGAACCACCTAGGTACTATGACATAACCTGTGTATTTGCTGGCATGGGCGTGCATCTGTGCGCTTATGTTAGTTGATATATTAAATTATCTATATTTATCTCCAAATCACTGATTTGTCGAGCAAACTTGTCAAAACCACTTCTAAAAAAATTTTTTTTTGGGGTGTTAGTAGGCGTCAGTCATCTTACCATCCCATTCCTTCTAACTAGCCTCTGTGTCACGTGATTGATTCTTTAGAATCGGCCATTTGACTTGAAGCAGTGAGAATTTCGGTACATAGAATCCAGTCCACGCAAGCTGTTCGATCTACCGAATTATTATTATTTTTATATGAGCCGCCAGTGTCCGCGCATTGCCTGGAGACTTAACTGAGAATAGACTTCCTGATGACGCAATGAATTCTCGACAGTTGGATTACGTAACTGTCTTTATCCCATTGCAGAAACTAATTAGTTGGAGTGAAAATTTAAGTAAGAAAAAAAAATTTTTTTTTAAATTTTTTTAAAAAAATATTTTCTTATTTTACGTCCTTTATATTATTGTTCTGCATTCTCCTGCATTGAACCACCTAGGTACTATGACATAACCTGTGTATTTGCTGGCATGGGCGTGCATCTGTGCGCTTATGTTAGTTGATATATTAAATTATCTATATTTATCTCCAAATCACTGATTTGTCGAGCAAACTTGTCAAAACCACTTCTAAAAAAATTTTTTTTTTTTCGGGTGTTAGTAGGCGTCAGTCATCTTACCATCCCATTCCTTCTAACTAGCCTCTGTGTCACGTGATTGATTCTTTAGAATCGGCCATTTGACTTGAAGCAGTGAGAATTTCGGTACATAGAATCCAGTCCACGCAAGCTGTTCGATCTACCGAATTATTATTATTTTTATATGAGCCGCCAGTGTCCGCGCATTGCCTGGAGACTTAACTGAGAATAGACTTCCTGATGACGCAATGAATTCTCGACAGTTGGATTACGTAACTGTCTTTATCCCATTGCAGAAACTAATTAGTTGGAGTGAAAATTTAAGTAAGAAAAAAAAAATTTTTTTTTAAATTTTTTTAAAAAAATATTTTCTTATTTTACGTCCTTTATATTATTGTTCTGCATTCTCCTGCATTGAACCACCTAGGTACTATGACATAACCTGTGTATTTGCTGGCATGGGCGTGCATCTGTGCGCTTATGTTAGTTGATATATTAAATTATCTATATTTATCTCCAAATCACTGATTTGTCGAGCAAACTTGTCAAAACCACTTCTAAAAAAATTTTTTTTTTTTTTGGGGTGTTAGTAGGCGTCAGTCATCTTACCATCCCATTCCTTCTAACTAGCCTCTGTGTCACGTGATTGATTCTTTAGAATCGGCCATTTGACTTGAAGCAGTGAGAATTTCGGTACATAGAATCCAGTCCACGCAAGCTGTTCGATCTACCGAATTATTATTATTTTTATATGAGCCGCCAGTGTCCGCGCATTGCCTGGAGACTTAACTGAGAATAGACTTCCTGATGACGCAATGAATTCTCGACAGTTGGATTACGTAACTGTCTTTATCCCATTGCAGAAACTAATTAGTTGGAGTGAAAATTTAAGTAAGAAAAAAAAATTTTTTTTTAAATTTTTTTAAAAAAATATTTTCTTATTTTACGTCCTTTATATTATTGTTCTGCATTCTCCTGCATTGAACCACCTAGGTACTATGACATAACCTGTGTATTTGCTGGCATGGGCGTGCATCTGTGCGCTTATGTTAGTTGATATATTAAATTATCTATATTTATCTCCAAATCACTGATTTGTCGAGCAAACTTGTCAAAACCACTTCTAAAAAAATTTTTTTTTTTTGGGGTGTTAGTAGGCGTCAGTCATCTTACCATCCCATTCCTTCTAACTAGCCTCTGTGTCACGTGATTGATTCTTTAGAATCGGCCATTTGACTTGAAGCAGTGAGAATTTCGGTACATAGAATCCAGTCCACGCAAGCTGTTCGATCTACCGAATTATTATTATTTTTATATGAGCCGCCAGTGTCCGCGCATTGCCTGGAGACTTAACTGAGAATAGACTTCCTGATGACGCAATGAATTCTCGACAGTTGGATTACGTAACTGTCTTTATCCCATTGCAGAAACTAATTAGTTGGAGTGAAAATTTAAGTAAGAAAAAAAAATTTTTTTTTAAATTTTTTTAAAAAAATATTTTCTTATTTTACGTCCTTTATATTATTGTTCTGCATTCTCCTGCATTGAACCACCTAGGTACTATGACATAACCTGTGTATTTGCTGGCATGGGCGTGCATCTGTGCGCTTATGTTAGTTGATATATTAAATTATCTATATTTATCTCCAAATCACTGATTTGTCGAGCAAACTTGTCAAAACCACTTCTAAAAAAATTTTTTTTTTTTCGGGTGTTAGTAGGCGTCAGTCATCTTACCATCCCATTCCTTCTAACTAGCCTCTGTGTCACGTGATTGATTCTTTAGAATCGGCCATTTGACTTGAAGCAGTGAGAATTTCGGTACATAGAATCCAGTCCACGCAAGCTGTTCGATCTACCGAATTATTATTATTTTTATATGAGCCGCCAGTGTCCGCGCATTGCCTGGAGACTTAACTGAGAATAGACTTCCTGATGACGCAATGAATTCTCGACAGTTGGATTACGTAACTGTCTTTATCCCATTGCAGAAACTAATTAGTTGGAGTGAAAATTTAAGTAAGAAAAAAAAAATTTTTTTTTAAATTTTTTTAAAAAAATATTTTCTTATTTTACGTCCTTTATATTATTGTTCTGCATTCTCCTGCATTGAACCACCTAGGTACTATGACATAACCTGTGTATTTGCTGGCATGGGCGTGCATCTGTGCGCTTATGTTAGTTGATATATTAAATTATCTATATTTATCTCCAAATCACTGATTTGTCGAGCAAACTTGTCAAAACCACTTCTAAAAAAATTTTTTTTTTTTTTGGGGTGTTAGTAGGCGTCAGTCATCTTACCATCCCATTCCTTCTAACTAGCCTCTGTGTCACGTGATTGATTCTTTAGAATCGGCCATTTGACTTGAAGCAGTGAGAATTTCGGTACATAGAATCCAGTCCACGCAAGCTGTTCGATCTACCGAATTATTATTATTTTTATATGAGCCGCCAGTGTCCGCGCATTGCCTGGAGACTTAACTGAGAATAGACTTCCTGATGACGCAATGAATTCTCGACAGTTGGATTACGTAACTGTCTTTATCCCATTGCAGAAACTAATTAGTTGGAGTGAAAATTTAAGTAAGAAAAAAAAATTTTTTTTTAAATTTTTTTAAAAAAATATTTTCTTATTTTACGTCCTTTATATTATTGTTCTGCATTCTCCTGCATTGAACCACCTAGGTACTATGACATAACCTGTGTATTTGCTGGCATGGGCGTGCATCTGTGCGCTTATGTTAGTTGATATATTAAATTATCTATATTTATCTCCAAATCACTGATTTGTCGAGCAAACTTGTCAAAACCACTTCTAAAAAAATTTTTTTTTTTTGGGGTGTTAGTAGGCGTCAGTCATCTTACCATCCCATTCCTTCTAACTAGCCTCTGTGTCACGTGATTGATTCTTTAGAATCGGCCATTTGACTTGAAGCAGTGAGAATTTCGGTACATAGAATCCAGTCCACGCAAGCTGTTCGATCTACCGAATTATTATTATTTTTATATGAGCCGCCAGTGTCCGCGCATTGCCTGGAGACTTAACTGAGAATAGACTTCCTGATGACGCAATGAATTCTCGACAGTTGGATTACGTAACTGTCTTTATCCCATTGCAGAAACTAATTAGTTGGAGTGAAAATTTAAGTAAGAAAAAAAAAATTTTTTTTTAAATTTTTTTAAAAAAATATTTTCTTATTTTACGTCCTTTATATTATTGTTCTGCATTCTCCTGCATTGAACCACCTAGGTACTATGACATAACCTGTGTATTTGCTGGCATGGGCGTGCATCTGTGCGCTTATGTTAGTTGATATATTAAATTATCTATATTTATCTCCAAATCACTGATTTGTCGAGCAAACTTGTCAAAACCACTTCTAAAAAAATTTTTTTTTTTTTTGGGGTGTTAGTAGGCGTCAGTCATCTTACCATCCCATTCCTTCTAACTAGCCTCTGTGTCACGTGATTGATTCTTTAGAATCGGCCATTTGACTTGAAGCAGTGAGAATTTCGGTACATAGAATCCAGTCCACGCAAGCTGTTCGATCTACCGAATTATTATTATTTTTATATGAGCCGCCAGTGTCCGCGCATTGCCTGGAGACTTAACTGAGAATAGACTTCCTGATGACGCAATGAATTCTCGACAGTTGGATTACGTAACTGTCTTTATCCCATTGCAGAAACTAATTAGTTGGAGTGAAAATTTAAGTAAGAAAAAAAAATTTTTTTTTTTAAATTTTTTTAAAAAAATATTTTCTTATTTTACGTCCTTTATATTATTGTTCTGCATTCTCCTGCATTGAACCACCTAGGTACTATGACATAACCTGTGTATTTGCTGGCATGGGCGTGCATCTGTGCGCTTATGTTAGTTGATATATTAAATTATCTATATTTATCTCCAAATCACTGATTTGTCGAGCAAACTTGTCAAAACCACTTCTAAAAAAATTTTTTTTTGGGGTGTTAGTAGGCGTCAGTCATCTTACCATCCCATTCCTTCTAACTAGCCTCTGTGTCACGTGATTGATTCTTTAGAATCGGCCATTTGACTTGAAGCAGTGAGAATTTCGGTACATAGAATCCAGTCCACGCAAGCTGTTCGATCTACCGAATTATTATTATTTTTATATGAGCCGCCAGTGTCCGCGCATTGCCTGGAGACTTAACTGAGAATAGACTTCCTGATGACGCAATGAATTCTCGACAGTTGGATTACGTAACTGTCTTTATCCCATTGCAGAAACTAATTAGTTGGAGTGAAAATTTAAGTAAGAAAAAAAAATTTTTTTTTAAATTTTTTTAAAAAAATATTTTCTTATTTTACGTCCTTTATATTATTGTTCTGCATTCTCCTGCATTGAACCACCTAGGTACTATGACATAACCTGTGTATTTGCTGGCATGGGCGTGCATCTGTGCGCTTATGTTAGTTGATATATTAAATTATCTATATTTATCTCCAAATCACTGATTTGTCGAGCAAACTTGTCAAAACCACTTCTAAAAAAATTTTTTTTTGGGGTGTTAGTAGGCGTCAGTCATCTTACCATCCCATTCCTTCTAACTAGCCTCTGTGTCACGTGATTGATTCTTTAGAATCGGCCATTTGACTTGAAGCAGTGAGAATTTCGGTACATAGAATCCAGTCCACGCAAGCTGTTCGATCTACCGAATTATTATTATTTTTATATGAGCCGCCAGTGTCCGCGCATTGCCTGGAGACTTAACTGAGAATAGACTTCCTGATGACGCAATGAATTCTCGACAGTTGGATTACGTAACTGTCTTTATCCCATTGCAGAAACTAATTAGTTGGAGTGAAAATTTAAGTAAGAAAAAAAATTTTTTTTTTAAATTTTTTTAAAAAAATATTTTCTTATTTTACGTCCTTTATATTATTGTTCTGCATTCTCCTGCATTGAACCACCTAGGTACTATGACATAACCTGTGTATTTGCTGGCATGGGCGTGCATCTGTGCGCTTATGTTAGTTGATATATTAAATTATCTATATATATATATATATATATATATAAAGTTTGAGTATATGTTGGCTGTATACCAACACCTCAGTATGCAGGCTGGAGCACTCGACGAAGTTCGCAGGTTGGTTTGGTTACTCCGGAGTAATGTAAAATAAAATAAATAAATAAGTCAAATGTTTAAAAATTGGCTTCGTTTATTACTGCAATATATATTTCGGTGATAGCCATCTTTGACTGTGACCTCTTCAGGCAGTCCGAATTAGTGTGGTAGAGACGAGTACACAGGAACTGGGCATATCAGAGTATTGACAAAGTTATACACCTCAACAACATCTGTACTCGTCTCTACCACACTAATTCGGACTGCCTGAAGAGGTCACAGCCAAAGATGGCTGTCACCGAAATATATAAAGCAGTAATAAACGAAGCCAAATTGTAAACATTTTACTTATTTATTTTATTTTATATATATAAATATATATATAATATATATATATATATATATATATTACAGTATCTAGCTTCTTTCATCTCGATTTTCAGTTCGATTTATTTCAGATTTTCAGAATTATCCGTTTGGTAATAATTACCTAAGAATCATTATTATACGGAGCTCAATCCATTCGATTATAAAATTTTCCTAGAACATTTAATCGTATATGTGAATAAAAGCGTATGAAAAATGGTATTCGACATATATTTGGGGGATGGAAACTTTATGCCTACTAAATACAATGTTTTCTTCCGGAATCTATATCATTTTCTGTTTGATTAACAATGTATGCGGAGTCCATGATAACCATTAGTATTATGTTTATGGCGTTCAACTAATATTGTCAAAAAATATGACATTTATAGTTCGAATACACCCAAAATGTATATGTCTCTTGTCATAACAATATTTAATGTCGGTTAACAATTCAAATTTATGAGATTCCTTTGTTTCAGGACATTATAAATGCAATTTTTGTGACTTTGACTCAATCGTATGTTCATGAATAGTATGTTAGAATATGCATGTATATCTGTATTTACAATTATAATTCTTAATATGACTTCAATGTTACTTCATTCAAACAATCTCAGAATATAAATTTAAATGATCTAAAGAAATCAAGCATTATATTTATACCTCTAGGATTCTGATATATAATACAACTAAAAGCCGTACCCGGCCTTGCACAGATTTGTTTTTACATAAATAAAATCGCAAGCATCCACTCTATTTTAGACACCATTTTAGAATGATGCTGACAATTTTTAGATTGTTTAGAGTGTCAATTTATCAGATGATGACTCAAATTCAGCTACAAAATCAGAGAAAATCAATTTTAAAAGCTACCTATCATTTCTTTATTTACCCGGAAAACATGCGTCGTTTCCAACTAATATACTAATTTGCATAATTTGTTGAAATGAATTATTGTTGTAATCAGAAAATGTTTCCAATGGCAACAACAATACTTGGTCTAAGGGATTATTCCTAGTTTTAATTATTCCTAGGTCTAAGAAACATCAATTATCGGAGACGTCACCTAACCCTTTCACGTTGCCTTATAAACATGCGACCGAATGCAAAATGTCAGCAAATGATGTACAAAAGCTGAGACTTACAACGTGAAACAAACATAGATTTACATTTATATATTAAGATATAATTCCCACGTGTTTAATACATCAATTCTTCATTATCCAATATCGTTAATTTTACTATGATCGATACTTAGTTATGAGCACACGAATGTATGTGGGAATATCTCCCCACAGTATTCCACTTTTAAATTAATCTTAATTTAAATTCTGCTGTTTATAACAATCCATCATTTTTCAGTAACCTTAACTCGAATACCAGCGATACCTGCTAAATATCCCACTATCTCTCCACAGGATTCTAGATTTAATTACCTTTAATTGATTGAAATTCTGAGATTCTCTTCTCTGCCTTTTTTTACAAGAGCTCATCGTTTACCAAATGAATATTTTAAACACGTTATGTTTGTAGTTTTCATTAATTATAAATTCTAACGTTTAAGCGTTCAGTTTCTTTCGTGGTGTCGTAGTTTGTCTCTGTAATTTTCTTGTAAATTATTCTTATACTCCTCGTCACCAGTCATGTCAATATAAGCTACGCGGCTGAAATCATCATTTTACGTCTCATACATAAACTGCAAAGATAGCTCAGCTTAATCATTGCCATTATAACTATACTAGGGCGGTGGATTGGCAGTATCAGTAGAGGGTCGGACGCCATGCTTTCCAGCATAGTTACGTCCCTTTACGGTCTGAGTTCAAATCCCGCCGAGGTTGACTTTGCCTTTCATCCTTACGGGGTCGATAAAATAAAGTACCAGTAATACACTGGGATAATTGCTGGCCTTGGGCCAAACGTAGAAACAATTATAACTATACTATAGGGTGATGGATTGGCAGTACCAGATGAGCGTCGGACAACATGCTTTGCAGCATAGAGCTACGGCTCTTTACGATAGATCACAGGATTCCTCACAGATCAATCTATAGATTTGCCAGGTAGATACTGCGCAAGATTTTATCGATTCAATAAGACAATTGAAACAGAGGAATCTCCACACACTAGACACTCTATATAAGAATCAGATAAACTAACACATCGTACATAAGAATATACTCTACAGGATTAACACAAACTTATATAATATATCTCGACATAACTGACACTAGACTGATACTACAACGCTAATAGTTCACATAAACAGTGCCTTGATCTCTGCAATTAGTTAATGTTACGTAAACCATAAACGATAAAGGTGACACGATCAGCGCTGGACACCGATTAAGAAGCACATGCAAGACACATTCATAGTCTTGCTAAAGAACGTAATTCACACAACACAGAGATTATGCAACACTAGAATAACACCAGAAACTACAAACTATGCCCTTGAGCAAAGCACAAGTATTATAGTGGACTAAATCATGTCTATAATACAACCCGACCCCAAAACACAGACCAGATGCTGCACAAACCTCAACAGAGAAGTTTACCTTTTAATGAAGTAGAAACATACATTGAAATATCGAAATAAATAAATAAATAAATGAATGAAAGAATAAACAAATAATTGTTTCTACTTTTGGAAGAAGCCCAGAAATTACCCAGTACATTACTGGTACTTTATTTTATCGAGGCCGTAAGAATGAAAGGCAAAGTTAACCTCGACGGGATTTGAACTCAAACCGTAAAGGGGCGTAAATATGCTAGAAAGCATGGCATCCAACCCTCTACTGATACTGCCAATTCACAACAAATAATGGTTTCTACTTTAAGCACAAGACCAGCAAGTTGGGGGTAGGGGCAAATCGATTAAATCGACCCCAGCGCATAACTGGTACTTTATTTTATCAATCCCGTAAGAATAGAAGCGAAAGTTATCCTCGGCGGGATTTGAACTTAGAACATGAAGGGACGCAACTATGCTGCGAAGCATACTGTCTGACGTTCTACCAATTCTGCCAATCCTAATGAAATAAACAAATAATAAATAATAAATCAACTTTTATAATGAATCTCGATGTTGATTCGTGTGGAATTTTAATTCAGAACTTAAAGCGCCATAACAAAACACAGCAATGCATGTTCTCCACCTGTTGACAAATTATATCACAGCAATGATTATGTAATCATGACTAAAGGGAGATATAGATAACACTATATAAATTATTTAACTATCAATTAGATGTTAACATTTACCAAGACGTTATGCAATAAAACTTAAAATAATGAAATGTTTGCAATCATTTCTAGATCAGTGGTGTTTTATAAGTTCGTTTCATAATTTTATTTTATAATTTTGTTTTATTTCTTTACTGAAAATTCTTCATCTGAAACTATACTCGTTATTTGGAAATAGACAGATGCTTAATTATGTTAGAATGTACTGAAAACACATTTTAATATTCCAGAGATAAAACACTCACGTTCACACCTCAACGATTACGAATACAAACTTTCAATTTAATTATTAGAAATATTTATCGTATTTCCTTTAAATCATATATTATCGTGGTTATATATCAATACGCACAATCGTTAGACTGAGGGCAAAATGCTAGGATAGGTTTAGTGATGTCGCTTTAAGCTGTGAGATCAAATGATTCGATATTCGTGTTTTCCTTTCATCTGTTCAGGATCGATTGATTGATTGAAGTAATATCTGAGTACAAGGCAGATGTAATTGACCATATAATTCTTGCCGTATAGTAGATCTTCTACCATTATAAGAAATCAATATCTAATCACCAGTACCATTTTCCATGAAGTACATCGTGATTTATGCACCCAACTTAAAAAAACAAACACTTTTAATCCACGTAACAGATACGATGGTTACGCAGCTTGAATCTAGGTTTGGGGTTCAAAAGAAGTACTAGTTCCATTTTCAGGCCGTTAGGTACATAACAACGAAGAAAAATAAATTTATTAAAAACGAAATTCAGATAATTATCTTCGCTGGCATTTTCTGTCCGACCAACGAGAGGGCGGCGGAGGCGATGAAAGTCGGGGATTGCTAGTGAAACTCTCGGCTAGTTCCTTCAAGAATGGAAACAACTCCACCCGATAATCAGCCGCGGTTAACACAGGAACCGAACGGATGAAAGGGTTGTGTGTAGCGAAAATAACAATCTAAGTATCAGAATAATCATTACAAACAATATCATTACAGAAACAATATCAACGAATTCCATTCAAGCAGAAACAATAACCGAGGCAGTAAACACGACGTCTGAAACGACAAGTGTATATAATACAGTGCCGAGGGTCGAGAGAAAATATTGTCAACACCACTAATACCGTGTTAACGGAACATCAGCCATATGTTATCTGAAATATCAATACTACTAACTTACGGCTACCGGAGAGGTGGTGGATGCCCGCAAGTGCGAGACCCGCAGGTGCGAGACCCGCAGGTGCGAGACCCGAAGGTGCGAGACCCGGATGTTCCAGCGTCTCTCTCTCATCTCTCTCTCTCTCTTAATTTCGCTGTCCTTCGGGCTGAGTATTCTCCATTTCTTCGGCCGAGACCATGGGGCGGCGGGTAAGTTATATGGAGGTAGAGGATACTCGTTTGGAGGGTAAACATATATACATATTTTCATACATGCATATATACATGCGTAATACATATCTCCATCCATCCATCGTTACATACATACATCCATACATACAACCATAGATACATACACACACATATGGTGGCTGCCAACTCGTTTTTGAGTACGGCCACTACTTTATATCCATGTAGGAGAACCCCTACCGATGCGCTGAACGAATGTGGCTTTTTAGTCCAGCCAGCGACTTGAAAACTCTGGTACAAACACTACACTTGTGACAATTATTGACACATAGTGCTGGGCCCATGGTACCATGTGACGACAAGTGCAGAGAGATCTCCAGATATAAAGCAATGCCAGTGCCGTGAAGCTTTTATAGTGAGCAAAGGCACTGCACAAAGCCAGTCCCACTCTCTTAACCAAGATGATATTCACCAAAAAGAAGAACAAGTCAACATCATTGGATACCATCAGGGTTGCAGGTGTTATATCAGAGTTGTTCTTCTCCTAGAATTCTGTCTTGACAAAGGCTAAGGGGTCATCTCTCCCGGTGATTTCGGATGGCCATTGACTCTTAAGACCTCCTTTGCCCTTTGACAGGTTTTGTTTTTAGTCCTCCAGGATGTCCAAAGTCACCCTCCTCACCAAGAAACCTTGGTGGGGTTGCCAGTTTAGTCGCCAACGACGCGACCATGAGACAGGTTGTACTGGAATACATGTTACCAGTAGCACCAACTGGTGACCTGACATAAATATGTATACATATACATGCATACATACATACATCAATACATACAAACATACATACATACACACACATACATGCATACATACATCAATACATACAAACATACAATACATACAATCATACATACATACACACACATATACATGCATACATACATACATGCATATATTTTCATAAATGGCCTAACTGTTTCATCGATAACGGATGAGGACTGCTACAGATACCTGGGGATAGATGAGAACATATCCTATAATGGTTTTTTTAATAAGGAACCCGATTAAGAAAAATATGTCCATCGGAACTCTCTGCGCAAAACAAAACTCACAATGTGTTTGCTGTGCCTGTCCTAACACCCAACGTTTGGAATACTCAATTGGACGATTGACGAAATCTGAGTAGTTGATATTAGGACTCGAAAAATACTAAAAAAAACACCGGAATCTTCCACATCAACAGTCACATAGACCGCCTCTACTTGAAACGTTAGCAGGGAGCAGAGGCTTAACATCAGTCCAGACAGCATTTGAATGTCACATCATATCCCTCCGACAACATTTACCAAACTCGAAGCGTAGGAGCCTGTCCTTCGAGCAAGTCTATCTGCATGAAACAGATAAGATCATGAGAGTTGGGAGGGAACTCCTTGAAAAGTATTCCGTGTGATAATCAAGAACTCACACCTAGGGAAATTGCCCAGCAGTACCGCTGTGAATCAACGGATGAAAAACTGCATGCTTATCAGCACAAAATCATGCATGGATATGTTGCCAGAAAGCTCCAGAGTGAGAGTAATATAGATAAACAAAGTAGTCTATCTTGGACCAACAACCGCCATATTGGCTCCAACTTTGAAGGATACGCTTTTGCAATCCAAGAAAAGGAAATCTACATAAAATACCTGATTCACAAAAGAGACAGGGATGCAGGCAAAACGCCTAGATGTTACTAGTGCAGACTCTGCAGATTTAACACCGAAGATGTCACCCATGTCATCAGCAGCTGTCCAAAGATGTCATTGCGGTACTATCTACCTATAAGGCATGATGTAGTGGCCAAAACAATGTACAATACAATCCGTAGAAAAGATAACCCCGATAATAAACACATTAAAAGCTACAGCAATGTGGAAGACATCCATATACATAATATGAAAGAGTACTGGTGGAATGTTCCAGGAAAAACCCCAATAATATGCGGGCATAACAGACCAGATATTATGATATGGGACAGGGAAAAGAAAGCATGCACAGTAGTGGAAGTTAGTTGCCCAGCAGATGCCAATATAATATTAAAGATTTGCGAAAAGGAGAAAGTCTTTGCAGAACTAATGAGAAACCTACAGATACTGCAACCTGACTATACCTTCATTACTAAGACTATAATTACTATGCCTGTAATTAGTGGGGCACTGGGGTATGTTAGTAACTGCCTCCGTACAAATCTTGAGAAGCTAGGCTTCACAGAAACGGGTAGAACAAAACTAGTTAGGATATTACTAGTACAATCCATTAATGGAACAGTAAAAATATGTAAAACATTCCAAATATTCTGCATCTAATTACATATACACATGTACAGATACAAAACATATGCACATACAACTCGAAAAATACACATCCACACATACAATAACATCCATACCTGCACACACATGCATATGCATGCATGCAGACATGCATACATATCTACCTAGTTGATGTTGTGTAAATTCCAATGAGAGAGTCTTGTATCTATGTTAGAAACTGACTCTTTATTCGCAAACATGTGTGAAATTATAAAACCAGAACATACATACATACAAACATACATACATGCATACACATATACATACATACATACATACATACATACATATATACATGCTTACATACATACATATATAGATACATACTGTTGATTACTGGGTGGAATCCTTTGTAGAGGAGAAACCTATACAGCTAGCAACAGCGACTACAGGAAAACAACGATTAGAACAAACCAGTGAACAAAATACGCTCTCTGTCTCAAAGGAATTCCTACGAATTCTATTAATGCAATTTACTGGTTTAAAGGAATATAAACGGTCAACTTATATGATTCTAATTGCAAATGCTAGAAGCTTAGCTGCCTTAAATTGACGATCAATAATAATTGTAAACTTCTGAATCGTTAGTGATTGAGTTTATGTCTTCCCTCACTCCCATCTCCGCCCAATTCTAGAATTGATAGGAGAATGAAATTGAAACTTCTGTGAATCAAGTGAGCTTTTGTCAACATGTTCTAGAAAGAAATATATGAGGTTTCGATTTGATAAAAGGAAGAATGCATCAATTTCACTTATCATTCCTCTCAACATCCGCAATACAACTATTTCTTTTTTTGAACAAGATTAATATTACTACAGGTTTTCATTTGTTTAGATCAGGGGTCCTCAACCTTTTTTCAATCATCGCCCACTTCACATGGAAACATTTTCCACCGCCATCATGTATAGTAAATATTCAAAAGCACACCAAACATGTTTGGTAAAAGTTTGTTACTGGTTCAATATTCCCATCTAGCTTCCTGTTTGATTTCATACAAGTTCTTCGTAAAGAATAAAAGTTTTAAGTTCCCCTTCGGTTACGGCTGACCATGGTATTTGCACCCAGATGCACAAGACTGGCTCAAGTTGTTTCTGCAAGACAAACAGTCTTCCATGCATACCAGTCTCCCCTCTCTACAACACAAATGTTGTCCAAG
>OZ024753.1:17921131-17923631 GCA_964016885.1 Eledone cirrhosa | reverse complement strand
TATCGAAGCGATGATATGGATTTCATGCACTGCGACATTTTCATAGTCCGGGGAGCGTATTTTTCAGATTATATGCCCCTCACATAATCCACGACGATTTGATATTGGGCGTTTGACAATCCTGTTAGAGAATTGTAGTCTGTTGGTCTTTAGCTCAATACAGCAGGTTGTTACGTTGCGAGAATCGACATCGAAATATTACCCCGAATTGTGTGTGTGGCTAAGGGAGTTTATTAAATTGTGTCTCAAAATAGTCCCTAACTTATATGGTTATACGCAGTTTCTAAAAATTTAAAGTGTCTTAACTTAAGCTGTGCTGAAGGTGTTCCTATTATGATGATTATCCTCCATCATAGAGTGCCACAAATGAATATTATACACGACGAGCGAGATTTCTAAATTAATGATCATTGTGATTGTAGTCTACTTATAGAACCTGGCAGGGTGATTATAGAATCACTTCAACATATAATGATCCCTGGTAAGTTCCGGGTCAGTGCATGCTATATTGGATGTCGAAAGATAATCATCACTAGGGCAGACCAGAGGTCAATCCATACTCCTCATGTCACTAATCTGACCATCAATTCATACATATATGTACAACCCATACGCCACTTGCAATACATTCACTGCACTCAGCATACCGATCGTACAGCTCATCAACGTTACTAGATTAATTAGTCTTCCATTTATCCAACGATGGCACTTCACCCGCAGAGCACCAACAATACAATCAATTCAATGCTTACATTTTACATTAACTATAAAGTAGTGTAGTGCAGTTCAAGCAACCGGATGTAGTCACACCTAAAGTAGAAGTACAAGGGGGGTATTCCTACTGTGAAGCGTTCTAGAGGGATGTCCCGATTAGTGTTATATTAGATCAATGAGTGTGGGGATGTGGTATAAGGTGTGCCCTTGGTGTTTGATGCTAGAGGTGGTGTTTGGTTCAAGTCCGACATTGCTATATATTGGGCTTAAAGTTTTGGAAGGAATGTCTGAAGCGGTGCTGGCAAGTTGCGAACACTCAGATTTTTTGTTAAGTAGGTTACGGTTAGAGAAGATAATAGTGTGGGTCTCTAGTATACAGAGGTTACAAAATTTATTAGGTGGTTTGTACGAAGTCGCGCTACCTATCACTTCCCATTTGAGTGTGTAAGGTTTATTTTTAGTTTTTAGATAGTGTATGTAGCTAGATAGTGAGGTGGAGCTGGCTAGACTGTGCTTTTTGAACGAGTGGATGTGCGAATTATACCTAGTTTTGAAGCAGTTAGAAGTGGAGCCTACATAATTTTCAGAAGAGTTGCTAGTTGTGACGGTGCATGAGTATATGATATCCTTGGTTAGGCATTTTTTATCTAAAGGGCAGGTTTTATTTGCTCTACAGTTACAATTATTCTGGGTGATAGTCTGCTGGATATAATGCTGTGCAGAAGTCTGGGTGGTAGCTATAGGATTTTGGACATGCGGGTTGTCGTCCCCGGTGTTATTGCTTATACTAGTGTTATTTCTATTATTACTGCCGTTATTAGGGTTGCCTGCTACAGAGGTATTTTGAAGGTTTGCCCCCTGTTGCGATTTCGTTTGTTGGAAGTAAGAATTAATTTTACTTTTATTGCTGCTAGCTATGTGGTATGCTATGTTAGGCGTCGTAGAGTATGAGATTTTAATAGTGTTTTTGTTTAAAAGGTTATGGTACTTGTTTCCTAGAGGGAAGTGTTTATCTAGTAGTGAGAAGAAAGCCCTAGGTATGTTGGTGGAGACGTTTAGGTTGAAAGGAGGGTTGAAAAATGTATTATTTCTTCTTCTATTTTTCTTTTTAGTGTCTGGTGTGTTGTTTCCTCCTAAAGTACTACGGTAGTTTCTGTAGTAATGGTTACTTTTGATGGCACCCTCTGCTTTAGTGTGCGTGTAGTTGCTATTCATATTACTAGGTTTCCCCATGGACATATTGTGCGAGATGATGTTGTAGCTATGTGTTTTCATAGGTAGGAACTCAATCTCTATATTATGGCCGGATCTAGCTAATACTTGATTATTATATTGCGTGTTTATGCTAAATATGTTTGCGTCATAGGATAGATTAGAGATTCTATTGGATACCCCCTTAGAGATAGAGTTTAATATTGATCTAGGGTGATTAGACTTGGTATCCACCTAAATGAGTTTTTCGTTAGGCTTATGGAAAGGTGTATATATTTTTTAGTCTAGGTATAGTGTGGCGTCTAGGAAGTTAACGTGTTTAGTGTTTTTGTCCATGGTGATACTAAGGTTAAAGTTTTTGAATGTCTTGTGCAATAGTTTTCTAGTTCTTTCTATATTGAATTTTTTATATTCTATAAGTAGAAGTGCATCATCGCGGTACAGACCACCGTTGAGATATGGGAGGTCCTTATGGATTTCATTAAGTAAGTATAGGCCGACCAAATCAGTGACCTGCACCGAGTCACTAGACCCCATGGTTAACACTCTTGATCACCTGTTTAAGTGCATCTAT
>OZ024753.1:17913631-17916131 GCA_964016885.1 Eledone cirrhosa | reverse complement strand
TCAGCTTTTAGGGTAGCTTAATTTTTCATGAGGAATGTTTAGATTAAAATAAAATAAAAATAAACAATAAAAAGAGAGTAAAAAGAAGGAATCAAAGATTTAGGAATCAAAAATTTATCGGCTAGTTTCCCATATAAATATAAATCAAACTAAATATACTACATTTTAAATTTAAATTTATATTTAAACGTTGAGTTTAATCTATGTTTGCAACAACTGAATAAATTTGTCCGTAGGTTAAGGGAATTTTTAGATTTTAGTATAAAGAATATCTCCTCTGCGCAGAGGTCACATGTCTCAGAGGATGAATTAAAAGGAATCCCTCTTGAGACTATATTCCAAGCCGTCGAATATCTAACGTTATCTAGCTTAAGTTGCCAGAGTACGCCTGATAGTGCCGTTGAAGATTTTTTATTTGGATCTGTGAAAGAATTCTTGTGGTTATTATAGCGAAGTTTAAATTCCGTCGATGTGGAACCGACGTAGTTAAAAGAATTAGAGTCAGTATTAACATTACAATTGTATACTATATTTTTAACTAAACAGTTGTTATTTAACGGACATTTAGATCTATCTCTACAGTTACATTTGTTAACTTGTATATTATTTATGCTATTATCAGTAGGTTTTAAGTTCCTATTATTTATTCTATTAATATTTTGTGCTAAATTTTTAGTGGATGAGTAGGTTAATTTAATTGTATGCCTATTGAAAATTGAGTGATACCTATGTGTTCTAGGGAAGCGATTATCAAGAGCTTTGAAAAATAATTTAGCGATGTGGGTTTTAATGTTTAGTGAGAAAGGGGGGGCAAACCAAATTATGTTCCTAGTTCTATTTCTTTTTTGTCCTTTGGAATTATTGTAATGCTTTCTATTATAGGTGTTAATGTTGTTGCCGTAATTAAAAAAGTTGTTACTTTGTTTAGTTTGTCTATCATTATCTATGTACACAATCTTATCAGCATATCCTGCCCTAGCTAGTGCTTCATTATAGTATTGGGCCTTTTCGTCGAAAATCAATCTATTCGACGAGATCCTAGAGATACGTTTTTGAACTGAGTTTACTATAGTGTTTTTGACAGATCTGGGGTGGTTAGAGTTAAAGTTGACATAGTTTAAGTTTTCATTCAACTTGTGAAAAGGATAGTGGAGACATGTGTTGAGATTTAATGTTATATCTAGGAAATTGACTATTCTATGGTTGTTCTCAATTTCTATTTTAAGGTTAAAGTAATTAAAAAATGTTGTAATTTGTTTACATTTTCTATTTAGTTCAGGGTTATTATTATTAATAAGTAAAAGCATGTCATCCCTATATAAACCTCCGGTAGTACCAGGTATTTTCCTATGTAGCGAATTGATTAAAAATAAGCCCACAAGGTCAGTTACCTGAGCTGAGTCGGAAGATCCCATAGTTATGTCAAAATTGCTATCTCTATCTGCTCTGGTCCATAATTTGTCATTAAATTCTATCAAAGTTTTCCTAGCCGATAATATAATATGCATTTCTTTGCTAGTTAGATCGGTATGTTTGAATGCGTAATTTAGTGCCTTATTTAGTAGACTAGGGGTAATAGAAGAATAATAGTTAGCTATATCAAGTTGAATAAACCTATTATTATTGTTATATTTAATTTGCCTAAACCACTCAACAACCTCTCCAGTTCCCTTCCACAAGCTCAGGTTAGATACACAATCCAAGTTCTTAATTTGTTGTATCACCCTGTCAAGAATGTTTTTGCCTAATTTGCCCAGGTCCGATTTTGAAGGTGCGATCAATCTAACTGGCAGGTCATTTTCAAAAATTCCTCTTGTGGTCCTTCATATTGATCTTCGGTTTCCTGGGCACGAAAGGTTGTGTTCTGTTCTCAATTTCCAACTCGTGCATTATACAAGATGCTTCGACATTCATTTTCTCAAGTTCGGCCTTATCTGCTACCTTGTACTTTTTCCTCAGCTCTTTCAGTATGAGGCAATTATACATGTCTTTCCGCACTCCATAGAGGTTGTTGGTCTTGTCAGATTTCACCAAGATCTTCTCAGTTTTCTCTAAGCTCTCAATTTTATCCTTTAATGCCTTTCAGATATTCCTGGCCGTTAAAATTTCTCTTGAATTTGACCCCTTGTATGATAGAAATTATATCGTTTTCAAAGTCAGATAAAAGTTTGTTAGGGGGTGGATTTCTTTTAGATTTGAAAACTTTGTTTAAGTCCGAGACATTTTCGTCTGTATTAGATTTATCAAAGTGGAATGCACGCCACCTGATTCTCCTTATAAAAGAGTCAGATTTATCTATTAATTGTTTTATAAAGTCTTTGTTTCTAGGTAGAGGTATGTCTTTTAATATATTTAATATTTAATATGTGTATATATATATATATATATATATATATATATATATATATATATATATATATATATATATATATATATACAGTATTTTCCGTAGTGTTGTAATATGAATATTACACACAGTAGATGGACAGCTCACGTAGAG
>OZ024753.1:17901131-17906131 GCA_964016885.1 Eledone cirrhosa | reverse complement strand
CTAATTTTCATAGAAAAAGCATATAACGATATGTGCTTTTACAATTCTCCAGAGAAGCCGGAAGATGGGTAAATATTGCTGATGAGATGTAATAACATCGAAACTAGTCCAATATTCCTGTCTGGCCCTCTGGAGAATAGAGGAAATGTGTTTCCTTGAAAACTCGTATGACTCTAAAACCCGGTCCGTCTGTGTGGTTACATACAGACTAGCTGACACTCACTGTAAAGTGTCTAGTGAAAAACTCTGTACATGTGCATATGTATACATGTGTGTGTTTATATGCATACTAATACTTCCGTATACATATGTAGATGTACACTTTAACTTAATTATATATATATATATATATATATATATATATATATATATACACTGTTTCATTCAAGTTATATTCATCCAATATTTGTATCTAAAAAATACCAGTACTGTTATGTTTGGAGCTATATATAATAGTTTCTACGTGAGGCACAAGGCCAGCAATTACCCAGTGCATTACTGGAGATATATATAATAGTTTCTACGTTAGGCACAAGGCCAGCAATTACCCAGTGCATTTCTGGAGATATATATAATAGTCCATTAACGTCTGTCTTTGATGAAGTAAAGCTGGCTTTTGGCTCACTTTTTTTGTTTCTATTTGTGGTGGCATTATATCGAAATAATTGTTTCTACTTTTGGCACAAAGCCATCAATTAACCAGTACATTACTGGTACTTTATTTTATCGACCCCCGTAAGGATGAAAGGCAAAGTTAACCTCGGCGGGATTTGAACACAGACAGTAAAGGCATTATATCGAAATAATTGTTTCTACTTTAGGCACAAGGCCAGCAATTAACCAGTGCATTACTGGTACTTTTATTTTATCGACCCCGTAAGATGAAAGGCAAAGTCAACCTCGGCGGGATTTGAACTCAGATCGTAAAGGGACGTAACTATGCCGGAAAGCATGGCGTCCGACCCTCTACCGATACTGCCAGTATAATGCCAATTAGAACTTATCGTGCCGAGATAGGTTGATCTGTCTGCAAAATTAACACCTCTCATATATTTTTTTAAATATCGATATGGCTATTCACTTCTAGGAGTTAATATAGAAAATATCATTGAAGAATAACGAGTGCGAATGTTTTCGTTCATGATTTAGTTGTTGCTGCTATTTAACGCTAATATAGAAAATATTTGTTTCTGTTATGTAACGCTAATATAGAAAATATTGTTAAACAATAATGAATGTGAATATTTCTTTTTTCATTATTTAATTGTTGTTATATATTGTTTATATTTCATTATTTAATTATTGTTATATTACTGGTACATTATATTGGGTCCCACGTGCTGACCGCCCCACAGGTCCAGCGGACAGAGTTATACCAGTGCATAACTGGTACTTTATTTTATCGACCCCGTAAGGATGAAAGGCAAAGTTAATCCCGCCAGGGTTAACTTTGCCTTTCATCCTTACGGGGTCGATAAAATAAAGTACCAGTAATTTACTGGGATAATTGCTGGCCTTGTGCCAAAAGTAGAAATAATTATTTAATTGTTGTTATATACTGTTTCACTTTTTTTTAAAGATTGTAAAATATTGTTTGAGGGAACTTTCATTGTTATGGATGCCAAGTCAAGCGATAATGCTTTCTCGATTCTGTCCGCCGGGCCTGTGGGGCGGCCAGCACGTGGGACCCTATTTGTTCGCTATACATAGAGAGATGGGGAGGGCGAGAGTGATGGGGACGCTGACGGTGGGAGTTCGGCTCTTCCGTGTTCGGACACATTGCACCTGTCATGTGGATCATGTGATAAGTCCAGACTGAGGTGTAGTGTCTGTAATTGCCCTCTCCCTTTTTATAGTATGACTAAAGGGGAACTTATTACATACAAAGTTGAAAAGCATTTAGGGACTCCTTCTACAAAAATGTATAATTGTGTCCTGTAGTTGTAATATCATACGGTTTGAACCAGCAGATTATTCTTGAATAGATTATAAAACTAGGAAAGAGAGAAACAATATAAGTATAATAATTAAATTGTTATCATTTATTGCGTAAAGTCTCATGAGAATAACTATTTCTATATAAATACTGGAGAGAAGAGGACATGGACTCCGTCAGGGTTTAAAAATACTGCCCTAGATACGTCGTATGTCAATACGGTGCCCCAGCGACTTTCTCGAGAGTTTTAGGTCCATGCATAAATATAAATATTACACAGCTGTAGTAAATATAATTCGTATGACTATCCGAGACATAAATATCGTAATGTTACATGAAAATTATATAATAGAGATAGGATCATTATCAGAATAAAGGCAGTATTTTGTGTGTATTCAGTGCGATAAGGGCAACAGGTAAGCTCTCATTTGTTGAAGAGCGTAAGGGATTTCTGGGGAAAAATAAGGATGTGTCACTTTTCAAATTGAAAGCGAAGCTTCGTTGGTAGCAGCAGAAAGGTTGCCTGTGACCTAAAATAAACCACCCTAATAAGCCGAGTGTTTACGACCCAAATAAACTGAGTGTTTACCACCCTAATAAGCCGAGTGTTTACCACCGTAATAAACTGTGTTTACCACCCTCATAAACCGAGTGTTTATCACCGTAATAACCCGAGTGTTTACCACCCAAATTATCCGAGTATTTACCACCCTAATAGACCTTGTTTACCATCCAAATAACCGACTGTTTACCACCCTAATAAACCGAGTGTTAACCATCCAAATAAATCGATTATTCCACGCCTGATTGATATCTTTGATTATCTGTTTTAAAAAATGTGGTTGGAATAAAAACATTGAAAGAGGTGTTTCATGTGGGATATTGGAATGGTGACATAATATATATGAGAAAGGGTTGTTGTTGTTGTTGGTGGTACATAAGGGTGTGTACAGGCTAGATGACATGGGGGGGAGTCCAGCCGTCGTATTATCCATAGAACAATAAGCACAGAAAGAAAAAATAATCTCGTATCTGAGTCAATGAATATAGCTTGTTGTTAATTATTTTGAAATCATACATATTAATGTTTTGAATGCATTCTTCAGATTCAATTCTCTAGATATGTCAGCAAATGTAGATCTTACAGTTGGTCGAAAGTCAGCAATTATTCAGAGTAGAACTTCCATTTGCAATTTCAGAGGACGAGCGGTCCTTGTAATATGTTTCTGTTGATTATTTACGAATGAGGTTACCAATAGAGATCATTGCAAGTTACGTACACCCACAGACTGATATCATATTATGTGTTTTTACAAATAGATCTATGATTATGTTTTCGTTGTGTCTACAATGTTCCATCCGCAAGTCTACAATGTTACATCCGCATTCGAATGTATATTAAACGATACCATTATAGAGACAGGGTAGGTTTGATGGGAGGTGAGAAGGCTCGATGATGATAGAGAATGGTAAGTAGAATAGTGTCTTATAATAGGCATAACATTTATAATACTATAAACCGTTAATATGCAATCATAACAGTGTCGAAATGTTAAATAAGATAGTTAAACAGAACGTAATAATATCGTCTTCGAGGAATATCAAATGCTGAAAGGTTAAGAGCAAATCTTCTAATTACAAACCAGAGAAAGGAGCATTTTGCCAAATTTATCAACGTGAAGAATCTATAAGGGTTAAATATAAAAGAGAGCATCCATTATGTAAGATAAGACAATTATACTGTTTCATAGCCAGCAATTGCTTTTATATAATAACATACTTTGATGGAGATAGTGAATAACTGATTATTAGATTTTATCATATAGGTTCCGTAGCAAAGTTATATAGAAGAATGCACAAACACACACATACAAACACACGCACATACTCACACACACACGCACATATATGTATATATATACATATATATATATAATAATTGTTTCTACTTTAGGCACGAGACCAGCAAATACCCAGTGCATTACTGGTACTTTATTTTATCGACCCCGTAAGGATGAAAGGCAAAGTCAACCTCGGTGGGATTTGATTTATAGTTATGTATATGCTATAAACAACTATAAACATGAAAGGTCAGCAATTGTCTACTAACTTATTACCAGTAAGAGAAATAGCTCAATGTAAGAATATCAGTTGTTTTACAGAGCAGGAAAATAAATAAATTAGACAATTATAAAAGTTGTGTTCAAATGATTTGAACACAACTTTTATAATTGTATAATTTTTTTTATTTATATATAATATGTAGTTTTGCGAGGTTTTTGATATGAAAACCAACCAAACGGTGAGTGTGTTATTAATTCTGGCAATATTACACAAATATGACCCTCCCAAGTATAACAATATATATATATACATTTACATATATATGTGTGTATGTACATATACATTTGTCTATACATTTACATATCTATATATATGTACATATACATATATATACATTAACATATATATATGTGTATGTATATATACATTTATATATATATTTACATATATTTATATGTAAATGTATATATACATACACATATAAATATATGTAAATGTATATATAAATGTATATATACATACACATAAATTTATGTAAATGTAAATTTAAATGTATACATACATACACATATAGATATATGTAAATGTATATATAAATGTATATATACATACACATATAAATATATGTAAATGTATAAATAAATGTATATATACATACACATATAAATTTATGTAAATGTAAATATAAACGTATATATACATACACATATAAATATATGTAAATGTATATATAAATGTATATATACATACACATGTAAATATATGTAAATGTATATATACATACACATATAAATTTATGTAAATGTAAATATAAACGTATATATACATGCACATATAAATATATGTAAATGTATATATAAATGTATATATACATACACATATAAATTTATCTAAATGTAAATATAAACGTATATATACATACACACATAAATATATGTAAATGTATATATAAATCTATATATACATACACATATAAATATATGTAAAAGTATATATAAAT
>OZ024753.1:17891131-17893631 GCA_964016885.1 Eledone cirrhosa | reverse complement strand
AAATAAATAAATAAAAAAATAAATAAAAATAAATAAACAAAAACCCCAAGAATTGTAATTCAACAGATATATAGTAGGGAAATTTAGGTGGGTTGGTAATAGAAATTAAACAATTAACAAGACCGAATCATGGCACAGACTGGGGTGAGTGGTCAAGTTAACATACAAGCCACAGGTGGCCAGAGTGTTTTTGTAGGATGGAAAGAATAAAATATATTTACATACTCACAACCACATACAAAAACACTTACACCCACATATATATACACACACATATATATCTATCTAAACACTTACACACATATATACCCATATATATATATATATATATATATATATATATATATATATATATATATATATGTATATATGTATATATATATATATATATATGTATATATATATATATATATATATATATATATATATATATATATATATATATATATATATATGTATATATATATATGTATATATATACATGTATATATATATATATATATAAAATACGTAGTTAAGAAAGCCTCAACAATGCAGAGGGAAATCTCGAGGTAGGAAGTGAAAGATAGATAGGAGAAACAGGTGAAAGTGAAAATTGAGAGAGACAAAGATGAAAACAAAACAAAGGTAGAAGGGTTACCGTAGTGGAGATTTAATCCCAATATTTCGGGCTCACGCCCATCAACGGGGGAAAGTTCCAAAAGGGGGGGAACAGGCCAAGCGGAGAAAGTTGTGATGTCGTTAAGACAGGAATGCCGTTATGGGGAGAAAATTATTTAAAATTTAAACGAGGGAAAGAATGCGCGTGCGCGTGATAGACTGTGGAAAAAGCTACTGACCAAATGAGTTAAATCAAGAGGGTGCGCTAGCGTGGGAAAGCCGTAAAGTATGTGTGTGTAAATATATATGTGTGTGTAACTGTGTGTGTATAAGTGTAAGTGTGTATATGTGTGAGTATGTGTGTGTGTGAAAGATAGTGGGCTGTAGAAGCTGGAAATCAAAGGGTGTGCAAGGTGGTAGGTTGTAAAACATGTGTGCGTGTATAAATATAGATGTGTGTGTGTAAGCGTATGGGTATACATGTGTGTGTAACTGTGTGTCTATATGTGTGAGTGCGTGTGTGTGTGAAAGATAGTGGGCTGTAGAAGCTGGAAATCAAAGGGTGTGAAAGGTGGTAGGTTGTAAAAACATGTGTGCGTGTATAAATATAGATTTGTGTGTGTATGCGTATGGGTATGCATATACGTGCGTGTGTGTGAAGATAGCAGGCCGTAGGCTGTGAATGGTCATTATGGTTAAGTTAGCCATGTCAGCTCATTTCTCTCAGCCCGGTTGTTAAGTGGGGGTCTGAGGTTCTTAATAACAAGTGCTTCCTTTATCCTTAAGGATCCGATGCTGCGTTCAGTCGCTAGGACTGTGACCAAGGGTCTACCCTGTGGGTTTCCGCATTTAAGGATGTGTTTACGGAAGGAAGATGCGTTGGTGTTGATATGTTCCTTGATACGAACATGTAGGGGTCGGATGGTGCTACCTATGTAAAACTTGTTACATTTATCGCATTGAATCTTATATACGACATAGGTGCGTAGGCAATCTGCCCCCCGTATCGGGCAGTTGCTGAGGGAACACGTCCCATCTGACTCGTCGGGTTTGTTGGAGAGGCATCTTCGCAGCGAAGGTCCTGTGTGGGCCAAATGTATTTCAAGTCCCTCCGTCCGTATGGCCCTGCGGATGGCGTTCGTGGTATATTCACTCAGGTGGGGGATTTTAAAGAAGCACCTGCTTTTATTTAAGTTTCTAGTGGGTGTCTGTCTATTGGGTCTGGGGTCTCTAATTCCGTTAATCAGTCGCTTGGGATAACCATTAGATCTGAGTAGATTACGGAATTGCGTGATATGGGTGAGACCACCCATCGGGTCGCTGCATCTGTTAGTGATCCGTGTCAGTTCATTTAGGACATAGCCTCTCTTAGCGTTGTTGGGGAGGGCTGAGTTATAATGCACAAATAAGTCCTTGCACGCTGCTTTGCGGTAGAAGGTGGTGTTTATGTCTCCTTCTTCCGAGATGTTGATACGGAAGTCGAGGAGGGCGAGTGACCCGTCTTCTCCTGGGTGTTCGATGGTGAAATCGACGTGATGGTCAGTATCGTTGAAGATTTGGTGAATTTCATTCGCCATCTCCCGGGAAGAAGTAAGTATCAGGATGTCATCAACGTATCTGGAGTAGAAGGCGACGGCGTTGGGTTGGCAGGTATTGAGTGCCTTGCGTTCCAGGTGGTCCATGTACGAGATCGCAAGTATGCCGGACAGACTAGAGCCCATAGGTAGCCCAGAGATTTGTTTGTACGTGTGGCCGAGGAAATTGAAGAATGCATTATCCACAACGAAGGAGAGGAGTTGGTGGATGTCCGTGTGTGTGAGTCCGAAGTAGTGTAAGTTAGATGCTCGGACTCGTTCGGTCAACAGGTCGACAGCTGGGGATGCTGGTACGGAGGTATAAA
>OZ024753.1:17881131-17886131 GCA_964016885.1 Eledone cirrhosa | reverse complement strand
ATGAAATTCAATATTGGAAGGAAGAGATTTAGTATTTAGTATTTTATTGTTGTGTTGGAAATATTGGAGGATGTAGAATACGAAAATTTGATGGTGTGTTTGTTAAATATTTTACTATAGATATGTGAGGGAGGGAAGCATTTATTTAAGGCACTAAAAAATAATTTAGGAATATTGTTATTAATAGAGATGGAGAAAGGAGCATTATACCAGATTATGTTTTTGTATCTAAGTCTTTTATTAAAATTATTGGAATGGTCATGATTAATTATTCTACTGTAAGTTTTTCTAGAATTTGTTTCTTTAATATATTTGATTTTATCTGGATAGCCGGCTTTAGAAAGTGCGTTATTATAGTAATTGGCGTTAGCATCAAAGATGTTTTTATTAGAAGATGTTAGATATTCTATTTCCAATATTATTAACTATAGCATTCTTGATATTGGTAGGATGGTTAGATTTAAAGTTAACATAATTAAGGTTCTCATTGTTTTTATGGTAAGGGTAATATAGGCCAGTGTCAAGATTAAGAGATACATCCAAGAAATTAGCTAGTTTGATACTATTATCAAATTCAATTTTTAGGTTATGTTGGTTAAAGAGATTACGTATATTGTTCTTAATAATATTAAGGTTAACTATATTGCGAATTAGGATAGTAAAGAGTCCATCGTCACGATAAATTCCACCGCGAAGTTGAGGAATTTTCCGACTCAAAGAGTTCAAAATGAAGATACCAATTAAATCAGTCAATTGGGATGAATCGGATGCTCCCATTGTGATGACGAAGTTGTTAGAGGTATCGGCTCTGGTCCAATATTCGTTGTTGAACTCTAGGATAGGTTTTACGTGCGGTGAGGATGATGTGAAGTTCATCTGTGGTGATGTCAAAATATTTAAGTGCGAAAGATAGAGCATTATTGAGAAGTGAAGGCGAAATGGAGGAATAGTAGCTGGCAATATCAAATTGAATAAATTTTAGTTTGTTTTTATTATCCAATTTGTTGAACCAGCCAATCACTTCAGAAGTACCAAACCATAAATTTAGGTTCAAAGAAGAAATCCTCCTTCCAACAAAAATCTAGTACAATTCGAGGAAGAATTAACTAAAATAATAAAAAATCTTAAATTCAAGAGATACCCTTACAAAGGACAAGAGCACCTTGTAAATCTCAAGAACACAATCTCTAACCTAAATTCCTCAAAAAATGTTTTAGTCCACTCTGACAAAACCAATAACCTATATGGTATTTCCAAGGATAATTATAACAACCTTATCCTAAAGGAACTTATGAAAAAGTATCGTAAAACCAACCATGAAAATTTAGAATGCATAAACCTTGAAGCCTATGAGATTATGTCAAAACTTGGCATTGAAAAAAAGACCGAACCATTCCTCCCAAGAACTCCGAGGATAAATCTCAAGGATCACAAAAACAATTTTCGCACTGAACTACCTGTTAGATTAATCGCCCCCTCTAAATCTGATCTGGGGGTTGTTAGTAAAGCCATCTTGGATAGAATTATCCCACAGGTTAGCTCTAATTGCTCTTCTTTTTGTTTCAATTTATCGTTTTCGGTATGCCTGACCGATTTAACTCACTCAATATGCAAATTAGGCTGCTCAGCCGTTAATTTTCATAAGGAAAGTATATACTTTCGAACGTTCAACTATCTGGCAGATGGGTAAACGGTGCTGATGATAGCTAACAAGCTTGAAACTAGTACATCGTTCCTGTGTCAGTGTTGAGCAAAAAGGTGACGTGGTTGCCTTAACACCGTATGGCATAAATTCAGGCTGTTCAGTTTGTTAACAAACGAACAAAGCGACGTTATAATAAGCGCCGCTAAACTGATACGTGCATATATGTATGTATACCTGTATGCATATGTATATATATATGTATATATATATATATGTGCATGCTACTGTACGTCTGTATACATATATGTATGTACGTGTACATGCATACTTACATTTAAGTAAGTGCCATACTAAGAGTGAGAAATGAAATTTCGTTTTCATTTTGTTTCAATATATATATATATATATATATATATATATATATATATATATATATATATATATATATATATATATATATATATATATATATATATATATATATATATATGTATATATATATATATATATATATGTATATATATATATATATATATGTATATATATATATATATATATGTACCAACATGTCTGGAAAGCAACAAATGAAACCAACAGAATCAGAAAGAATTCTAAAGGAGATATCATCGAAATTATCAACACTTATCACGATGATGGACACACAATCCTCTATTTTAAAGGAAATAGAAAAACAATCTACAGACGGAAAACTTATAACTGAACATATAAACTCTGAAATTAAGAATTTAGCTGAAATTATACCAACAGTTATCAAAGATACAAGAGAAAGCCTACCACAACCCCCTTGGATGTCAGAAATAAACGAAAGAAATTTGGAAAACAAAACACATCGAATAAGAAAAGAAATGTGGAAGACATGGAAAAAATTCCTTAAAATAAGAAAACAAAATTTCTGGAAAGCATACAGATGCGAAAAATATGTCGAAACACATTCGAAATGGCTCTCTCTAACGGCACCTATACTCCCTCGTAAATACCTAATTACAAAAATTGCAGGAGAACCAGAAGAAGAAACAAAACTCCGATGGGAACTTACATTGACAAAATTCAGGACCGACATTTCCATTTCTGAATGTAAACAATCCCGCTACAAAGCCAAATATGAAGCTATTGATGACCAAATTGAAGTTGAAATTTCAAAGCTAACGACTGGTATTATAGCTGAAAAACTACGAGAACTATGGATCGGAGATATCTCAAAAGAAGAAAACAAATCAAGAAAGGTATGGCAGCAGAAACAATTATTTCTCGATGAATATGCTGCAAATTACGGTAAAGACTCTGGAACCCTGAGAAAAAGCATTAAAAGTGGACAATCTCATCAACACAATATACGCCAGAACACGTGCCAACACAAACACTCACCTTACCTTGAATCAAAGAAGAACTACGGTAATAACTCTTCGCTTTTTCTACAAAAACACCCTATCGCACACAACATGAACAAAAAGCACAAACACGATAGGTATTCCTTTGACCAGACCATGAGAAGTAGTAAAACCAGGAGATCATTCTCAAGATCTCAACAGAGACTACCAACAAGGAATGTGGAAACAAAACGTAGAATAACCAGATCACTCTCAAGATCTCAACAGAGATTGCCCACAAGAAACTGGACGAAAAAACGATCTAAACCTGAAAGCAAACCTAGGTCATTTTCCCAGATTGTTAAAAATAATGCTAACAGGAACAAAAATAAAATACAGAATACCAAAAATAGGACAAAATACATAACGAAACCAAATATAATATCACGACCAAAAGTTCATCAAGCGAACACCAACAGGAATATAAATCCTGAACAGAGAAAAATTCATTTTTTAACGTCAGGACAACAAAAACCGGAAAAAGAAAAACTCCAGGAGGAAACATACCCAAAACAGCTGTACACGTAGATCCTAAAATAATTAATTTATCTAAAAGAGATCTTGACAATGATGAAATGCAAATTCTGTCAAAAGGACTGAAATTCACACCGACTCCAACAGTCAACCACCAAGAACTGAAGGAGGATACCCAAGAATTCTGTCGAAAATTACGTCTTGTAGAATTCTTCGCTGATAAAAATAATGAGAGTGATGAATCACTAGTAAAGAATAAATCAAATTTCACTCCGCTAAAAGGAAGAAATATTTATCTCGACCAATACATTGACATCCTGTCTAAATTTCCTCTTAGACATAATACTAATGTTAGGCCAAACATTAACAAATCAGAAATGTCTGCACTTAAACGTATACAAAATGATAAAACAATAATAATTAAACAAGCAGATAAAGGGGGTGCAGTTGTTATAATGGATACTGAATACTACAAGGATTTGGTTGAGGAACAACTGAAAGACACAACATTCTATCATGAAATACCGTCAAATATAGACCACAACATCATGAAGAAGATCAACAACCTGGCTTCAAAATACCACAACTCATTTACTGATAAGGAAAGAGACTACATCACCAATTTTGAGCCGAAACCCAGCAACCTGTATGGCCTACCGAAAGTTCACAAGTCAAAAGAAATACAACTGGCAGTAAGAGAACAAAACAGTGAGTACATTAAATTATTACACCCAAAAGACTTAAAACTTAGACCTATTATAGCTGGTCCAACATGCCCCACTCACCGTCTAAGCAATTTTGTTGACATTATTTTGAAACCACTATCAAATCCCGCCGAGGTTGACTTTGCCTTTCATCCTTACGGGGTCGATAAAATAAAGTACCAGTAATGAACTGGGTAATTGCTGGCCTTGTGCCTAAAAGTAGAAACAATTATTTTGAAACCACTATGTATTCACATACCCAGTTTCATCCGGGATGATATCGACTTCCTGTCCCATCTTCCCAAAACCACGGAAACGAATTCACTTCTACTCAGTTTTGATGTGGTAAGCCTTTACACCAACATTACACATGATTTAGGAATAAAGGCGGTTAAATACTGGGTGGAAAAACATAGAGAAGTGATTCCTATTAGATTCACAGCGCCATTTATATTAGACGCAGTTAAACTTATTCTGGAAAATAACACTTTCTTCTACAATGGAAAGAATTACATCCAAATTAGAGGCACAGCGATGGGAACGAAGTTTGCTCCCGTTTACGCGAACTCTGTAATGGGATACTTAGAACAACAACTCTACCAAGAAATAGAGGAAAAATATAGTACTGACTTTAGAAAGTACATTGAAAAATCTTGGAAGAGATACCTTGACGACTGTTTCATCATCTGTACAGAATCTCTAGATACTCTGGAGGAGTTCAATATCCTCCTGAATAACCTACACCCATCTCTCCAATTCACAAAAGAGATGAGTAGGACCAAATTACCA
>OZ024753.1:17851131-17853631 GCA_964016885.1 Eledone cirrhosa | reverse complement strand
CTAATTAATAACATTATTTTAGAAATTAATATATAATTTAATTTAAATGTTAGTTAACCTATAAATTTAATTTAATTAAAATTCTACTACAGATGACAATATAAAATATTGTGTAATCATAAATTGTGAAAAACCTTTAAATATTACTAATATATACTTAGTAATTTAATTTAAAGATTAATTTTAATTTATTTAACCCTTTATTAAAATTCCTTTACAGATAAAATATAACAAAATATCGTGTATTCAATGACAGAGAAATAATTTTTAGTATTATAGACCTAATTAATATACATTTTAGAAATATATTTATAATTTGGTTTTAAATTTAGTCAACCTAAAAATTTAATTTAATTGGCTTAAAATTAGTATCCTAATACAGACGGATTGCAGAGTGTCATGTAATCATAGAATGGGATGTGTTTTGGATGTATACCTAGTTAATATATTCTTTGCAATTTTTGAAAAAATATGTATATGTATGTATGTATATGTATGTGTATGTATGTATGTATATGTGTATATATATATATATATATATATATATGTGTATGTATATGTATATGTATATGTATTAATTTTGATTTCTATTTGCATATAATTATATTCTGCTATTGATAAAATACAATATCTGTTTTATTTATTATATACCTAATTAACATATACTATAGAAATTAATATATAATTTTTAATTTAGTTAACCTATAATTTATATTCTACTACCGATGTAATACTTTATTTGTTTTTTCCCTATTACTAAATTCATTTCCTAATATTGATACCATAACGTTAATAACTTTAATTTAGTTATACTATAATTAATACTCTACTACTATTTAACTTCAAAATTCTGCTTCAAATATTATAAACCTAACTAATTTACACCTTAGAAATCAATATGTTAACTATCTTTAGTTTAGTTAACATATAATTAATGGTATACTTATTTTGAAATGCATAATTTTGCCTTATTTCTTGCATTTCCTAACACTGAAACTATGTAAAAACATATATTGAGATCCAAATACAGATTAATATTCTATGTTTCTTGAAACATATATTTACTATAATCCCCTTCTCCACCCCCCCCCCCCCCCTTCCCCCATACTATTATCATCTGTGTTTGTAAGCGTGTATGTATGAATATATATGTAGGTAGGTGTATATATGTTTGGGTGTTTATATCTGAGTATAAAAATACATATATGCGCATGCAAATAAGAATGTATGATTGTGTTGTATATATATGTGTATATATATATATGTGTATATATGCATGTGTATATATATGTGTATATATATATATATATATATATGTGTATATGTGTATATGTGTGTGGGCGTGTATGTGAGTGTATATATATATATATATATGTGTGTATGTATGTGTATGTATATATGTGTATGTATATGTATGTCTCTCTATATATATGTCTATCTTCGTATCTATGTGGGTATATGTGTGTATGTACATGTATGCACATGTATATGTTTATGTGTATATGTGTGTATGTGTATATATGTACGTGTGCGCACACATATATATGTGAGTGTGTGTGTGTGTGTGTGTATATATATATATGTATATCTATGTGTGTATATATATATATATTCGTATGTGTATATATATATATATTATTTATTATTATAATATAACTTATGTGAGGGTGTGTATATGTATATATATGTATATATATATGTAAAAATATATATGTGTATGTGTGTTTTTTGTGTGTATGTATATATATGTATGTATATATGTGTGTATGTATGTGTTTGTATGTGTGTTTATGGTTGTATGTGTGTGTGTGTGTATATATATAAATGTATGTGTATATATATATATATATGTGTATATGTATCTCTATTAATGTGTGTATATATGTATATGTATATACCTTTTTCTTTGTATGTCTGAGTTGTGTGAGAGTGTAGTGGTGTTTGTATGTATATACGCATATATGGATGCGTATGTATTTGTATATATGCGTATATGTAAGTGCGTATGTGTGTATGAATGTATATCTATGTCTATGTATGAGTATGTATGTGTGTGTATGTATGTTGTGTGTGTATGTATGTATGTGTGTATGTGTATATATATATATATATATGTGTGTATATGTATGTATGTATGTGTATGTATGTACATATATGTGTATGTATATGTGTATATATATATATATGTATATATATATATATATATATCTTTATTTTTTATATATATGTGTGTGTGTGTATGAGTGTGTGTATATATATCTTTATATATGTGTATGTGTATGTTTGTGTAGGTGTATGTGTGTTTATGACTATATATGTATGTGTATATGTGTGTATGTATGTATGTGTATGTGTGTGTACATGTATGTATGTGTATGTATATATATATGTGTATATGTGTATGTATATATATATATATATGTATATGTATCTCTATTTGTATGTGTATATGTGTATATGTATATACCTTTTTCTTTGTATGTCTGAGTTGTGTGAGAGT
>OZ024753.1:17821131-17831131 GCA_964016885.1 Eledone cirrhosa | reverse complement strand
GCTGGATTGCCTCAAGCTCCGTGGTTAGTTTGACACTCTGGGGTGACCACAACTGGGAGCAGTAGTCCAGGCGGCTTAGGACAAGAGTCCTCCACAGTGTCAACATGGTGTCTCGATCTCTTGTCTGGAAAGTCCTCAAGATCCAGCCAGCGAGTTGTCTGCACGTTTTCGCCACTTTCATGATGTGTGAAAAAAAAGATGCATCATCGCTCATGTCTATGCCCAGGTCTCGTATCGATTTTGACACGGGGATATCGGTCCCTCCTGGTCCTGTGTAGCTGTGTTCCACTATATTTGTGTTTGGTGGTTTGTATTGTAGGGCTTGGAATTTGCCAGCATTAAACTGCATGTAGTTTTCTTCCGCCCCTCTGTATATGGCATCCAGATCCTGCTGTAAAAGGGCAGCGTCAGCCGGGTTTTTGATTGCCTGTGCTACCTTAGTGTCATCAGCATAGCTAGTGAGGAATGTTGTTGCATGCACCACAGAGGGCATGTCCGAGAGAGCCACCAAAAACAGTAGTGGTCCCAGGACTGTCCCCTGGGGCACCCCACATGTGATCGGTGTTTCCCTCGAGAGGGCCCCATTTGCTGCGACTGCCTGGCTTCTGTCCCTTAGGAAGCCATGCAGCCATTCACCTACTTTTCCAGTTATGCCGAGTCCGTGTAGTTTGTGACATATCATTCCGTGGTCGACCTTGTCAAAGGCCTTCGCAAAGTCAAGATATATCACGTCCACATGTGAGCTGTCTAGTAGTTGTCTCAGTACCCAGTCGTAGTGATGTAGCAGCTGTGTAAGGCAGCTTCTTCCTGGGCGGAAGCCATGTTGCGTGCTAGTCAGGCGGTCATTTTCTTCGAGGAAAGTGATTAGTTTCTTTCTGACGACTCGCTCCATGACCTTAATGATATGCGACGTCAGGGAGACTGGCCTATAGTTCTTGGCCTCCGCTCTACTACCTCCTTTATGGATAGGTCATATTGTGCCTTCTTTCAGCTGCCTGGGTAGTACAGTGCTAGCCAAGGATCTTCTGAAGAGCATCTTCAGTGGAGTTGCTAAGGCCCGCTTACATATTTTTAAGAGAACTGCTGGGAATCCATCAGGTCCAGCAGCCGAGTCTGTTCTAATTTCATCAATGGCGTACACCACATCCTCCTCCGTTATGTCTATGTGGTTGATGGTTGCGATTTCTTGATGTAGTGTTGTGGCATCAAAGAACTCCTCTGGCTTCGTTATTTGCATGTGCCTCAGTGGACATGTGAAGACACTTTTGTACTGTTCGTTCAGTATTTCACATATCTCTTGGGGATTTTCGGTTAATGAACCGTCCGTGTGGAAGAGTGGCCCAATCTTGCAGTGTACTGAGGCAGTTTCTTTTGCAAATTTAAAGAAGGCCTTAGGGTTTGTTTTAATGTTTTCTATGGCCCTGTTCTCTTTCTTTGCCCTCTCATTCTCATGTGAAAGTTTGAGTGTAATCTCGGTGTCAAGTAGTGCACGTTTCAAATAGGATTCCTTCTTGTTTTTGTTTTGTTGACTATTCAACTGGTTTGAGAGTTTAGTTCTACGTCTCATAAGGATTTTCCTATCTCTGGGAATAAGATTTTTGTGTCTGTTTGCCTCTTTCTCCGAGACACACTTTTTGCATATGGTGTGTATCGTTGTCATGAAGTGTTGAAATTGTGTGTTAGTGTCTTGTGTGGCGGTGTTTTCACTCCATGTTTGCTTCCGGATTTCACTCTTAATCTTTTTCCAGTTAGCCTTGTAGAAGTTAAGGTTGGATAGCGTCCCGGAGCTTCTTGGTGGTTTTGTCTCTGTTGGTTCTCCTGGACCACATATCATTAGCTCTACTAAGTTATGATCCGAGAGAATTGTTGGCGTCACCTTTACATTGTGGATGAGCACTTCGTTGTTTGTAAAACAGAGGTCCAGGACATTTTCGCCTCTTGTTGGGAGGAGTATTGCTTGCTCCATGAACAGCCTGTGTGTGAGGGCCAGCAGGGATTCCGTCTGTCTCTGTTCTATTGACGTCATTCCAGGGAGGAGGTGGCCCTCAGGCCATTTGACCTTTGGTAGGTTGAAGTCTCCCAGCAGTAGGATGTTGAGACCCTGGTCCAGTTTGTCAAGGACCTCTTCTATCCTACTTAGGCTATCCTCAAATTTACCCTCATGACTGGGGGCATCGGGCGGCCGATATGTGACACATATTACTGTCTGTAGTTGCTTCATATGTATTATCAGTGTGTCACAGACTGAGTTTGAATGTGTCAACAGTACAATTGGTGTGACATCTTCACGGATATACAGAGCAACCCCACCCTGAGTTCTCTCCTTCCTGTCCGAACGAAATACAGTATATTTCGGTATATGTATTTCTGCATCTGCTATACTGCTTGTCAGGTGCGTTTCGGTTAGTGCCATGCATAGTGCTTGATTGCTTATGGCTAAGTCTCCCAGATAGGAAATTTTACTCATGTTACTGAGTTTCACCAGGCCTCTGACATTCAGACGTTCAATCATCTGGCAGGAAGGTATACGTTGCTGACGATAGCTAATAAGCTTGAAATTAGTACAGCGTTCCTTTGTCAGTGTTGAACAAATGAGCAATGATGGTTGCTAGACACTGTACGGGATGTTTGTTTACAAACACACCGAGCATTATAATAAATGTTCGGTGAATCCATACGTACATATATATATGTGTGCATGTATGCATATATATATATATAGATATACATATATATATTGGAAAATGTATGACCCCGACAGCAGAACTGAAGCCATTTCGACGGCTATTTCTTGAGAGAGAGAGAGAGAGAGAGAGAGAGAGAGAGAGAGAGAGAGAGAGAGAGAGAATACAAGGATTGCTACCAGTGATAACGTGTGACGTTGGCCATCGGTTTGTTGTCACATTCTCTTCAGCAGTGTATGGGCTGATCTTGAGTGCAGAGATAAAAAAAAAGAGCAATTCGTATACTCTTAGGTTCTACATGGAAGTCCTGGTGACCCATGAAGATTATATTTTAAAGGCATTCTAGTCTTGTACGACTGATGATTGCACCTGCAATCCAGTTTCTATACATCTGACAGTAAGCTCCACCAAAGAGTTTATCAACTAAACTTAACACAATTTCTGAGTCCGGAGTTGGAAAGACGTGTTAAGCAAATGTCGTAAACACAGCCCGTGTACCTGGCTAGGATGTGATATAAAACTATCAGCAATTGATTGAAGGCAATTCCAAACATTACAATTGTTATGTAAGAATAAGTGACAGCTCCCCTGGGGAAAGCCTTACTATCAAGTATTTTATATGATGGATTCTATAGACACACCCTGTACCCAGTAAATGCTCTGTTGTATCGGTGATTATTCTGAGCACGAAAACCTTCATATTCTATTTTCTCATTTTCCGCTTGTATTCCAACGTTCAGTAAATACGTAGCCATGAAACAAAGTTATAACAGCTAAAGATATATAATTTAGGAAGAGACATATTTGTGGTAGCTAAGGAAACAATAGTAAGTAGGAGAACCTATTAACATATCCCCAAAACATCCTATTTTAATGGCAGTAAATGGACGTCTGATTTCATCTCCCAACTTTAGCTTTAAATTGTTATGTAAATTTGTTTATGTATTTATCCAAATTAGAAATAAATGGTAGAACAGAATTATTGAAGTTACCATGCAACTGCAAATGCTAATGTTTCGTGAAGTAGAAAAAACAGTTATACATTCTACATTATACAGCAAGAAGAAATGTGTGTTTATAATTACAAAAGATATTGGCAGTATCGGTAGAGGGTCGGACGCCATGCTTTGCAGCACAGTTACGTCCCTTTACGGACTGAGTTCAAAACCCGCCGAGGTTAACTTTGCCTTTCATCCTTAAGGGGTCGATAAAATAAAGTACAAGTAATACACTGGGATAATTGCTGGCCTTGTGCCAAAAGCAGAAACAATTATTTATTTGTATAGAAAAGATAAATTATATATAACCACACGTATTATTCATTTCTATCAGTAAATATGTAAAGTAGAATCATCACCGTTTGCTTCTGAGTTAGTCACAAGGTCAGCAATTTTGGGGAATGGAAACGTCAATTACATCGACCCCAGTACGTTACTTGTGCTTTATTTTATGGAGCACATAAGCTAACCTCGACGGAATTTGAACTCAGAACGTAAAGACGTAACTATACGCCGCAAAGCATGTTGTCGGTCGCTCTACCGATACTGCCAATCCACCGTTCTATGATTAAACAACAATGAAATACAATTATTAAAATCGGTTCCAAATAAAAGGAAAAACAGCAGAACAACCCTAAAGATGTGTATTGTCTAGGTAAAACTGTAAAATACTGATAATGGAACGGAAGTATAATAGAATCACGTGAAATCAAAATATGTGGGGTACAATACGTAATATTCAGTGAATGCAGTTGTACTTTGAAAAGAGAGAAAAATGCGCTGTATCTGTTTCGACTGAGAAATTAAACATATTCAACATCTATTATTCAACCATTAGTTTCTGTCATTTAAATGAGTGGAATTGTTCATATTCTAGCATGCATTATATGTATTATCACGTGTATATTGCATGCTTAGGTATTTCACGAAAAGTATAATTTTTTTTTCATGGTAAAATTGTGCAGAAAATTGGTTGATTATACCGATACACGCTCCGTTGTTAAATTTATTTTGACATTTATATTTTATCGCAAAAAAATCTATTTTAAAACAGAAATTGAATAAAACTGACACATTTAGTTTGAGTGATATATCTCTTCAGCTTCTTTCGCTTAGCCTCTTTTATAACAACCAGTAATTTATAGGAGTAATACACAATTGTGTGGCATTAAATATATTTTTTCAGCTGTGGAAGTAACTATTTTATATTTTTATACGGAAAGAAGTTTTCATCTATGTAAAACATATCACTAAATTTTCGTCTGGAAATGAAGGAATCGAAACGAAATAAAAACTGTAATTACGAAATATATCCGGTACAAGAAGAGTAATTATTGTGCAATTAGATATGCATTTCTCAATTACATACTTAGAGCGCCTCGGCACTTCATGCAAATGTTTTATCTTTAGTCACAGTTTCACAAATGTAGGTATATATATATATACAAAATCATACATTATATATCTCTCTATATATATACATATATATATATATATACAAAATCACACATTATATATCTCTCTATATATATACATATATATATATATACAAACTCACACACACATTATATATCTATATATACGCACACATATACAAACTCACATTATATATCTATATATACACACACATACAAACTCACGCACACATTATATATCTATATACACATACACATATATATAAATATATATATATATATAGTAATAATAATAATTTTGAAGACTAAAATCCAAAGCGGGCTCGATAAGGATAAATATATATCAAATATATAAGAACCGTAGAGTAAATATTTATTAAAATAACAGATTAAAGTTTAAGCAAAGTACATGTATGTATATATATATATATATATATATGTGTGTATATATATATTTATATATATATATATATTAAAATACTAATATTAATAAAATAGATGTTCTTTTGATCAATTACATTTTATTAAACATATTTCAGATGTACAACAGTACATCCTCATCAGATAGAATACAATGATACATGACATACCCTGAGATGTTAAATGGTTAAGATTTAAGCAAGGTAGTGATTCAAGAGAAAATTCAACATTTATACCCTAATAATGAGAAAATGCGAAAACGTAATAAATTCAATAGAGAATGTGTGAGTAAGAAAAAACGTTGGTTAATGTGATAGCTATAGAGATTTTAATAAGTAGTATACTACAAGTTATGTTTATCTAGAAAAACTTCTCATGAATTATAACAGTCAATGAGGGCCGCTGAGAGGGGATTTAGAGAGAGGGAAAGATAAAGGGGGGTAATATATGCAGAAAGAGATTTATTCCAAAAGCTAAACGGTTAAGTTTCAAAATACTTAATTTATGTCATTTTAGGGTGAAGAATCCAGATTTAAGGGGTTTTTTAAAAGTTGCTTGTTATTTATATTTATTAATTTTATAAATTCTATAAGTGTGTTAACATTTCTAAAATTCTGAATTTTATGAGGGTAATATTTAAAGGATTTACCTGGCAAGTGAAAGGAAAATTTACACTGTTGAATATTTTCCTAAATGTAAACTTTAACGACGATAATCTATAAAAAATGTCAACATTTTCAGTATGTAAAGCTTATGAAGTACTTATTGTTAGAAATATTTAAATAATGATTATGTATATAGATATATATTAATGAGCCTGTATATTTTAGGTAAATGATAAAGAATATAAAGTAATAGATTGACGCGTGCTAAAGTTAAATAGATACCTATATATATATAACAGGGCGTAAATGCATGAATTATTCATAGTTCAAAATAAATAATAATCTAGAAATTTAGAAGTTATCTAAAGATTATGTATAGAGAGATATAGGGAGGTATATATAGATAAGTATTAGGTATTAGTGATACAGTATACTTTAGGTAAATGATAACGATTATAATCTTATATAAAGGATTTCGACGTGTTACAGTTAAATACATACATATATATAAGAAAAACAATAATAAATGCATGGATAATTCAGAGTTCAAAATAACGTCCATAATAATTTATAGTTTGGATATTTGCTCTATATTTGAATCATGGATAGAAAAATACGGTCGGTATATTTAAAAACTTACAAAAGATAATTACATACATATTATAAATAAGTAATCGAAAATGTAAACACATGAAAGCTTCACAGTTAAAAATAATTTTCGTAAAAATATAAAGGGTTGGATATTTAAACTAGAATTTAAAACTTAGATAGGAAAATAAATATAGAGAAATAATGGTATGGATCAGAGTTAATAATATTACGTTATGTATATCAATGTACCGGCGTGTTATTGAACAAATGTCATTCGTTCGAGCGTTATTTCTTCTATAGATAGTTATAAGATAATGCAATATTAAAGGCCATTAATGTTTTTCCCTGTTGATTATATACATCTGAAAATCAAATTTTTAATGGTTTAGTGTTTCTCTCTTTTTTTCTAGTTTTGTGGGAGGCTAAAACTGTGGACGTAGCTTTATGAAGGCAACTAGAGAATAATTCACTTTTTTTGTTAATAAAGGTCTCATAGTTATTAATAATCAATTGTACAGAACGCGTAGTTATTTGATATACTAGAGTTGTGGCAAAAATCCACAATTCCGAAGTTTTGTCCAAAGAATGGAGTATTTTAAATTCCTCTCTTCTAATGACCATATGAGCTGTGATAAAGAAGTGGATGATTTCCTTTTGGAGTTCGAGAATGAGCATTTATGGTCCGCAAATCTGGCTTTGAATGTAGAAGAAGTCGATCCTATGTAGTTGTATGTGTTGTGATCAGTTTTTACGGTGCATTTATAAACCAAATTATTATCTAGACAATTATTTTACAAAGGGCAGTCAGTTTTATTTCTACAATTACATTTCGGTTTAGTATCATTTATGTTGACTCTACTATTAAGATCATTATGTTTTAGGATTTTAGTGTTGAATTTGGCAATGTTTTGGGCCATGTTCATAGTTGTAGAATACGAGAATTTAATGGTGTGTCTATTAAAAATGGAATGGTATTTATGTTGGGTAGGGAAAGAGGTGTCCAAAGCGTTAAAGAATAATTTTGCAATTGGTGTTCTAACTGCGACCGAAGCAGGGGGGGGGGGGTCGAACCATATGACTGATTTAATTCTAGTTCTTATCCTCGATTTATTTGGCGTATGGGTGTGTGTTTATAATTATTAGAGTTTCTCTTATATAAGTAATTATTTTTATCAAGTTTAGTACTTGGATTATTATTATCTACATATTCTATATTATTCATATATACTGCTCTTTTTAACGCGTTGTTGTAGTATTCAGCGTTTTCGTCGAATATAGCTTTATTGGCTGATATTTTATTAATTCGTTTTTGCACACTATTTCCTATAGCTATTTTTACAGATTTAAGGTGATTGGAATGGTTACTAACATAGTTTAAGTTTTCATTGGGCTTCTGAACAGGGTAATAGAACCCAGTGTTTAAGTTAAACGTAACGTCTAGGAAATTAACTATTTTGGTACCATTTTCTACTTCTAACTTAAGGTCTTACATTTTAAAGAATTCTATTATACTTTTCTTTACTCTATTTAGTTCAATATTGTTGTGTTTGACCACCGTAAATAAAATGTTGTCCCTATATAAACCACTGGTAATATCCGGCAGTTTTCTATTTATCATATTTAATATGAAAATTTCCAGAAGATCTGTGATTTGCCCGGAATCGGATGCCCCCATAGTGATATCAAAGTTTCTATTTCTATCTGAGCGAGTCCAATACTCATTGTTGAAGTTAATAAGAGTTCTTCTGGCTGTTAGTATTATATCAATTTCATCCGTGGTTAAATCAGTATGCTTATAAGCGTATGAAAGAGCCTTTTTTAGAAGGTTAGGTGTTATGGAAGAATAGTAGCTTGTTATGTCCATCTGGATGAATTTATGGATTTTCTTATCATCTATATTCTTGTACCATTCTATGACTTCATTTGTATCTTTCCACAAGCTCAAATTAGATCTCAATTTAAGAGTGGGTAAGATTCTATCGATGATGTTTTTACAGATTACTCAAATATCCGATGTCGATAGAGCAATCAATCTAACTGGCATCTCTTCCTCAAAATTTATTTTGTGATCCTTGAAGTTAATCCGCGGCTGTCTAGGTAAGAATGGCTCGGTTCTTCTTTCTATTCCTAAATTGGTAATTAATTTGTAGGCTTCTTCATTAATTTCAGTAAGATCATCAGCCGGGCTTTTTTGTAATTTTTTCTAAGTTCCTTTAAAATCAAGTTGTTATATTCATCTCTGTTTAACCCACGCCACACTGGATCCTGGTTCCTTTGTGACGATAACTGCCCTTCAGGTGCATATAGACTACTATAATACATCGTCTCTTCTCCCCCCCCCCTCTCTTACTTTTCTTCCTCTCTTCCCTAGTTCATCTTATTGGACCACAAGCCAAGAACCCTGGGGTAGAACCTACTTAAGGCTTTTCACTATACCTAGCACAGCTTGACCCTATATAGGCACATAAACACACTAACCATGTTAGTATGGTTTATAAACACACCCGTTGTGCGCTAACTGATAGCACAGCACAATAGTCTGTCGAAAGCCCAGAAAACCCCACCGCAGCTATAAAGCGGGTGAATTGGACACCCGGGGGTCAAGTTAACCTTAACCCTAAAGTGTGTAATAGATCTAACCTAGTATAGTGAAACATGGTAGCAAATCGTGTGAGCTGGGTGCCGCTGAATTGACCTAGCCCCAGGGGGAAGGGGAGGTTGATCGCCGAGGGATTCGAATCAAACAAAAGACTCACCCTTAGCATCCCGTTGAATATCTAATGAATCCGCCCTTTATGACGCGAATTGCCTCCCATACCTTTCATACATACACTACGACTTCCGGTGTTTATATTCAGACTACCGTTATGTGTTACTAGCGAGAGACGAATCTTTGAAACTTGGAGTTAGTTGAAAATGAATTGTGATCCGGCTTTGATGAATTATAGAACCACACTCAAGGCAAAGTGCAGCACTGGATATTGAACTCCCGCCGACCCAGAAGGGGTCACACCCGACTGTGAATGGCTTGCAACATCCGGAGTCAATAATCTAAACGAAAATCACGTGGCGGAAATATAAATAACATAGCTGTCATTCTGTATATATCTATATATTCTACAGAAATTTGCACTCACTATAATAAACCCGCCTATTATTATAACAATATATGCTCATTCTGCCATATGTGATTCTGGAAGCGGAGTTTCCTCCATACACTTTTTCTCTATATGTAACTGAATAGCCATCACGATTTGTATTTACTGTGGTATAGTTGTACGATACGT
>OZ024753.1:17746131-17816131 GCA_964016885.1 Eledone cirrhosa | reverse complement strand
CATTATATTTTTATAAAATACGTCTTTAAATTAAATTTTGCAATATTCTGCATATTTTTGTTTACTCCAAAGGAAACCAACATTTATTGATGTATGGCTTTAGATTCTTAATGGAAACCATTTCATTTTATTTAAACCAATAATTACAAATAGAAAAGTTGGATTGGCAGAGTTGTTAGAACGTTTGATAGAATGCTTTGTGGTATTCGTTCAGACTCTTTACTCTTTGAGTTCAAATCCCGCCGAGGTCAATAATTTCGTCTTTCACCCTTTCGAGATCAATAAAAAATATACCAGTCTAGTACTGGGGGGGAATTTTTTCTCTATATCTCTTTCTCAGTTCTTCTATGTCACTTTATATCCTTCTCTGGAATAAATCTGCTGTACTCAGGCCTGGAGAGTGATGGACTCTGCCAGGTTTTAAAATGCCCAAGAAACGCCATGGGTCAACACGGTGCCCCAACAACTCCATCAGGAGTTATGAGACCAAACCATACCTCCCTCCATATAAGCTGTAGGTCTCATCAAAAGAGTTAATATTTCCTACTGAGGAGATTGCTGTATAGTAATATATATGTTCCAATCCAACCTAAACATTGTCATATTACTAAATTCAAATCAAAAATATTGCATATCTTTTGCATTATTAATTTGCTAAGAAAGGCAACAACTTTGTATTAGATCTTAGGTAAAAATGTAGAAACTCTTCGAAAGGAAACAAAGTCTCTATATCTGCCAGAATGCAATAATTTAGAAGCTATCCGAAGTGTTCTTTTTTTTCTTGTCTACTATTATTTTCAAGGAAGCACTCTATCAAAAAAATAAGCATTGATTCTGTTATTTCAAATGCCATAATGCCATTTGCTTTTAACAGTGGTATCTCTGATATAAAGAACTTATACTCGATTGCCGAATATAACAACATTTAAATTGACATTTGCATTATTTCATAAGTAACATACGCGTCAAAATAAATCTCCCAAAAGTCATCTCATTGAAAACCCATTACCACTTGACAGTAAACAATGTACAAATGTATTGGGCATGCTTCATATATTAACAAAAACATACAAACATCTAAGAGCCATATATTACGTATACGTTTCAACCATAACTAAACGTTGCCATGTCTGTTTCATTGCTTGTTTCTATTTATTTAACATTATAATCTTATATAGTCGTCATATGAAATAGAAAAAGATTCCTAGTTAACATAAAATCTGACATATTTCTAGTATTTCACGTACTTCTTTTGTCTTCCCATTATTATTATTAGTGAGTAGTAGTAGTAGTAGTAGTAGTAGTAGTAGTAGCAGTAGTAGTAGTAGCAGCAGCAGCAGATGTTGTTAATGTTGTTATTATTATTACAACCAATTATCGTTGTTATTGTTGCTGTTGTCATATTTTATTACTAATAAATATTGTAATTATTATTATCCTTATTATTATTATTATTATTATTAATATAAATATTAATGTTATAATATGTTTCATTGCTTTCCTTGGTTTCTTACAAAATGATTGCTAATTTACCTTCATTTCAGAAGATGTTTGATGTCAATATCCATTTAATGAAGCTCAAGGAAGAACATAAAACAATGAAAATATGAATCTACGTATTGGTTTACTATCAGAGGAATTTAGCTGTCACTTTCTACATATTCCAGTATTAAAACATCATTTCTAAATTCATGACTGATTACTAAATAAATGGCAATTTATATTGATTCTAATATCAAATACTTCATGTATATGTTAGCTGGCTCCAAATCGTGTTGTAGTTGTTTGGGTGATTTGAATCGATACCTGTTAAATGTAGTTTTCCGTTCGATTCCTGCAGATATGATTGTGTGTACCTTTAGTACATATGATTATACTGTTGCTGTCCTACTAATATTATCACCCGTTCAAGGAAAAGGAGCGTACATACCCCTTAATTTTTCCTTAGCGTTCGAGGCCGGTTGGTAATAAAAGGAGGATAGCCTCAAACCAGAGTCCTATAGCACTAACATTTAAGGACTGAAGTTAAGGGTGGAGACACTTGCTTAAGTGGGATTACTTCTGCGAAGGCCTTCTGCTGTCCAGCTCCGCTGAGAGTTTCATGCCACTGTAATACAACTGGGTTCGAGAAAGCTACCCAAAGATCTACGGTTGGTATCAAATTGAACGATGGATTTAGTTTTCTACACTAGATCTGAACACCGCTGACTTCTTCCAGAGAATGAAAGAGATTGCTAAAGTGGAAAAATTAGTACATACTTTTCGACCACGAAAAGATGAAAGGTAAGCTTGACTTTGGAGTTAATCGAACTCAGTGTGCACAGAGTCGGAATGACTACCGCAAAGCAGTCTATCCAACTTTCTAACAAATCTGCCGATTCAACGCCTTGATTTTATTTGGAGATGAGAGATAAGGAAGGTTATATTAGATGAATATCTTTCATCACTATTAAACTTTTGAGTTGATATTTTGTAAGAAAACCATACATACAGATCTGTTCTCGACACATGTCGTTATATGTTAAGAATTATATATGATGTGCTGTTTATCAGCACAAATTATCAGTAGTTTTCTGAGATATTAATATGTTCAACGTATTCAATAGATTTTAGGCCATCACTAATAAAATTAGTCACGTGACTTTTCAACGAAGCTAGTTATTGGAAGACAAACACGCCACATATCAAATCATATCCTTCGCTGCTCTGCCAGTTATGTTACTGACAATTTTATTCACAGACAATGCAGATGTACTTGACAATAAGGAAATATGTAGAAAATTGAAGTGCTCAATAACAATTCCATTAAATATGAACGTATATATATAACTGTGTGTGTGTGTACATGTGTGTGTATGCGTATGTGTGCGTGTGAAGGTAGATAAGGTTTCGTATATGTATATCCGGAATGAATGTTTAAACAAGAAAGCTGCTTACCGGAGACATTGACACGACGGTACGCGGCGGAATATGGTAAATAAGTCCAGAAGAGATCACGGGTTATATTAATATAAGGAAGTATTGCACCAAGAAATATGAAACATCGGTGTGAGGAGATTATGAATTTATTTGCTTTAACATATGTTTCTATGTCTATTTAATTGTCAACACATGCTGACTACAATATATATTGTTGAATCATATGTAATACTTAATTATTTATTACACTTAATCAGAAGGCCTATAGTAGTGGAAATACGATATAGGATTCAGTAATATGTATGTATGTATGTATGTATGTATGTATGTATGTATGTATGTATGTATGTATGTATGTATGTGTGTGTCGGGTTCAATCGCGGGTAACCACAGTAAGTAAGGTACTCAATACACAGCAGAGTATAAAAGTTTAATATAGAAATGACTTCTACAGGACTAGAATTGTTTAATTTAAAGGAAATCATCAGGGCTTTCCTGATGATTTCCTTAGAATGAAACAGTTCTAGTCCTGTAGAAGCCATTTCTATATCTGTTAGAACACGAAAAGTGTGAAACAACAGAATGTTCACTTTTCGTGTTCTAACATATATGCCTAACATCTTCATAAATTTTTCGGGGATAGCCGTGGTGGTGGTGATCGTATGTCATTGGCTAATTTTCAACCAATCAGAGTAAGTGTTGATATATATATATATATATATATATATATATATATATATATATATATATCAACACTTACTCTGATTGGTTGTGGTTACCTCCGATTCAACCCGGAATAACGTATATATATATATATATATATATATATATATATATACTATTCCCCCTCTCTCTATATATATCTTACGCTTTCGCTTTACACTCCTCCCCTTCAATAACACATTTCCCCCTCTCTATATATCTCTTCCACTGTTACTTACGCCCGTTTCTCTCTATCTGTTCCGTCTCTATATATATATCTCTCTCTTACTCTTTCGCTTTGCACTCCTCCCCTTCAATACCATCTCTCCCCCTCTCTATATATTTGTTACTCTATCGCTGCACGCTCCTCTCCTTCAATATATCAATTACACACGCTTTACACTCCTTTATCCCCAGCGCCCCTATATATACACCCCCCTCCCGCATCTATATTTTAATGTTCCGTTGCACCGTGAATATATGTGTCTATATATATATACATATATATTGTATATACACATTCATGTATGTGTATACACACTCATGTATGTATATACACTGGTTTTATGTGTGTATTGTAAATTTGTACTGTTAAAACACGAAACTAACATTCGATTGACACTTTGATTACCTGTACAGGCAATAGTTATTAGAATGCTGTTGAAGTGTGTATATATTTTTGGGGGACATCCTGTATATACACACATTATATATAATACAATAAACAGATAAATACACACATATATATATGAGCTTATTTAATTATAAATATTGTGAATTTTTAACTCAGTTCAATTATATATATAAATGGCTTCTACAGGACTAGAACTGTTTCATTCGAAAGAAATCATCATAATATTGAGAGGGGGGACTAGATAAAATATTTCAAATCAAATGTGTATAAGTTATAAGTTAAAATGTATAAATAGAGACGATAGTGGAGGTATATCTGTTTAGTGGAACAGTAGACGATAGAATTAAATACAGACGAGAATCTCCCTTTAATGAAACAGCAGACGATAGAATTAAGGCAATTTAAATTTTAAGCATTTGCATTTCATCGTTACGGGGTCGATAAAATAAAGTACCAGTAATACACTGTCACTATAAGTAGACGACTTTCAAATTGAATTGTTGGTTCCATTTCTTTAGTATTTTCAATTGTAGTTATCTACTTAAAAAGCGTTACACGGTTAGAGACATAATTGGTAAGTTATATCTTCCCTATTAAACCATTGCATTATTTCGCCTACAATAGAACAAAAATGAAATGTTCTTTAAAGAAACAGGAATATAACTTTATAAAAAAAAAAGTTGCATCCGCTTCTTTTATCATTAATAATTTTTTCGTTTTAATATTAATTGTTTTTTGTAGTTGTTTATATTAAAAATCTTACTGTAATATTTACTTAAACGAAAGCAGACATCTAAACTTATAGATTAATCTTGAGCGAAGGACTAGATAAATCTCTCTCTCTCTCTCTCTCTCTATATATATATATATATATATATATATATATATATATATATAAACGAAGAATGATAACATTTCAAGCAAAGAGTTTAATTAGGTAATGACTTACAAATTTGTTTCAGTATATATTTAATATAATATTAATATATTTTGTAATATTATTAACTAATTATTATAATTAGCGCTTCAGGCTTTGTCTATATACTGAAACAAATTTGTAAGTCATTACCTAATTAAACTCTTTGCTTGAAATTGTATCACTCTTCGTTTTGAATTTCTCCTAAGTATTCAATACTCTGTTGAGAAATACATTTTACATAAACAGTCTTTGTACCATTTATACGGTATTAATTACTTATATTTATATATATATATATATATATAGCGTATGATTAGAACTGTGTTTATTATTAATATTTTAATGGATTTAATGAAAAATTTTAGGTGTTCATATATATATTCTAAAACTGCGCGAAATCGTGAATCCGCGATAGTTGAACCGCCAAGTAGCGAGGTATCACTGTATATATGTTTAAATATATAGTGTAGCTGTGATGTATCTCGCGAGTGAATCGAGACCTGTCACTGATTTTGGTGTCCCCACTGCCGATGTGAATGAGCAACGCTGCACTTGTGAATTGGGTCTTGATGTTGCAGGCAGTTCATATACTTACAATGATGCGGTCCCACAAGCTTGTTCACATTCCTGTGCTAATAATCTAGATGGGCGTATTAAATTGGATGTGAAAGCAGCTTACCGGATGCGGAATCGGGAGAAGTTGAGACAAAAACAGGCCGATTATAGAGCTGTGAATTTTGCTAAATTAACACAAAAACAGGCCAAGTATAGATGTTCAAAACGGTATGAGTTGGCAAACAAGCAGGCCAAGTATAGATCTGCAAATTCAGCTATTATATCTCAAAAGCAAGCCGAGCGTAGAGCTTCTAAACGTACCGAGTTGGCTAAAGAGCAGACCGAGTACAGATCTGCAAATATCTTATTGCACAAACAATAATTCTGCACAAATGTTGCTCCATTATTTTGGCAGTATTGGTAGAGGGTCGGATGCCATGCTTTCCAGCATAGTTACGTCCCTTTACGATCTGAGTTCAAATCCTGCCGAGGTTGACTTTGCCTTTCATCCTTACGGGGTAGATAAAATAAAGTACCAGTAATGCACTGGGTAATTGCTGGCCTTGTGCCTAAAGTAGAAACAATTATTAGATCTAATGTTGCAACGATACAGTTAAATGTTGTCTGTGTATTTTAAAAAAGATTTGCTTATAATCTTTTCAAATTTCATTACGCCAATGATTCAAGCTCAAATTGACATTATCTAAAAAATTGTACAAACAGCGGTGGATTAGCAGTAGTGAACAGATAAATCAGTCAATTTATTAAGATTGACTTGGCATCAATCAGCAAGACCTTCATTAGCTGCTCTCCAGCCATCTATTTAAAGCTGTATACATCTATGGTACGAATACACTTGGAGTTCGCGTCATCAGTCTGGAACCCCTATCTTGCTCAGAACATTGACCTCCTGGAAACTGTTCAGAGACATGCAACCAAGCGCATACCCTCCATCAGACACCTACCATACCCTGAATATGTTGCTTCCCTCTGGCAATGGACTTGGTAAACACCCACAAAGTTATTAACCATCCGACCAACAACAACCCCGAACACCTTTTTGATCTCCATGTGTCTAACACGTGGACATGCCTACAAAGTCAGAAAACAACACAGCTCCCATGACTTTAGGAAATATTTCTTCATGCTCAGAGTTGCTGAAGGATGGAACAAACTTCCTGCATCAGTTGTTAGCTGATGACACACTGCATCCTTTAAAACCATCATACATTCCGAAATACACCAAAACTACACCTGATGTCCCCCTTCCATACACATGCACATATCTGTATATCATGACTCATGCACTGTTCTTTTTTCCTGACGTTTTTATATTACCCTATGTATTATATATGCACTTTTGATGAGTTGTAGTGCACCTCAGCATTGTACACAATATTTTCATTATTATTATCATTATTATTATTACACTCATTGATCCATTTTGCACTAACTCTGCATCAAGCACCCTCACCTAAATATTAACCAATCAAGGATCCAATACAGCTATCTGTTGGATGAGTATTGTATAGTGCCAAAAACGAAACCAATCAGTTTAGCAGAAAGTTTCCAGACAAGAAACACGCATATTTTGCTATCCTCAAACACGTTTACACATGGCATGAAATATAACTAATCCGAGATGGCTAGGTTTCATCTTCTAACTGGATATACGAAATCCATTATGTCTTGACAACAACATGAGGTAACATTATGTTATTCACAGACACACTTTGTACACTGTTCCATATCAGAATGTATTTCCTTCGTCACATTCACAAACAGTATTGAAAATATGTTCTTCGGCAAATAAAAATGTTTTGTTCATAATATTTCAACTAGCGATTGCTCTACTCCACGCACGACCACCATAAATTAATGACCAGCTCAACACAAGTATTGGTAGAGCGTCAGACACCATGCTTTGCAGTATTGTTATGGTCCTTTGCATTCTAAGTTCAAATCCTGCCGAGGTTAACTTCGACTTTCATACTTACTAATTCGATAAAATAAAGTACCAGTAATGGACTGCCGTAATGGATTTGTGCCGAAAAATAGAAACACTATTAATGTGCAATAAGAGCAAAATATAACGACATTGCTCAATTATTTTATCTAATGTTGTAATAACACAAGGAAATGTTGTTTGTGTATTTTTTTTTATATTTGCTCATAGGCTTTTACAATTTCGCTCAGCCAACAACTATTAAAAAGTGAGTTGCTTAAGATAACAATTTAATCACAAATTGTTGCTATCTTTTAATACACTCCAACAAGTCATCAAATTATGTACAATAAAAACAAATCTTATTAATTTGCTCAGGGAATATAAAGAAAATGTATATACACTGATAATTGCAATTGTATGTAAATATTTTGTTTTTGTATTGTTTATTTTATGTTTTCTATTATGTATAATATATTGATTTAATATTGATTGTTTTTTGTAGTTGTTTATATTAAAAGTCTGAAAATATTTTTATACATCTTACACTAATATTTATAAGATAATTTATAATAACAATTACATAATCTAATTACATTACAACGATAATTTATTATTAATATATATCCTCTTTAACTAGAGTTATTACAAGCGTTGCCTTAAAAAAATATTAAACTAGACATGAAAAATGCGCAAGCTCAAAAGTGCCACAGAATGTTATAATAAACCTTCAAAAGTGTGGGACTAGAGTTGTTGCTAAAAAATATTGTAATCATTATATATCGTACATTCTGTGGCATCCTTTATAAAAAATAGCTTAAACCAACGAAGCCTTTATTTTTACGCTATTTCACTTAGTTAATTCTTAGAGTGTAACATAAAAATAAATACATCTATGTTTAATGTAATAACAGCTATAAATAATTACGTAATATTATTATCATATACTCATAGTAACAAAATAATTGTGTTGAAAATTAATATGATGCTTATATGAACGATCAAATCTATAATGATAATTTCTTAAATATACTAATAGTAAAATAATTTAGTTATCTATTGTTACATTTTCATAGAACTATAATATTAACAATCGTATTGCATTATCAAATTTTTATCATTACAAACTTTCATATTGGAATTACCTTAAGCCACTTATTATTACTTCGCTTTCGTACTTTTACAGCTGTAGATATTGCGCTGTATCTTATATCTAATATCAATATCTCATGGTAATTTGCATGCAGTGTAAAATAGGTTTATTAATAACTTTAATATGAAATTATTATACAGGGCTGCGGAGTCGGCCAAAAATTGACTGGCTCCAACTCAGGATCCGATATTCCCTTATTTCCTAAATTTCAGCTCCGCAGCTCTGTTATTATATTAATTAATTTATTTTATAGTTGTAAATCATATTTTTATATGTTACACTCTAAGAATTAACTAAGTGAAATAGCGTAAAAATAAAGGCTTCGTTGGTTTAAGCTATTTTAATAAAGGATGCCACAGAATGTACGATATATAATGATTACAATATTTTTTAGCAACAACTCTAGTCCCACACTTTTGAAGGTTTATTATAACATTCTGTGGCACTTTTGAGCTTGCGCATTTTTCATGTCTAGTATATATATAGTTCGGGAATAAACGAGTCAGAGATACAAAAACACTATGTGTTATGTCTGTGTGTGAATTTTTTGTTTACATGCATGCATATATATATATGAGAGAGAGAGAGAGAGTGTGTGTGTGATGTGTGTGTGTGTGTGCGTGTGTACGTGCGTGCCTGCCTGCCTGCGTGTGTATGTATGTGCGTGTGACAGGTGTTTCCATTACTTCTCCTTTTCGCTAATCTTGAATATTCTCCTTTTCGCTAATCTTGAATATTATATTGGCATCTGGTGGCCAGCTAACTTCCACTATTCTGCATGCCTTCTTTTTCCTGTCCCATATTATTATATCTGGTCTATTATGCCTGCATTTTATTGGGGTATGACTAAATCATTTCACCAGCACTCTATCATATTATGTATATGAAATAATTGTTTCTACTTATGGCACTTATGTATATGAAGTAATGGTGACATCTTTGAACAGCTACCTATGACATGGGTGACATATTCGATCTTAATTCTGCAGAGTCTGCACTTGTCACATCTAGGTGTTTTGCTTGCATCTCTATCTCTTTTGTGAATCAGGTATTTTGTGTTGATTTCCTGTTCTTGGATTGCAAAAGTGTATCCTTCAAAGTGGGAGCCAATATGGCGGTTGTTGGTCCAAGATAGACTACTTTGTTTATCTATATAATTCTCACTCTGGAGCCTCCTATCAACATATCCATGCATGATTTTTTGCTGATAAGCACGCAGTTTTTCATCCATGGATTCACTGCGGTACTGCTGAGCGACTTCCCTGGGCGTCAGTTTTTGATTATCACACAGGGAATATCTTTCAAGGTATTCCTTCCCAACTCTCGTGATATTGTCTGTTTCATGCAGATAGACTTGCTCGAGAGACAGGCTCCTCCTCTTCAAGGTTTGTAGATGTTGTCGGAGGGATATGATGCTGTCTGGACTGATGTTAGGCCCCTGCGTCCCTGCTAGCGTTTCAAGTAGAGGCGGGAGATGTTACTGTTAATGTAGACGTTTCCGGTGTTGTTTAGTATTTTTCAAGTTCTAACATCAATTGCTCGGATTTCAAACGTTGGAATTAGGACAGGCACAACAAACACATTGTCAGCCATTGTGTTATTGCACGCAGGGAGTTCTGATGACCATATCTTTCTTTATCGGGAGTTCTTTATTACAAATGCCATTCTATTCTATCCCCAGGATTGGAGGACTACTGCTACAGATCACTAGATTAGGGGAGCGAGTTAATTAAACCTTGCTACAGACCACTACAGCTAGTAGATAGACTAGTGCTACAGAACACTACAGAACACTACAGCTAGTATTTAGACTAGTGCTACAGATTGCTACGGAACACTACAGCTAGTAGTTAGACTAGTGCTACAGACAACTACAGCTAGTAGTTAGACTAGTGCTACAGACAACTACAGCTAGTAGTTAGACTAGTGCTACAGACAACTACAGCTAGTAGTTAAACTAGTGCTACAGACAACTACAGCTAGTAGTTAGACTAGTGCTACAGACAACTACAGCTAGTAGTTAGACTAGTGCTACAGACAACTACAGCTAGTAGTTAAACTAGTGCTACAGACAACTACAGCTAGTAGTTAGACTAGTGCTACAGACAACTACAGCTAGTAGTTAGACTAGTGCTACAGAACACTACAGCTAGTAGTTAAACTAGTGCTACAGAAAACTACAGCTAGTAGTTAGACTAGTGCTACAGAACACTACAGCTACTAGTTAGACTAGTGCTACAGACTACTACAGCTAGTAGTTAGACTAGTGCTACAGACCACTACAGCCAGTAGTTAGACTAGTGCTACAGACCATTACAGCTAGTAGTTAGACTAGTGCTACAGAACACTACAGCTAGTAGTTAGACTAGTGCTACAGACAACTACAGCTAGTAGTTAAACTAGTGCTACAGACAACTACAGCCAGTAGTTAGACTAGTGCTACAGACAACTACAGCTACTAGTTAGACTAGTGCTACAGAACACTACAGCTAGTAGTTAGACTAGTGCTACAGAACACTACAGCTAGTAGTTAGACTAGTGCTACAGAACGCTACAGCTAGTAGTTAGACTAGTGCTACAGAACACTACAGCTAGTAGTTAGACTAGTGCTACAGAACGCTACAGCTAGTAGTTAGACTAGTGCTACAGACAACTACAGCTAGTAGTTAGACTAGTGCTACAGACCATTACAGCTATTAGTTAGACTAGTGCTACAGAACACTACAGCTAGTAGTTAAACTAGTGATACAGAACACTACAGCTAGTAGTTAGACCAGTGCTACAGAAAACTACAGCTAGTAGTTAGACTAGTGCTACAGAACACTATAGATAGTAGTTAGACTAGTGCTACAGACAACTACAGCTAGTAGTTAGACTAGTGCTACAGAACACTACAGCTAGTAGTTAGACTAGTGCTACAGACCATTACAGCTAGTAGTTAGACTAGTGCTACAGACAACTACAGCTAGTAGTTAGACTAGTGCTACAGACCACTACAGCTAGTAGTTAGATTAGTGCTACAGACCACTACAGCTAGTAGTTAGACTAGTGCTACAGACCACTACAGCTAATAGATAGACAAGTGCTACAGACCACTACAGCTAGTAGTTAGACTAGTGCTACAGACCATTACAGCTAGTAGTTAGACTAGTGTTACAGATTGTTACAGAACACTACAGCTATTAGTTAGACTAGTGCTACAGAACACTACAGCTAGTAGTTAGACTAGTGCTACAGAACACTACAGCTAGTAGTTAGACTAGTGCTACAGAACACTACAGCTATTAGTTAGACTAGTGCTACAGAACACTACAGCTAGTAGTTAGACTAGTGCTACAGAACACTACAGCTAGTAGTTAAACTAGTGCTACAGAATACTACAGCTAGTAGTTAGACTAGTGCTACAGACCACTACAGCTAGTAGTTAGACTAGTGCTACAGAACACTACAGCTAGTAGTTAGACTAGTGCTACAGAACACTACAGCTAGTAGTTAGACTAGTGCTACAGAACACTACAGCTAGTAGTTAGACTAGTGCTACAGAACACTACAGCTAGTAGTTAGACTAGTGCTACAGAACACTACAGCTAGTAGTTAGACTAGTGCTACAGAACACTACAGCTATTAGTTAAACTAGTGCTACAGAATACTACAGCTAGTAGTTAGACTAGTGCTACAGAACACTACAGCTAGTAGTTAGACTAGTGCTACAGAACACTACAGCTATTAGTTAAACTAGTGCTACAGAATACTACAGCTAGTAGTTAGACTAGTGCTACAGAACACTACAGCTATTAGTTAAACTAGTGCTACAGAATACTACAGCTAGTAGTTAGACTAGTGCTACAGAACACTACAGCTAGTAGTTAGACTAGTGCTACAGAACACTACAGCTAGTAGTTAGACTAGTGCTACAGAACACTACAGCTAGTAGTTAGACTAGTGCTACAGAACACTACAGCTAGTAGTTAGACTAGTGCTACAGAACACTACAGCTATTAGTTAGACTAGTGCTACAGAACACTACAGCTAGTAGTTAGACTAGTGCTACAGAACACTACAGCTAGTAGTTAGACTAGTGCTACAGAACACTACAGCTAGTAGTTAGACTAGTGCTACAGAACACTACAGCTAGTAGTTAGACTAGTGCTACAGAACACTACAGCTAGTAGTTAGACTAGTGCTACAGAACACTACAGCTATTAGTTAGACTAGTGCTACAGAACACTACAGCTAGTAGTTAGACTAGTGCTACAGAACACTACAGCTAGTAGTTAGACTAGTGCTACAGAACACTACAGCTAGTAGTTAGACTAGTGCTACAGAACACTACAGCTAGTAGTTAGACTAGTGCTACAGAACACTACAGCTAGTAGTTAGACTAGTGCTACAGAACACTACAGCTAGTAGTTAGACTAGTGCTACAGAACACTACAGCTAGTAGTTAGACTAGTGCTACAGAACACTACAGCTATTAGTTAAACTAGTGCTACAGAATACTACAGCTAGTAGTTAGACTAGTGCTACAGAACACTACAGCTAGTAGTTAGACTAGTGCTACAGAACACTACAGCTAGTAGTTATACTAGTGCTACAGAACACTACAGCTATTAGTTAAACTAGTGCTACAGAATACTACAGCTAGTAGTTAGACTAGTGCTACAGAACACTACAGCTATTAGTTAAACTAGTGCTACAGAATACTACAGCTAGTAGTTAGACTAGTGCTACAGAACACTACAGCTAGTAGTTAGACTAGTGCTACAGAACACTACAGCTAGTAGTTAGACTAGTGCTACAGACCACTACAGCTAGTAGTTAAACTAGTGCTACAGAATACTACAGCTAGTAGTTAGACTAGTGCTACAGAACACTACAGCTAGTAGTTAAACTAGTGCTACAGAACACTACAGCTAGTAGTTAAACTAGTGCTACAGAAAACTACAGCTAGTAGTTAGACTAGTGCTACAGAACACTACAGCTATTAGTTAAACTAGTGCTACAGAACACTACAGCTAGTAGTTAGACTAGTGCTACAGAACACTACAGCTAGTAGTTAAACTAGTGCTACAGAACACTACAGCTAGTAGTTAAACTAGTGCTACAGAAAACTACAGCTAGTAGTTAGACTAGTGCTACAGAACACTACAGCTATTAGTTAAACTAGTGCTACAGAACACTACAGCTAGTAGTTAAACTAGTGCTACAGAACACTACAGCTAGTAGTTAAACTAGTGCTACAGAATACTACAGCTAGTAGTTAGACTAGTGCTACAGAACACTACAGCTATTAGTTAAACTAGTGCTACAGAACACTACAGCTAGTAGTTAGACTAGTGCTACAGAACACTACAGCTAGTAGTTAAACTAGTGCTACAGACCACTACAGCTAGTAGTTAGACTAGTGCTACAGAACACTACAGCTAGTAGTTAAACTAGTGCTACAGACCACTACAGCTATTAGTTAAACTAGTGCTACAGAATACTACAGCTAGTAGTTAGACTAGTGCTACAGAAAACTACAGCTAGTAGTTAGACTAGTGCTACAGAACACTACAGCTAGTAGTTAGACTAGTGCTACAGAACACTACAGCTAGTAGTTAGACTAGTGCTACAGAACACTACAGCTAGTAGTTAGACTAGTGCTACGGATTGCTACAGAGAACTACAGTTAGTAGTTAGACTAGTGCTACAGACTACTACAGCTAGTAGTTAGACTAGTGCTACAGAACACTACAGCTAGTAGTTAGACTAGTGTTACAGATTGTTACAGAACACTACAGCTATTAGTTAGACTAGTGCTACAGAACACTACAGCTAGTAGTTAGACTAGTGCTACAGACCACTACAGCCAGTAGTTAGACTAGTGCTACAGACCACTACAGCTAGTAGTTAGACTAGTGCTACAGACCACTACAGCCAGTAGTTAGACTAGTGCTACAGAACACTACAGCTAGTAGTTAGACTAGTGCTACAGAACACTACAGCTAGTAGTTAGACTAGTGCTACAGAACACTACAGCTAGTAGTTAGACTAGTGCTACAGAACACTACAGATAGTAGTTAGACTAGTGCTACAGAACACTACAGCTAGTAGTTAGACTAGTGCTACAGAACACTACAGCTAGTAGTTAGACTAGTGCTACAGAACACTACAGACAACTACAGCTAGTAGTTAGACTAGTGCTACAGACCATTACAGCTAGTAGTTAGACTAGTGCTACAGACCACTACAGCTAATAGTTAGACTAGTGCTACAGACCACTACAGCTAATAGATAGACAAGTGCTACAGACCACTACAGCTAGTAGTTAGACTAGTGTTACAGATCGTTACAGAACACTACAGCTATTAGTTAGACTAGTGCTACAGAACACTACAGCTAGTAGTTAGACTAGTGCTACAGAACACTACAGCTAGTAGTTAGACTAGTGCTACAGAACACTACAGCTAGTAGTTAGACTAGTGCTACAGAACACTACAGCTAGTAGTTAGACTAGTGCTACAGAACACTACAGCTAGTAGTTAGACTAGTGCTACAGAACACAACAGCTAGTAGTTAGACTAGTGCTACAGACCACTACAGCTAGTAGTTAGACTAGTGCTACAGACCACTAGAGATAGTAGTTAGACTAGTGCTACAGACCACTAGAGCTAGTAGTTAGACTAGTGCTACAGACCACTAGAGCTAGTAGTTAGACTAGTGCTACAGACAACGACGGCTATTAGTTAGACTAGTACTACAGAACACTACAGCTAGTAGTTAGAGTAGTGCTACAGACCACTACAGCTAGTAGTTAGACTAGTGCTACAGACCACTACAGTTAGTAGTTAGACTAGTGCTACAGACCACTACAGCTAGTAGTTAGACTAGTGCTACAGAACACTACATCTAGTAGTTAGACTAGTGCTACAGACCACTACAGCTAGTAGTTAGACTAGTGCTACAGACCACTACAGCTAGTAGTTAGACTAGTGCTACAGAACACTACATCTAGTAGTTAGCCTAGTGCTACAGACCACTACAGCTAGTAGTTAGACTAGTGCTACAGACCACCACAGCTAGTAGATAGACTAGTGCTACAGCCCACTACAGCTAGTAGTTAGACTAGTGCTACAGATTGTTACAGACCACTACAGCTAGTAGTTAGACTAGTGCTACGGATTGCTACAGAGAACTACAGTTAGTAGTTAGACTAGTGCTACAGACTACTACAGCTAGTAGTTAGACTAGTGCTACTGATTGCTACAGACCAATATAGCTAGTAGTTAGACTAGTGCTACAGAAAACTACAGCTAGTAGTTAGACTAGTGCTACAGACCACTACAGCTAGTAGTTAGACTAGTCCTACAGACCACTACAGCTAGTAGTTAGACTAGTGCTACAGACCACTACAGCTAGTAGTTAGACTAGTGCTACAGACCACTATAGCTAGTAGTTAGACTAGTGCTACAGACCACTACAGCTAATAGTTAGAGTAATGCTACATATTAGTACAGCTAGTAGTTAGACTAGTGCTATAGATTACTACAGCTAGTAGTTAGATTAGTGCTACAGACCACTACAGACAGTAGTTAGACTAGTGCTACAGACCACTACAGCTAGTAGTTAGACTAGTGCCACAGAACACTATAGTTAGTAGTTAGACTAGTGCTACAGACCACTACAGCTAGTAGTTAGACTAGTGCTGCAGAACATTACAGCTAGTAGTTAGACTAATGCTACAGACCACCACAGCTAGTAGTTAGACTAGTGCAACAGACCACTACAGCTAGTAGTTAGACTAGTGCAACAGACCACTACAGCTAGTAGTTAGACTAACGCTACAGAACACTACAGCTAGTAGTTAGACTAGTGCTACAGACCACTACAGCTAGTAGTTAGACTAACGCTACAGAACACTAAAGCTAGTAGTTAGACTAACGCTACAGAACACTACAGCTAGTAGTTAGACTAGTGCTACAGACCACTACAGCTAGTAGTTAGACTAGTGCTACAGAACACTACAGCTAGTAGTTAGACTAGTGCTACAGACCACTACAGCTAGTAGTTAGACTAGTGCTACAGAACACTACAGCTAGTAGTTAGACTAGTGCAACAGACCACTACAGCTAGTAGTTAGAATAGTGCTACAGACCACTACAGCTAGTAGTTAGACTAGTGCTACAGACCACGACAGCTAGTAGTTAGACTAGTGCTACAGACCACTACAGCTAGTAGTTAGACTAGTGCTACAGACCACTACAGCTAGTAGGTAGAATAGTGCTACAGTCCACTACAGCTACTAGTTAGACAGTGCTACAGACAACTACAGCTATTAGTTAGACTAGTGCTACAGAACACTACAGATAGTAGTTAGACTAGTGCTACAGACCACTACAGCTAGTAGTTAGACTAGTGCTACAGACCACTACAGCTAGTAGTTAGACTAGTGCTACAGACCATTACAGCTAGTAGTTAGACTAGTGCTACAGAACACTACAGCTAGTAGTTAGACTAGTGCTACAGAACACTACAGCTCGTAGTTAGACTAATACTACAGACCACTACAGCTAGTAGTTAGACTAGTGCTACAGACCACTACAGCTAGTACTTAGACTAGTGCTACAGACCACTACAGCTAGTAGTTAGACTAGTGCTACAGACCACTTCAGCTAGTAGTTAGACCACTGCTACAGACAACTACAGCTAGTAGTTAGACTAGTGCTACAGACCATTACAGCTAGTAGTTAGACTAGTGATACAGAACACTACAGCTAGTAGTTAGACTAGTGATACAGAAAACTACAGCTAGTAGTTAGACTAGTGCTACAGACCATTACAGCTAGTAGTTAGACTAGTGCTACAGACCACTACAGCTAGTAGTTAGATTAGTGCTACAGACCAACACAGCTAGTAGTTAGACTAGTGCTACAGAACACTACAGCTAGTAGTTAGACTAGTGATACAGATTGCTACAGACCACTACAGCTAGTAGTTAGACTAGTGCTACAGAAAACTACAGCTAGTAGTTAGACTAGTGCTACAGACCACTACAGCTAGTAGTTAGACTAGTGCTACAGAACACTACAGCTAGTAGTTAGACTAGTGCTACAGACCACTACAGCTAGTAGTTAGACTAGTGTTACAGATTGCTACAGAACACTACAGCTAGTAGTTAGACTAGTGCTACAGAACACTACAGCTAGTAGTTAGACTAGTGCTACAGACAACTACAGCTATTAGTTAGACTAGTGCTACAGAACACTACAGCTAGTAGTTAGACTAGTGCTACAGACCACTACAGCCAGTAGTTAGACTAGTGCTACAGAACACTACAGCTAGTAGTTAGACTAGTGCTACAGAAAACTACAGCTAGTAGTTAGACTAGTGCTACAGACCACTACAGCCAGTAGTTAGACTAGTGCTACAGAACACTACAGCTAGTAGTTAGACTAGTGCTACAGAACACTACAGCTAGTAGTTAGACTAGTGCTACAGACCACTACAGCTAGTAGTTAGACTAGTGCTACAGACCACTACAGCCAGTAGTTAGACTAGTGCTACAGAACACTACAGCTAGTAGTTAGACTAGTGCTACAGAAAACTACAGCTAGTAGTTAGACTAGTGCTACAGACCACTACAGCTAGTAGTTAGACTAGTGCTACAGGCCACTACAGCTAGTAGTTAGACTAGTGCTACAGAACACTACAGCTAGTAGTTAGACTAGTGCTACAGAACACTACAGCTAGTAGTTAGACTAGTGCTACAGACCACTACAGCTAGTAGTTAGACTAGTGCTACAGGCCACTACAGCTAGTAGTTAGACTAGTGCTACAGGCCACTACAGCTAGTAGTTAGACTAGTGCTACAGACCATTACAGCTAGTAGTTAGTCTAGCGCTACAGATTGCTACAGACCTCTACAGCTAATAGATAGACAAGTGCTACAAACCACTACAGCTAGTAGTTAGACTAGTGTTACAGATTGCTATAGAACACTACAGCTAGTAGTTAGACTAGTGCTAAAGAACACTACAGCTAGTAGTTAGACTAGTGCTACAGACAACTACAGTTAGTAGTTAGACTAGTGCTACAGACTACTACAGCTAGTAGTTAGACTAGTGCTACTGATTGCTACAGACCAATACAGCTAGTTGTTAGACTAGTGTTACAGACCACTACAGCTAGTAGTTAGACTAGTGCTACAGACCACTATAGCTAGTAGTTAGACTAGTGCTACAGACCACTACAGCTAGTAGTTAGACTAGTGCTGCATATTACTACAGCTAGTAGTTAGACTAGTGCTACAGACCACTACAGCTAGTAGTTAGACTAGCACTACAGATTGCTACAGACCACTACAGCTAATAGATAGACAAGTGCTACAAACCACTACAGCTAGTAGTTAGACTAGTGCTACAGACGACTACAGCTAGTAGTTAGACTAGTGCTACAGAACATTACAGCTAGTAGTTAGACTAGTGCTGCAGACCACTACAGCTAGTAGTTAGACTAGTGCTACAGACCACCACAGCTAGTAGTTAGACTAGCGCTACAGATTGATACAGACCACTACAGCTAGTAGTTAGACTAGTGCTACAGAACACTACAGCTAGTAGTTAGACTAGTGCTACAGACCACTATAGCTAGTAGTTAGACTAGTGCTTCATACCACTACAGCTAGTAGTTAGACTAGTTCTACCGACCACTACAGCTAGTAGTTAGACTAGTGCTACAGACCACTACAGCTAGTAGTTAGACTAGTGCTACATAACACTACAGCTAGTAGTTAAACTAGTGCTACAGAACACTACAGCTAGTAGTTAGACTAGTGCTACAGAACACTACAGCTAGTAGTTAGACTAGTGCTACAGAACACTACAGCTAGTAGTTAGACTAGTGCTACAGACCACTACAGCTAGTAGTTAGACTAGTGCTACAGACCACTACAGCTAGTAGTTAGACTAGTGCTACAGAACACTACAGCTAGTAGTTAGACTAGTGCTACAGACCACTACAGCTAGTAGTTAGACTAGTGCTACAGACCACTACAGCTAGTAGTTAGACTAGTGCTACAGAACACTACAGCTAGTAGTTAAACTAGTGCTACAGACCACTACAGCTAGTAGTTAGACTAGTGCTACAGAACACTACAGCTAGTAGTTAGACTAGTGCTACAGAACACTACAGCTAGTAGTTAGACTAGTGCTACAGACCACTTCAGCTAGTAGTTATACCAGTGCTACAGACCACTACAGCTAGTAGTTAGACTAGTGCTACAGACCATTACAGCTAGTAGTTAGACTAGTGATACAGAACACTACAGCTAGTAGTTAGACTAGTGATACAGAACACTACAGCTAGTAGTTAGACTAGTGCTACAGACCACCACAGCTAGTAGTTAGACTAGTGCTACAGACAACCACAGCTAGTAGTTAGACTAGTGCTACAGACCACTACAGCTAGTAGTTAGACTAGAGCTACAGATTGCTACAGACCACTACAGCTAGTAGTTAGACTAGTGCTACAGATTGCTACAGACAACTACAGTTAGTAGTTAGACTAGTGCTACAGACTACTACAGCTAGTAGTTAGACTAGTGCTACTGATTGCTACAGACCAATACAGCTAGTAGTTAGACTAGTGCTACTGATTGCTACAGACCAATACAGCTAGTAGTTAGACTAGTGCTACAGAAAACTACAGCTAGTAGTTAGACTAGTGCTACAGACCACTACAGCCAGTAGTTAGACTAGTGCTACAGACCACTACAGCTAGTAGTTAGACTAGTGCTACAGACCACTATAGCTAGTAGTTAGACTAGTGCTACATATTACTACAGCTAGTAGTTAGACTAGTGCTACAGACCACTACAGCTAGTAGTTAGACTAGTGTTACAGACCACTACAGCTAGTAGTTAGACTAGTGCTACAGACCACTACAGCTAGTAGTTAGACTAGTGCTACAGAACAGTATAGTTAGTAGTTAGACTAGTGCTACAGACCACTACAGCTAGCAGTTAGACTAGTGCTGCAGAACATTACAGCTAGTAGTTAGACTAGTGCTACAGAAAACTACAGCTAGTATTTAGACTAGTGCTACAGACCACTACAGCTAGTAGTTAGACTAGTGCTACAGAACACTACAGCTAGTAGTTAAACCAGTCATACAGAACACTACAGCTAGTAGTTAGACTAGTGATACAGAACACTACAGCTAGTAGTTAGACTAGTGCTACAGACCACCACAGCTAGTAGTTAGACTAGTGCTACAGATCACTACAGCTAGTAGTTAGACTAGTGCTACAGATTGCTACAGACCACTACAGCTAGTAGTTAGTCTAGTACTACAGATTGCTACAGACAACTACAGTTAGTAGTTAGACTAGTGCTACAGACTACTACAGCTAGTAGTTAGACTAGTGCTACAGATTGCTACAGACCACTACAGCTAGTAGTTAGTCTAGTACTACAGATTGCTACAGACAACTACAGTTAGTAGTTAGACTAGTGCTACAGACTACTACAGCTAGTAGTTAGACTAGTACTACAGATTGCTACAGAAAACTACAGCTAGTAGTTGGACTAGTGCTACAGACCACTACAGCTAGTAGTTAGACTAGTGTTACAGACCACTACAACTAGTAGTTAGACTAGTGCTACAGACAACTATAGCTAGTAGTTAGACTAGTGCTACAGACCACTACAGCTAGTAGTTAGACTAGTGCTACATATTACTACAGCTAGTAGTTAGACTAGTGCTACAGACCACTACAGCTAGTAGTTAGACTAGCGCTACAGATTGCTACAGACCACTACAGCTAATAGATAGACAAGTGCTACAGACCACTACAGCTAGTAGTTAGACTAGTGCTACAGACAACTACAGCTAGTAGTTTGACTAGTGCTACAGAAAACTACAGCTAGTAGTTAAACTAGTGCTACAGAACACTACAGCTAGTAGTTAGACTAGTGCTACAGACTACTACAGCTAGTAGTTAGACTAGTGCTACAGAACACTACAGCTAGTAGTTAGACTAGTGCTACAGAAAACTACAGCTAGTAGTTAGACTAGTGCTACAGACCACTACAGCTAGTAGTTAGACTAGTGCTACAGACCACTACAGCTAGTAGTTAGACTAGTGCTACAGACCACTACAGCTAGTAGTTAGACTAGTGCTACAGAACACTTCAGCTAGTAGTTAGACTAGCGCTACAGATTGCTACAGACCACTACAGCTAATAGATAGACAAGTGCTACAGACCATTACAGCTAGTAGTTAGACTACCGCTACAGATTGCTACAGACCACTACAGCTAATAGATAGACAAGTGCTACAGACCACTACAGCTAGTAGTTAGACTAGTGTTACAGATTGCTACAGAACACTACAGCTAGTAGTTAGACTAGTGCTACAGAACACTACAGCTAGTAGTTAGACTAGTGCTACAGACCACTACAGCTAGTAGTTAGACTAGTGCTACAGACCACTACAGCTAGTAGTTAGACTAGTGATACAGAACACTACAGATAGTAGTTAGACTAGTGCTACAGACCATTACAGCTAGTAGATAGACTAGTGCTACAGAACACTACAGCTAGTAGTTAGACTAGTGATACATAACACTACAGCTAGTAGTTAGACTAGTGCTACATAACACTACAGCTAGTAGTTAGACTAGTGCTACATAACACTACAGCTAGTAGTTAGACTAGTGCTACAGAACACTACAGCTAGTAGTTAGACTAGTGCTACAGACCACTACAGCTAGTAGTTAGACTAGTGCTACAGACCACTTCAGCTAGTAGTTATACCAGTGCTACAGACCATTACAGCTAGTAGTTAGACTAGTGATACAGAACACTACAGCTAGTAGTTAGACTAGTGCTACAGAACACTACAGCTAGTAGTTAGACTAGTGCTACAGACCACTACAGCTAGTAGTTAGACTAGTGCTACAGACCACAACAGCTAGTAGTTAGACTAGTGATACAGAACACTACAGCTAGTAGTTAGACTAGTGCTACAGACCACTACAGCTAGTAGTTAGACTAGTGCTACAGACCACTACAGCTAGTAGTTAGACTAGTGCTACAGACCACTACAGCTAGTAGTTAGACTAGTGATACAGAACACTACAGCTAGTAGTTAGACTAGTGCTACAGACCACTACAGCTAGTAGTTAGACTAGTGCTACAGACAACCACAGCTAGTAGTTAGACTAGTGCTACAGACCACTACAGCTAGTAGTTAGACTAGTGCTACAGATTGCTACAGACCACTACAGCTAGTAGTTAGACTAGTGCTACAGATTGCTACAGACAACTACAGTTAGTAGTTAGACTAGTGCTACAGACTACTACAGCTAGTAGTTAGACTAGTGCTACTGATTGCTACAGACAACTACAGTTAGTAGTTAGACTAGTGCTACAGACTACTACAGCTAGTAGTTAGACTAGTGCTACTGATTGCTACAGACAACTACAGCTAGTAGTTAGACTAGTGCTACAGAAATCTACAGCTAGTAGTTAGACTAGTGCTACAGACCACTACAGCCAGTAGTTAGACTAGTGCTACAGACCACTATAGCTAGTATTTAAACTAGTGCTACAGACCACTACAGCTAGTAGTTAGACTAGTGCTACATATTACTACAGCTAGTAGTTAGACTCGTGCTACATATTACTACAGCTAGTAGTTAGACTAGTGCTATAGATTACTACAGCTAGTAGTTAGACTAGTGCTACAGACCACTACAGCCAGTAGTTAGACTAGTGCTACAGACCACAACAGCTAGTAGTTAGACTAGTGCTACAGAACACTATAGTTAGTAGTTAGACTAGTGCTACAGAACACTATAGTTAGTAGTTAGACTAGTGCTACAGACCACTACAGCTAGTAGTTAGACTAGTGCTACAGAACACTATAGTTAGTAGTTAGACTAGTGCTACAGAACACTATAGTTAGTAGTTAGACTAGTGCTACAGAACACTACAGCTAGTAGTTAGACTAGTGCTGCAGACCACTACAGCTAGTAGTTAGACTAGTGCTACAGACCACTACAGCTAGTAGTTAGACTAGTGCTGCAGACCACTACAGCTAGTAGTTAGACTAGTGCTACAGACCACTACAGCTAGTAGTTAGACCAGTGCTACAGACAACTACAGCTAGTAGTTAGACTAGTGCTACAGACAACTACAGCTAGTAGTTAGACTAGTGCTACAGACCACTAGAGCTAGTAGTTAAACTAGTGCTACAGACCATTACAGCTAGTAGTTAGACTAGTGATACATAACACTACAGCTAGTAGTTAGACTAGTGCTACAGAACACTACAGCTAGTAGTTAGACTAGTGCTACAGACCACTACAGCTAGTAGTTAGACTAGTGATACAGAACACTAGAGCTAGTAGTTAGACTAGTGCTACAGACCACTACAGCTAGTAGTTAGACTAGTGCTACAGACAACCACAGCTAGTAGTTAGACTAGTGCTACAGACCACTACAGCTAGTAGTTAGACTAGTGCTACAGATTGCTACAGACCACTACAGCTAGTAGTTAGACTAGTGCTACAGACTACTACAGCTAGTAGTTAGACTAGTGCGACTGATTGCTACAGACAAATACAGCTAGTAGTTAGACTAGTGCTACAGAAATCTACAGCTAGTAGTTAGACTAGTGCTACAGACCACTATAGCTAGTAGTTAGACTAGTGCTACAGACCACTACAGCTAGTAGTTAGACTAGTGCTATAGATTACTACAGCTAGTAGTTAGATTAGTGCTACAGACCACTACAGCCAGTAGTTAGACTAGCGCTACAGAACACTATATTTAGTAGTTAGACTAGTGCTACAGAACACTATAGTTAGTAGTTAGACTAGTGCTACAGACCACTACAGCTAGTAGTTAGACTAGTGCTACAGACAACCACAGCTAGTAGTTAGACTAGTGCTACAGACCACTACAGCTAGTAGTTAGACTAGAGCTACAGATTGCTACAGACCACTACAGCTAGTAGTTAGACTAGTGCTACAGATTGCTACAGACAACTACAGTTAGTAGTTAGACTAGTGCTACAGACTACTACAGCTAGTAGTTAGACTAGTGCTACTGATTGCTACAGACAAATACAGCTAGTAGTTAGACTAGTGCTACAGAAATCTACAGCTAGTAGTTAGACTAGTGCTACAGATTGCTACAGACAACTACAGTTAGTAGTTAGACTAGTGCTACAGACCACTACAGCCAGTAGTTAGACTAGTGCTACAGACCACTATAGCTAGTATTTAAACTAGTGCTACAGACCACTACAGCTAGTAGTTAGACTCGTGCTACATATTACTACAGCTAGTAGTTAGACTAGTGCTATAGATTACTACAGCTAGTAGTTAGATTAGTGCTACAGACCACTACAGCCAGTAGTTAGACTAGTGCTACAGACCACAACAGCTAGTAGTTAGACTAGTGCTACAGAACACTACAGCTAGTAGTTAGACTAGTGCTACAGAACACTATAGTTAGTAGTTAGACTAGTGCTACAGACCACTACAGCTAGTAGTTAGACTAGTGCTACAGAACACTATAGTTAGTAGTTAGACTAGTGCTACAGAACACTACAGCTAGTAGTTAGACTAGTGCTGCAGACCACTACAGCTAGTAGTTAGACTAGTGCTACAGACCACTACAGCTAGTAGTTAGACTAGTGTTACAGATTGCTACAGAACACTACAGCTAGTAGTTAGACTATTGCTACAGAACACTACAGCTAGTAGTTAGACTAGTGCTACAGACCACTACAGCTAGTAGTTATACCAGTGCTACAGACCACTACAGCTAGTAGTTAGACTAGTGCTACAGACCACTACAGCTAGTAGTTAGACTAGTGCTACAGACCATTACAGCTAGTAGTTAGACTAGTGATACATAACACTACAGCTAGTAGTTAGACTAGTGATACAGAACACTAGAGCTAGTAGTTAGACTAGTGCTACAGACCACTACAGCTAGTAGTTAGACTAGTGCTACAGACAACCACAGCTAGTAGTTAGACTAGTGCTACAGACCACTACAGCTAGTAGTTAGACTAGTGCTACAGACAACCACAGCTAGTAGTTAGACTAGTGCTACAGACCACTACAGCTAGTAGTTAGACTAGTGCTACAGACAACCACAGCTAGTAGTTAGACTAGTGCTACAGACCACTACAGCTAGTAGTTAGACTAGTGCTACAGATTGCTACAGACCACTACAGCTAGTAGTTAGACTAGTGCTACAGATTGCTACAGACAACTACAGTTAGTAGTTAGACTAGTGCTACAGACTACTACAGCTAGTAGTTAGACTAGTGCGACTGATTGCTACAGACAAATACAGCTAGTAGTTAGACTAGTGCTACAGAAATCTACAGCTAGTAGTTAGACTAGTGCTACAGACCACTACAGCCAGTAGTTAGACTAGTGCTACAGACCACTACAGCTAGTAGTTAGACTAGTGCTACAGACCACTATAGCTAGTAGTTAGACTAGTGCTACATATTACTACAGCTAGTAGTTAGACTAGTGCTACAGACCACTACAGCCAGTAGTTAGACTAGTGCTACAGACCACTACAGCTAGTAGTTAGACTAGTGCTACAGACCACTACAGCTAGTAGTTAGACTAGTGCTACAGACCACTATAGCTAGTAGTTAGACTAGTGCTACATATTACTACAGCTAGTAGTTAGACTAGTGCTACAGACCACTACAGCCAGTAGTTAGACTAGTGCTACAGACCACTACAGCTAGTAGTTAGACTAGTGCTACAGACCACTACAGCTAGTAGTTAGACTAGTGCTACATATTACTACAGCTAGTAGTTAGACTAGTGCTACATATTACTACAGCTAGTAGTTAGACTAGTGCTACAGACCACTACAGCCAGTAGTTAGACTAGTGCTACAGACCACTACAGCTAGTAGTTAGACTAGTGCTACAGAACACTATAGTTAGTAGTTAGACTAGTGCTACAGACCACTACAGCTAGTAGTTAGACTAGTGCTACAGAACACTATAGTTAGTAGTTAGACTAGTGCTACAGAACACTACAGCTAGTAGTTAGACTAGTGCTACAGAACACTATAGTTAGTAGTTAGACTAGTGCTACAGAACACTACAGCTAGTAGTTAGACTAGTGCTACAGAACACTACAGCTAGTAGTTAGACTAGTGCTACAGACCACTACAGCTAGTAGTTAGACTAGTGCTACAGAACACTATAGTTAGTAGTTAGACTAGTGCTACAGAACACTACAGCTAGTAGTTAGACTAGTGCTACAGAACACTATAGTTAGTAGTTAGACTAGTGCTACAGAACACTACAGCTAGTAGTTAGACTAGTGCTACAGAACACTATAGTTAGTAGTTAGACTAGTGCTACAGAACACTACAGCTAGTAGTTAGACTAGTGCTACAGAACACTACAGCTAGTAGTTAGACTAGTGCTACAGACCACTACAGCTAGTAGTTAGACTAGTGCTACAGAACACTATAGTTAGTAGTTAGACTAGTGGTACAGAACACTACAGCTAGTAGTTAGACTAGTGCTACAGAACACTATAGTTAGTAGTTAGACTAGTGCTACAGAACACTACAGCTAGTAGTTAGACTAGTGCTACAGAACACTATAGTTAGTAGTTAGACTAGTGCTACAGAACACTACAGCTAGTAGTTAGACTAGTGCTACAGAACACTACAGCTAGTAGTTAGACTAGTGCTACAGACCACTACAGCTAGTAGTTAGACTAGTGCTGCAGAAAAGTACAGCTAGTAGTTAGACTAGCGCTACAGATTGCTACAGACCACTACAGCTAATAGATAGACAAGTGCTACAGACCACTAGAGCTAATAGATAGACAAGTGCTACAAACCACTACAGCTAGTAGTTAGACTAGTGTTACTGATTGCTACAGACCAATACAGCTAGTAGTTAGACTAGTGCTACAGAACACTACAGCTAGTAGTTAGACTAGTGCTACAGACCACTACAGCTAGTAGTTAGACTAGTGTTACAGACCACTACAGCTAGTAGTTAGACTAGTGCTACAGACCACTATAGCTAGTAGTTAGACTAGTGCTACAGACCACTACAGCTAGTAGTTAGACTAGTGCTACAGACCACTACAGCTAGTAGTTAGACTAGTGATACTGATTGCTACAGACCAATACAGCTAGTAGTTAGACTAGTGCTACAGAAAACTACAGCTAGTAGTTAGACTAGTGCTACAGACCACTACAGCTAGTAGTTAGACTAGTGTTACAGCCCACTACAGCTAGTAGTTAGACTAGTGCTACAGACCACTATAGCTAGTAGTTAGACTAGTGCTACAGACCACTACAGCTAGTAGTTAGACTAGTGCTACATATTACTACAGCTAGTAGTTAGACTAGTGCTACAGACCACTACCGCTAGTAGTTAGACTAGCGCTACAGATTGCTACAGACCACTACAGCTAATAGATAGACAAGTGCTACAGACCACTACACCTAGTAGTTAGACTAGTGCTACAGACCACTACAGCTAGTAGTTAGACTAGTGCTACAGAACACTACAGCTAGTAGTTAGACTAGTGCTACAGACGATTACAGCTAGTAGTTAGACTAGCGCCACAGATTGCTACAGACCACTACAGCTAGTAGTTAGACTAGTGCTACAGAACACTACAGCTAGTAGTTAGACTAGTGCTACAGACCACTACAGCTAGTAGTTAGACTAGTGATACAGAACACTACAGCTAGTAGTTAGACTAGTGCTACAGACCACTACAGCTAGTAGTTAGACTAGTGCTGCAGAACATTACAGCTAGTAGTTAGACTAATGCTACAGACAACTACAGCTAGTAGTTAGACTAGTGCAACAGACCACTACAGCTAGTAGTTAGAATAGTGCTACAGACCACTACAGCTAGTAGTTAGACTAGTGCTACAGAACACTACAGCTAGTAGTTAGACTAGTGCTACAGAACACTATAGTTAGTAGTTAGACTAGTGCTACAGAACACTACAGCTAGTAGTTAGACTAGTGCTACAGAACACTACAGCTAGTAGTTAGACTAGTGCTACAGACCACTACAGCTAGTAGTTAGACTAGTGCTGCAGAACATTACAGCTAGTAGTTAGACTAATGCTACAGACAACTACAGCTAGTAGTTAGACTAGTGCTACAGACCACTACAGCTAGTAGTTAGACTAGTGCTACAGACCATTACAGCTAGTATTTAGACTAGTGCTACATACCACTACAGCTAGTAGTTAGACTAGTGCTACAGACCACTACAGCTAGTAGTTAGACTAGTGCTACAGACCATTACAGCTAGTATTTAGACTAGTGCTACATACCACTACAGCTAGTAGTTAGACTAGTGCTACAGACAACTACAGCTAGTAGTTAGACTAGTGCTACAGACAACTACAGCTAGTAGTTAGACTAGCGCTACAGATTGCTACAGACCACTACAGCTAATAGATAGACAAGTGCTACAGACCACTAGAGCTAATAGATAGACAAGTGCTACAGACCACTACAGCTAGTAGTTAGACTAGTGCTACTGATTGCTACAGACCAATACAGCTAGTAGTTAGACTAGTGCTACAGAACACTACAGCTAGTAGTTAGACTAGTGCTACAGACCACTACAGCTAGTAGTTAGACTAGTGTTACAGACCACTACAGCTAGTAGTTAGACTAGTGCTACAGACCACTATAGCTAGTAGTTAGACTAGTGCTACAGACCACTACAGCTAGTAGTTAGACTAGTGCTACATATTACTACAGCTAGTAGTTAGACTAATGCTACAGACCACTACAGCTAGTAGTTAGACTAGTGCTACATATTACTACAGCTAGTAGTTAGACTAGTGCTACAGACCACTGCAGCTAGTAGTTAGACTAGTGCTACAGACCACTACAGCTAGTAGTTAGACTAGTGCTACATATTACTACAGCTAGTAGTTAGACTAGTGCTACAGACCACTGCAGCTAGTAGTTAGACTAGCGCTACAGATTGCTACAGACCACTACAGCTAATAGATAGACAAGTGCTACAGACCACTACAGCTAGTAGTTAGACTAGTGCTACAGACCACTACAGCTAGTAGTTAGACTAGTGCTACAGACCACTACAGCTAGTAGTTAGACTAGTGCTACAGACCACTACAGCTAGTAGTTAGACTAGTGCTACAGACCACTACAGCTAGTAGTTAGACTAGTGCTACAGACCACTACAGCTAGTAGTTAGACTAGTGCTACAGAACACTACAGCTAGTAGTTAGACTAGTGATACTGATTGCTACAGACCAATACAGCTAGTAGTTAGACTAGAGCTACAGAAAACTACAGCTAGTAGTTAGACTAGTGCTACAGACCACTACAGCTAGTAGTTAGACTAGTGCTACAGACCACTACAGCTAGTAGTTAGACTAGTGCTACAGACCACTACAGCTAGTAGTTAGACTAGTGCTACAGACCACTACAGCTAGTAGTTAGACTAGTGCTACAGACCACTACAGCTAGTAGTTAGACTAGTGCTACAGACCACTACAGCTAGTAGTTAGACTAGTGCTACAGACCACTACAGCTAGTAGTTAGACTAGTGCTACAGACCACTACAGCTAGTAGTTAGACTAGTGCTACAGACCACTACAGCTAGTAGTTAGACTAGTGCTACAGACCACTACAGCTAGTAGTTAGACTAGTGCTACAGACCACTACAGCTAGTAGTTAGACTAGTGCTACAGAACACTACAGCTAGTAGTTAGACTAGTGATACTGATTGCTACAGACCAATACAGCTAGTAGTTAGACTAGAGCTACAGAAAACTACAGCTAGTAGTTAGACTAGTGCTACAGACCACTACAGCTAGTAGTTAGACTAGTGCTACAGACCACTACAGCTAGTAGTTAGACTAGTGCTACAGACCACTACAGCTAGTAGTTAGACTAGTGCTACAGACCACTTCAGCTAGTAGTTAGACTAGTGCTACAGACCACTACAGCTAGTAGTTAGACTAGTGCTACAGACCACTACAGCTAGTAGTTAGACTAGTGCTACAGACCACTACAGCTAGTAGTTAGACTAGTGCTACAGACCACTACAGCTAGTAGTTAGACTAGTGCTACAGAACACTACAGCTAGTAGTTAGACTAGTGCTACAGACCACTACAGCTAGTAGTTAGACTAGTGATACTGATTGCTACAGACCAATACAGCTAGTTGTTAGACTAGTGCTACAGACCACTACAGCTAGTAGTTAGACTAGTGCTACAGACCACTATAGCTAGTAGTTAGACTAGTGCTACAGACCACTACAGCTAGTAGTTAGACTAGTGCTACAGACCACTACCGCTAGTAGATAGACTAGCGCTACAGATTGCTACAGACCACTACAGCTAATAGATAGACAAGTGCTACAGACCACTACACCTAGTAGTTAGACTAGTGCTACAGACCACTACAGCTAGTAGTTAGACTAGTGCTACAGAACACTACAGCTAGTAGTTAGACTAGTGCTACAGACCATTACAGCTAGTAGTTAGACTAGTGCTACAGACCACTACAGCTAGTAGTTAGACTAGTGCTACAGACCACTACAGCTAGTAGTTAGACTAGTGCTACAGACCACTACAGCTAGTAGTTAGACTAGTGCTACATAACACTACAGCTAGTAGTTAAACTAGTGCTACAGAACACTACAGCTAGTAGTTAGACCAGTGCTACAGAACACTACAGCTAGTAGTTAGACCAGTGCTACAGACCACTACAGCTAGTAGTTAGACTAGTGATACAGAACACTACAGCTAGTAGTTAGAGTAGTGCTACAGACCACTACAGCTAGTAGTTAGACTAGTGCTACAGACCACTACAGCTAGTAGTTAGACTAGTGCTACAGATTGCTACAGACAACTACAGTTAGTAGTTAGACTAGTGCTACAGACTACTACAGCTAGTAGTTAGACTAGTGCTACTGATTGCTACAGACAACTACAGTTAGTAGTTAGACTAGTGCTACAGACTACTACAGCTAGTAGTTAGACTAGTGCTACTGATTGCTACAGACCAATACAGCTAGTAGTTAGACTAGTGCTACAGAAAACTACAGCTAGTAGTTAGACTAGTGCTACAGACCACTACAGCAAGTAGTTAGACTAGTGCTACAGACAACTACAGCTAATAGTTAGACTAGCGCTACAGATTGCTACAGACCACTACAGCTAATAGATAGACAAGTGCTACAGACCACTACAGCTAGTAGTTAGACTAGTGCTACAGAAAACTACAGCTAGTAGTTAGACTAGTGCTACAGACCACTACAGCTAGTAGTTAGACTAGTGTTACAGACCACTACAGCTAGTAGTTAGACTAGTGCTACAGACTACTACCGCTAGTAGTTAGACTAGCGCCACAGATTGCTACAGACCACTACAGCTAGTAGTTAGACTAGTGCTACAGAACGCTACAGCTAGTATTTAGACTAGTGATACAGACCACTACAGCTAGTAGTTAGACTAGTGATACAGAACACTACAGCTAGTAGTTAGACTAGTGCTACAGACCACTACAGCTAGTAGTTAGACTAGTGCTACAGACCACTACAGCTAGTAGTTAGACTAGTGCTACAGACCACTACAGCTAGTAGTTAGACTAGTGCTACAGACCACTACAGCTAGTAGTTAGACTAGTGCTACAGAACACTATAGTTAGTAGTTAGACTAGTGCTACAGAACACTACAGCTAGTAGTTAGACTAGTGCTACAGAACACTATAGTTAGTAGTTAGACTAGTGCTACAGAACACTACAGCTAGTAGTTAGACTAGTGCTACAGAACACTACAGCTAGTAGTTAGACTAGTGCTACAGACCACTACAGCTAGTAGTTAGACTAGTGCTGCAGAACATTACAGCTAGTAGTTAGACTAATGCTACAGACAACTACAGCTAGTAGTTAGACTAGTGCAACAGACCACTACAGCTAGTAGTTAGAATAGTGCTACAGACCACTACAGCTAGTAGTTAGACTAGTGCTACAGACCACTACAGCTAGTAGTTAGACTAGTGCTACAGACCACTACAGCTAGTAGTTAGACTAGTGCTACAGACCATTACAGCTAGTATTTAGACTAGTGCTACAGACCACTACAGCTAGTAGTTAGACTAGTGCTACAGACAACTACAGCTAGTAGTTAGACTAGTGCTACAGACAACTACAGCTAGTAGTTAGACTAGTGCTACAGACCACTACAGCTAGTAGTTAGACTAGTGCTACAGACAACTACAGCTAGTAGTTAGACTAGTGCTACAGACAACTACAGCTAGTAGTTAGACTAGTGCTACAGACCACTACAGCTAGTAGTTAGACTAGCGCTACAGATTGCTACAGACCACTACAGCTAATAGATAGACAAGTGCTACAGACCACTAGAGCTAATAGATAGACAAGTGCTACAGACCACTACAGCTAGTAGTTAGACTAGTGCTACTGATTGCTACAGACCAATACAGCTAGTAGTTAGACTAGTGCTACAGAACACTACAGCTAGTAGTTAGACTAGTGCTACAGACCATTACAGCTAGTAGTTAGACTAGTGCTACAGACCACTACAGCTAGTAGTTAGACTAGTGCTACAGACCACTACAGCTAGTAGTTAGACTAGTGCTACAGACCACTACAGCTAGTAGTTAGACTAGTGCTACATAACACTACAGCTAGTAGTTAAACTAGTGCTACAGAACACTACAGCTAGTAGTTAGACCAGTGCTACAGAACACTACAGCTAGTAGTTAGACCAGTGCTACAGACCACTACAGCTAGTAGTTAGACTAGTGCTACAGACCACTTTAGCTAGTAGTTATACCAGTGCTACAGACAACTACAGCTAGTAGTTAGACTAGAGCTACAGACCATTACAGCTAGTAGTTAGACTAGTGATACAGAACACTACAGCTAGTAGTTAGAGTAGTGCTACAGACCACTACAGCTAGTAGTTAGACTAGTGCTACAGAACACCACAGTTAGTAGTTAGACTAGTGCTACAGACCACTACAGCTAGTAGTTAGACTAGTGCTACAGATTTCTACAGACCACTACAGCTAGTAGTTAGACTAGTGCTACAGATTGCTACAGACAACTACAGTTAGTAGTTAGACTAGTGCTACAGACTACTACAGCTAGTAGTTAGACTAGTGCTACTGATTGCTACAGACCAATACAGCTAGTAGTTAGACTAGTGCTACAGAAAACTACAGCTAGTAGTTAGACTAGTGCTACAGACCACTACAGCCAGTAGTTAGACTAGTGCTACAGACAACTACAGCTAATAGTTAGACTAGCGCTACAGATTGCTACAGACCACTACAGCTAATAGATAGACAAGTGCTACAGACCACTACAGCTAGTAGTTAGACTAGTGCTACAGAAAACTACAGCTAGTAGTTAGACTAGTGCTACAGACCACTACAGCTAGTAGTTAGACTAGTGTTACAGACCACTACAGCTAGTAGTTAGACTAGTGCTACAGACCACTATAGCTAGTAGTTAGACTAGTGCTACAGACCACTACAGCTAGTAGTTAGACTAGTGCTACATATTACTACAGCTAGTAGTTAGACTAGTGCTACAGACTACTACCGCTAGTAGTTAGACTAGCGCTACAGATTGCTACAGACCACTGCAGCTAATAGATAGACAAGTGCTACAGACCACTACAGCTAGTAGTTAGACTAGTGCTACAGACCACTACAGCTAGTAGTTAGACTAGTGCTACATATTACTACAGCTAGTAGTTAGACTAGTGCTACAGACCATTACAGCTAGTAGTTAGACTAGCGCCACAGATTGCTACAGACCACTACAGCTAGTAGTTAGACTAGTGCTACAGAACGCTACAGCTAGTATTTAGACTAGTGATACAGACCACTACAGCTAGTAGTTAGACTAGTGATACAGAACACTACAGCTAGTAGTTAGACTAGTGCTACAGACCACTACAGCTAGTAGTTAGACTAGTGCTACAGACCACTACAGCTAGTAGTTAGACTAGTGCTACAGACCACTACAGCTAGTAGTTAGACTAGTGCTACAGACCACTACAGCTAGTAGTTAGACTAGTGCTACATAACACTACAGCTAGTAGTTAAACTAGTGCTACAGAACACTACAGCTAGTAGTTAGACCAGTGCTACAGAACACTACAGCTAGTAGTTAGACCAGTGCTACAGACCACTACAGCTAGTAGTTAGACTAGTGCTACAGACCACTACAGCTAGTAGTTAGACTAGTGCTACAGAACACTGCAGCTAGTAGTTATACCAGTGCTACAGACAACTACAGCTAGTAGTTAGACTAGTGCTACAGACAACTACAGCTAGTAGTTAGACTAGAGCTACAGACCATTACAGCTAGTAGTTAGACTAGTGCTACAGAACACTACAGCTAGTAGTTATACCAGTGCTACAGACAACTACAGCTAGTAGTTAGACTAGTGATACAGAACACTACAGCTAGTAGTTAGACTAGTGCTACAGACCACTACAGCTAGTAGTTAGACTAGTGCTACAGACCACTACAACTAGTAGTTAGACTAGTACTACAGACCACCACAGTTAGTAGTTAGACTAGTGCTACAGACCACTACAGCTAGTAGTTAGACTAGTGCTACAGATTTCTACAGACCACTACAGCTAGTAGTTAGACTAGTGCTACAGATTGCTACAGAAAACTACAGCCAGTAGTTAGACTAGTGCTACAGACCACTACAGCCAGTAGTTAGACTAGCGCTACAGATTGCTACAGACCACTACAGCTAATAGATAGACAAGTGCTACAGACCACTACAGCCGGTAGTTAGACTAGTGCTACAGACCACTACAGCTAGTAGTTAGACTAGTGCTACAGACAACTACAGCTAGTAGTTAGACTAGCGCTACAGATTGCTACAGACCACTACAGCTAATAGATAGACAAGTGCTACAGACCACTACAGCCGGTAGTTAGACTAGTGCTACAGACCACTACAGCTAGTAGTTAGACTAGTGCTACAGACCACTATAGCTAGTAGTTAGACTAGTGCTACAGACCACTACAGCTAGTAGTTAGACTAGTGCTACAAATTACTACAGCTAGTAGTTAGACTAGTGCTATAGATTACTACAGCTAGTAGTTAGATTAGTGCTACAGACCACTACAGCCAGTAGTTAGACTAGTGCTACAGACCACTACAGCTAGTAGTTAGACTAGTGCTACAGAACACTATAGTTAGTAGTTAGACTAGTGCTACAGAACACTATGGTTAGTAGTTAGACTAGTGCTACAGACCACTACAGCTAGTAGTTAGACTAGTGCTGCAGAACATTACAGCTAGTAGTTAGACTAGTGCTACAGATTGCTACAGACAACTACAGCTAGTAGTTAGACTAGTGCTACAGAAAACTACAGCTAGTAGTTAGACTAGTGCTACAGACCACTACAGCTAGTAGTTAGACTAGTGCTACAGACCACTACAGCTAGTAGTTAGACTAGTGCTACAGAACACTACAGCTAGTAGTTAGACTAGTTCTACAGACCATTACAGCTAGTAGTTAGACTAGTGGTACAGACCACTACAGTTAGTAGTTAGACTAGCGCTACAGATTGCTACAGACCACTACAGCTAATAGATAGACAAGTGCTACAGACGACTACAGCTAGTAGTTAGACTAGTGTTACACATTGCTACAGAACACTACAGCTAGTAGTTAGACTAGTGCTACAGAACACTACAGCTAGTAGTTAGACTAGTGCTACAGACAACTACAGCTAGTAGTTAGACTAGTGCTACAGAACACTACAGCTAGTAGTTAGACTAGTGCTACAGAAAACTACAGCTAGTAGTTAGACTAGTGCTACAGACCACTACAGCTAGTAGTTAGACTAGTGCTACAGACCACTACAGCTAGTAGTTAGACTAGTGCTACAGAACACTACAGCTAGTAGTTAGACTAGTGCTACAGACCATTACAGCTAGTAGTTAGACTAGCGCTACAGATTGCTACAGACCACTACAGCTAATAGATAGACAAGTGCTACAGACGACTACAGCTAGTAGTTAGACTAGTGTTACAGATTGCTACAGAACACTACAGCTAGTAGTTAGACTAGTGCTACAGAACACTACAGCTAGTAGTTAGACTAGTGATACAGACCACTACAGCTAGTAGTTAGACTAGTGCTACAGACCACTTCAGCTAGTAGTTAGACTAGTGATACAGACCACTACAGCTAGTAGTTAGACTAGTGCTACAGACCACTTCAGCTAGTAGTTATACCAGTGCTACAGACAACAACAGCTAGTAGTTAGACTAGTGCTACAGATTGCTACAGAACACTACAGCTAGTAGTTAGACTAGTGCTACAGAACACTACAGCTAGTAGTTAGACTAGTGCTACAGACAACTACAGCTAGTAGTTAGACTAGTGCTACAGATTGCTACAGAACACTACAGCTAGTAGTTAGACTAGTGCTACAGAACACTACAGCTAGTAGTTAGACTAGTGCTACAGAAAACTACAGCTAGTAGTTAGACTAGTGCTACAGACCACTACAGCTAGTAGTTAGACTAGTGCTACAGACCACTACAGCTAGTAGTTAGACTAGTGCTACAGACCACTACAGCTAGTAGTTAGACTAGTGCTACAGACCATTACAGCTAGTAGTTAGACTAGCGCTACAGATTGCTACAGACCACTACAGCTAATAGATAGACAAGTGCTACAGACCACTACAGCTAGTAGTTAGACTAGTGTTACAGATTGCTACAGAACACTACAGCTAGTAGTTAGACTAGTGCTACAGACCACTACAGCTAGTAGTTAGACTAGTGATACAGAACACTACAGCTAGTAGTTAGACTAGTGCTACAGACCACTACAGCTAGTAGTTAGACTAGTGCTACAGACCACTACAGCTAGTAGTTAGACTAGTGCTACAGACCACTACAGCTAGTAGTTAGACTAATGCTACATAACACTACAGCTAGTAGTTAAACTAGTGCTACAGAACACTACAGCTAGTAGTTAGACTAGTGCTACAGATCACTACAGCTAGTAGTTAGACTAGTGCTACAGACCACTTCAGCTAGTAGTTATACCAGTGCTACAGACCACTACAGCTAGTAGTTAGACTAGTGCTACAGCTTGCTACAGAACACTACAGCTAGTAGTTAGACTAGTGCTACAGACCACTACAGCTAGTAGTTAGACTAGTGATACAGAACACTACAGCTAGTAGTTAGACTAGTGCTACAGACCACTACAGCTAGTAGTTAGACTAGTGCTACAGACCACTACAGCTAGTAGTTAGACTAGTGCTACAGACCACTACAGCTAGTAGTTAGACTAGTGCTACAGACCACTACAGCTAGTAGTTAGACTAGTGCTACAGACCACTACAGCTAGTAGTTAGACTAGTGCTACAGACCACTACAGCTAGTAGTTAGACTAGTGCTACAGACCACTACAGCTAGTAGTTAGACTAGTGCTACAGACCACTACAGCTAGTAGTTAGACTAGTGATACAGAACACTACAGCTAGTAGTTAGACTAGTGCTACAGACCACTACAGCTAGTAGTTAGACTAGTGCTACAGACCACTACAGCTAGTAGTTAGACTAGTGATACAGAACACTACAGCTAGTAGTTAGACTAGTGCTACAGACCACTACAGCTAGTAGTTAGACTAGTGATACAGAACACTACAGCTATTAGTTAGACTAGTGATACAGAACACTACAGCTAGTAGTTAGACTAGTGCAACAGATCACTACAGCTAGTAGTTAAACTAGTGCTACAGACCACTACAGCTAGTAGTTAGACTAGTGATACAGAACACTACAGCTAGTAGTTAGACTAGTGCTACAGACCACTACAGCTAGTAGTTAGACTAGTGCTACAGACCACTACAGCTAGTAGTTAGACTAGTGATACAGAACACTACAGCTAGTAGTTAGACTAGTGCTACAGACCACTACAGCTAGTAGTTAGACTAGTGATACAGAACACTACAGCTATTAGTTAGACTAGTGATACAGAACACTACAGCTAGTAGTTAGACTAGTGCAACAGACCACTACAGCTAGTAGTTAGACTAGTGCTACAGACCACTACAGCTAGTAGTTAGACTAGTGCTACAGACCACTACAGCTAGTAGTTAGACTAGTGCTACAGACCACTACAGCTAGTAGTTAGACTAGTGCTACAGACCACTACAGCTAGTAGTTAGACTAGTGCTACAGACCACTACAGCTAGTAGTTAGACTAGTGCTACAGACCACTACAGCTAGTAGTTAGACTAGTGATACAGAACACTACAGCTAGTAGTTAGACTAGTGCTACAGACCACTACAGCTAGTAGTTAGACTAGTGCTACAGACCACTACAGCTAGTAGTTAGACTAGTGCTACAGACCACTACAGCTAGTAGTTAGACTAATGCTACATAACACTACAGCTAGTAGTTAGACTAGCGCTACAGACCACTACAGCTAGTAGTTAGACTAGTGATACAGAACACTACAGCTAGTAGTTAGACTAGTGCAACAGATCACTACAGCTAGTAGTTAAACTAGTGCTACAGACCACTACAGCTAGTAGTTAGACTAGTGCTACAGACCACTACAGCTAGTAGTTAGACTAGTGATACAGAACACTACAGATAGTAGTTAGACTAGTGCTACAGACCATTACAGCTAGTAGTTAGACTAGTGCTACAGAACACTACAGCTAGTAGTTAGACTAGTGATACATAACACTACAGCTAGTAGTTAGACTAGTGCTACATAACACTACAGCTAGTAGTTAGACTAGTGCTACATAACACTACAGCTAGTAGTTAGACTAGTGCTACAGAACACTACAGCTAGTAGTTAGACTAGTGCTACAGACCACTACAGCTAGTAGTTAGACTAGTGCTACAGACCACTTCAGCTAGTAGTTATACCAGTGCTACAGACCATTACAGCTAGTAGTTAGACTAGTGATACAGAACACTACAGCTAGTAGTTAGACTAGTGCTACAGAACACTACAGCTAGTAGTTAGACTAGTGCTACAGAACACTATAGTTAGTAGTTAGACTAGTGCTACAGACCACTACAGCTAGTAGTTAGACTAGTGCTACAGACCACAACAGCTAGTAGTTAGACTAGTGATACAGAACACTACAGCTAGTAGTTAGACTAGTGCTACAGACCACTACAGCTAGTAGTTAGACTAGTGCTACAGACCACTACAGCTAGTAGTTAGACTAGTGCTACAGACCACTACAGCTAGTAGTTAGACTAGTGATACAGAACACTACAGCTAGTAGTTAGACTAGTGCTACAGACCACTACAGCTAGTAGTTAGACTAGTGCTACAGACAACCACAGCTAGTAGTTAGACTAGTGCTACAGACCACTACAGCTAGTAGTTAGACTAGTGCTACAGATTGCTACAGACCACTACAGCTAGTAGTTAGACTAGTGCTACAGATTGCTACAGACAACTACAGTTAGTAGTTAGACTAGTGCTACTGATTGCTACAGACAAATACAGCTAGTAGTTAGACTAGTGTTACAGATTGCTACAGAACACTACAGCTAGTAGTTAGACTAGTGCTACAGACCACTACAGCTAGTAGTTAGACTAGTGCTACAGAACACTACAGCTAGTAGTTAGACTAGTGCTACAGATTGCTACAGACAACTACAGTTAGTAGTTAGACTAGTGCTACAGACTACTACAGCTAGTAGTTAGACTAGTGCTACTGATTGCTACAGACAACTACAGTTAGTAGTTAGACTAGTGCTACAGACTACTACAGCTAGTAGTTAGACTAGTGCTACTGATTGCTACAGACAACTACAGCTAGTAGTTAGACTAGTGCTACAGAAATCTACAGCTAGTAGTTAGACTAGTGCTACAGACCACTACAGCCAGTAGTTAGACTAGTGCTACAGACCACTATAGCTAGTATTTAAACTAGTGCTACAGACCACTACAGCTAGTAGTTAGACTAGTGCTACATATTACTACAGCTAGTAGTTAGACTCGTGCTACATATTACTACAGCTAGTAGTTAGACTAGTGCTACAGACCACTACAGCCAGTAGTTAGACTAGTGCTACAGACCACAACAGCTAGTAGTTAGACTAGTGCTACAGAACACTATAGTTAGTAGTTAGACTAGTGCTACAGAACACTATAGTTAGTAGTTAGACTAGTGCTACAGACCACTACAGCTAGTAGTTAGACTAGTGCTACAGAACACTATAGTTAGTAGTTAGACTAGTGCTACAGAACACTATAGTTAGTAGTTAGACTAGTGCTGCAGACCACTACAGCTAGTAGTTAGACTAGTGCTACAGAACACTACAGCTAGTAGTTAGACTAGTGCTGCAGACCACTACAGCTAGTAGTTAGACTAGTGCTACAGACCACTACAGCTAGTAGTTAGACTAGTGCTGCAGACCACTACAGCTAGTAGTTAGACTAGTGCTACAGACCACTACAGCTAGTAGTTAGACCAGTGCTACAGACAACTACAGCTAGTAGTTAGACTAGTGCTACAGACAACTACAGCTAGTAGTTAAACTAGTGCTACAGACCATTACAGCTAGTAGTTAGACTAGTGATACATAACACTACAGCTAGTAGTTAGACTAGTGCTACAGAACACTACAGCTAGTAGTTAGACTAGTGCTACAGACCACTACAGCTAGTAGTTAGACTAGTGATACAGAACACTAGAGCTAGTAGTTAGACTAGTGCTACAGACCACTACAGCTAGTAGTTAGACTAGTGCTACAGACAACCACAGCTAGTAGTTAGACTAGTGCTACAGACCACTACAGCTAGTAGTTAGACTAGTGCTACAGATTGCTACAGACCACTACAGCTAGTAGTTAGACTAGTGCTACAGACTACTACAGCTAGTAGTTAGACTAGTGCGACTGATTGCTACAGACAAATACAGCTAGTAGTTAGACTAGTGCTACAGAAATCTACAGCTAGTAGTTAGACTAGTGCTACAGACCACTACAGCTAGTAGTTAGACTAGTGCTACAGACCACTATAGCTAGTAGTTAGACTAGTGCTACAGACCACTACAGCTAGTAGTTAGACTAGTGCTATAGATTACTACAGCTAGTAGTTAGATTAGTGCTACAGACCACTACAGCCAGTAGTTAGACTAGCGCTACAGAACACTATATTTAGTAGTTAGACTAGTGCTACAGAACACTATAGTTAGTAGTTAGACTAGTGCTACAGACCACTACAGCTAGTAGTTAGACTAGTGCTACAGACAACCACAGCTAGTAGTTAGACTAGTGCTACAGACCACTACAGCTAGTAGTTAGACTAGAGCTACAGATTGCTACAGACCACTACAGCTAGTAGTTAGACTAGTGCTACAGATTGCTACAGACAACTACAGTTAGTAGTTAGACTAGTGCTACAGACTACTACAGCTAGTAGTTAGACTAGTGCTACTGATTGCTACAGACAAATACAGCTAGTAGTTAGACTAGTGCTACAGAAATCTACAGCTAGTAGTTAGACTAGTGCTACAGACCACTACAGCCAGTAGTTAGACTAGTGCTACAGACCACTATAGCTAGTATTTAAACTAGTGCTACAGACCACTACAGCTAGTAGTTAGACTCGTGCTACATATTACTACAGCTAGTAGTTAGACTAGTGCTATAGATTACTACAGCTAGTAGTTAGATTAGTGCTACAGACCACTACAGCCAGTAGTTAGACTAGTGCTACAGACCACAACAGCTAGTAGTTAGACTAGTGCTACAGAACACTACAGCTAGTAGTTAGACTAGTGCTACAGAACACTATAGTTAGTAGTTAGACTAGTGCTACAGACCACTACAGCTAGTAGTTAGACTAGTGCTACAGAACACTATAGTTAGTAGTTAGACTAGTGCTACAGAACACTACAGCTAGTAGTTAGACTAGTGCTGCAGACCACTACAGCTAGTAGTTAGACTAGTGCTACAGACCACTACAGCTAGTAGTTAGACTAGTGTTACAGATTGCTACAGAACACTACAGCTAGTAGTTAGACTATTGCTACAGAACACTACAGCTAGTAGTTAGACTAGTGCTACAGACCACTACAGCTAGTAGTTATACCAGTGCTACAGACAACTACAGCTAGTAGTTAGACTAGTGCTACAGACAACTACAGCTAGTAGTTAAACTAGTGCTACAGACCATTACAGCTAGTAGTTAGACTAGTGATACATAACACTACAGCTAGTAGTTAGACTAGTGATACAGAACACTAGAGCTAGTAGTTAGACTAGTGCTACAGACCACTACAGCTAGTAGTTAGACTAGTGCTACAGACAACCACAGCTAGTAGTTAGACTAGTGCTACAGACCACTACAGCTAGTAGTTAGACTAGTGCTACAGTCAACCACAGCTAGTAGTTAGACTAGTGCTACAGACCACTACAGCTAGTAGTTAGACTAGTGCTACAGACAACCACAGCTAGTAGTTAGACTAGTGCTACAGACCTCTACAGCTAGTAGTTAGACTAGTGCTACAGACAACCACAGCTAGTAGTTAGACTAGTGCTACAGACCACTACAGCTAGTAGTTAGACTAGTGCTACAGATTGCTACAGACCACTACAGCTAGTAGTTAGACTAGTGCTACAGATTGCTACAGACAACCACAGCTAGTAGTTAGACTAGTGCTACAGACTACTACAGCTAGTAGTTAGACTAGTGCGACTGATTGCTACAGACAAATACAGCTAGTAGTTAGACTAGTGCTACAGATTGCTACAGACCACTACAGCTAGTAGTTAGACTAGTGCTACAGATTGCTACAGACAACTACAGTTAGTAGTTAGACTAGTGCTACAGACTACTACAGCTAGTAGTTAGACTAGTGCGACTGATTGCTACAGACAAATACAGCTAGTAGTTAGACTAGTGCTACAGAAATCTACAGCTAGTAGTTAGACTAGTGCTACAGACCACTACAGCCAGTAGTTAGACTAGTGCTACAGACCACTACAGCTAGTAGTTAGACTAGTGCTACAGACCACTATAGCTAGTAGTTAGACTAGTGCTACATATTACTACAGCTAGTAGTTAGACTAGTGCTACATATTACTACAGCTAGTAGTTAGACTAGTGCTACAGACCACTACAGCCAGTAGTTAGACTAGTGCTACAGACCACTACAGCTAGTAGTTAGACTAGTGCTACAGACCACTACAGCTAGTAGTTAGACTAGTGCTACATATTACTACAGCTAGTAGTTAGACTAGTGCTACATATTACTACAGCTAGTAGTTAGACTAGTGCTACAGACCACTACAGCCAGTAGTTAGACTAGTGCTACAGACCACTACAGCTAGTAGTTAGACTAGTGCTACAGACCACTACAGCTAGTAGTTAGACTAGTGCTACATATTACTACAGCTAGTAGTTAGACTAGTGCTACATATTACTACAGCTAGTAGTTAGACTAGTGCTACAGACCACTACAGCCAGTAGTTAGACTAGTGCTACAGACCACTACAGCTAGTAGTTAGACTAGTGCTACAGAACACTATAGTTAGTAGTTAGACTAGTGCTACAGACCACTACAGCTAGTAGTTAGACTAGTGCTACAGAACACTACAGCTAGTAGTTAGACTAGTGGTACAGAACACTACAGCTAGTAGTTAGACTAGTGGTACAGAACACTATAGTTAGTAGTTAGACTAGTGGTACAGAACACTACAGCTAGTAGTTAGACTAGTGCTACAGAACACTACAGCTAGTAGTTAGACTAGTGGTACAGAACACTACAGCTAGTAGTTAGACTAGTGCTACAGAACACTATAGTTAGTAGTTAGACTAGTGCTACAGAACACTACAGCTAGTAGTTAGACTAGTGCTACAGAACACTATAGTTAGTAGTTAGACTAGTGCTACAGAACACTACAGCTAGTAGTTAGACTAGTGCTACAGAACACTACAGCTAGTAGTTAGACTAGTGCTACAGACCACTACAGCTAGTAGTTAGACTAGTGCTGCAGAAAAGTACAGCTAGTAGTTAGACTAGCGCTACAGATTGCTACAGACCACTACAGCTAATAGATAGACAAGTGCTACAGACCACTAGAGCTAATAGATAGACAAGTGCTACAAACCACTACAGCTAGTAGTTAGACTAGTGTTACTGATTGCTACAGACCAATACAGCTAGTAGTTAGACTAGTGCTACAGAACACTACAGCTAGTAGTTAGACTAGTGCTACAGACCACTACAGCTAGTAGTTAGACTAGTGTTACAGACCACTACAGCTAGTAGTTAGACTAGTGCTACAGACCACTATAGCTAGTAGTTAGACTAGTGCTACAGACCACTACAGCTAGTAGTTAGACTAGTGCTACAGACCACTACAGCTAGTAGTTAGACTAGTGATACTGATTGCTACAGACCAATACAGCTAGTAGTTAGACTAGTGCTACAGAAAACTACAGCTAGTAGTTAGACTAGTGCTACAGACCACTACAGCTAGTAGTTAGACTAGTGTTACAGCCCACTACAGCTAGTAGTTAGACTAGTGCTACAGACCACTATAGCTAGTAGTTAGACTAGTGCTACAGACCACTACAGCTAGTAGTTAGACTAGTGCTACATATTACTACAGCTAGTAGTTAGACTAGTGCTACAGACCACTACCGCTAGTAGTTAGACTAGCGCTACAGATTGCTACAGACCACTACAGCTAATAGATAGACAAGTGCTACAGACCACTACACCTAGTAGTTAGACTAGTGCTACAGACCACTACAGCTAGTAGTTAGACTAGTGCTACAGAACACTACAGCTAGTAGTTAGACTAGTGCTACAGACGATTACAGCTAGTAGTTAGACTAGCGCCACAGATTGCTACAGACCACTACAGCTAGTAGTTAGACTAGTGCTACAGAACACTACAGCTAGTAGTTAGACTAGTGCTACAGACCACTACAGCTAGTAGTTAGACTAGTGATACAGAACACTACAGCTAGTAGTTAGACTAGTGCTACAGACCACTACAGCTAGTAGTTAGACTAGTGCTGCAGAACATTACAGCTAGTAGTTAGACTAATGCTACAGACAACTACAGCTAGTAGTTAGACTAGTGCAACAGACCACTACAGCTAGTAGTTAGAATAGTGCTACAGACCACTACAGCTAGTAGTTAGACTAGTGCTACAGAACACTACAGCTAGTAGTTAGACTAGTGCTACAGAACACTATAGTTAGTAGTTAGACTAGTGCTACAGAACACTACAGCTAGTAGTTAGACTAGTGCTACAGAACACTACAGCTAGTAGTTAGACTAGTGCTACAGACCACTACAGCTAGTAGTTAGACTAGTGCTGCAGAACATTACAGCTAGTAGTTAGACTAATGCTACAGACAACTACAGCTAGTAGTTAGACTAGTGCTACAGACCACTACAGCTAGTAGTTAGACTAGTGCTACAGACCATTACAGCTAGTATTTAGACTAGTGCTACATACCACTACAGCTAGTAGTTAGACTAGTGCTACAGACCACTACAGCTAGTAGTTAGACTAGTGCTACAGACCATTACAGCTAGTATTTAGACTAGTGCTACATACCACTACAGCTAGTAGTTAGACTAGTGCTACAGACAACTACAGCTAGTAGTTAGACTAGTGCTACAGACAACTACAGCTAGTAGTTAGACTAGCGCTACAGATTGCTACAGACCACTACAGCTAATAGATAGACAAGTGCTACAGACCACTAGAGCTAATAGATAGACAAGTGCTACAGACCACTACAGCTAGTAGTTAGACTAGTGCTACTGATTGCTACAGACCAATACAGCTAGTAGTTAGACTAGTGCTACAGAACACTACAGCTAGTAGTTAGACTAGTGCTACAGACCACTACAGCTAGTAGTTAGACTAGTGTTACAGACCACTACAGCTAGTAGTTAGACTAGTGCTACAGACCACTATAGCTAGTAGTTAGACTAGTGCTACAGACCACTACAGCTAGTAGTTAGACTAGTGCTACATATTACTACAGCTAGTAGTTAGACTAATGCTACAGACCACTACAGCTAGTAGTTAGACTAGTGCTACATATTACTACAGCTAGTAGTTAGACTAGTGCTACAGACCACTGCAGCTAGTAGTTAGACTAGTGCTACAGACCACTACAGCTAGTAGTTAGACTAGTGCTACATATTACTACAGCTAGTAGTTAGACTAGTGCTACAGACCACTGCAGCTAGTAGTTAGACTAGCGCTACAGATTGCTACAGACCACTACAGCTAATAGATAGACAAGTGCTACAGACCACTACAGCTAGTAGTTAGACTAGTGCTACAGACCACTACAGCTAGTAGTTAGACTAGTGCTACAGACCACTACAGCTAGTAGTTAGACTAGTGCTACAGACCACTACAGCTAGTAGTTAGACTAGTGCTACAGACCACTACAGCTAGTAGTTAGACTAGTGCTACAGAACACTACAGCTAGTAGTTAGACTAGTGATACTGATTGCTACAGACCAATACAGCTAGTAGTTAGACTAGAGCTACAGAAAACTACAGCTAGTAGTTAGACTAGTGCTACAGACCACTACAGCTAGTAGTTAGACTAGTGCTACAGACCACTACAGCTAGTAGTTAGACTAGTGCTACAGACCACTACAGCTAGTAGTTAGACTAGTGCTACAGACCACTACAGCTAGTAGTTAGACTAGTGCTACAGACCACTACAGCTAGTAGTTAGACTAGTGCTACAGACCACTACAGCTAGTAGTTAGACTAGTGCTACAGACCACTACAGCTAGTAGTTAGACTAGTGCTACAGACCACTACAGCTAGTAGTTAGACTAGTGCTACAGACCACTACAGCTAGTAGTTAGACTAGTGCTACAGACCACTACAGCTAGTAGTTAGACTAGTGCTACAGACCACTACAGCTAGTAGTTAGACTAGTGCTACAGACCACTACAGCTAGTAGTTAGACTAGTGCTACAGACCACTACAGCTAGTAGTTAGACTAGTGCTACAGAACACTACAGCTAGTAGTTAGACTAGTGATACTGATTGCTACAGACCAATACAGCTAGTTGTTAGACTAGTGCTACAGACCACTACAGCTAGTAGTTAGACTAGTGTTACAGCCCACTACAGCTAGTAGTTAGACTAGTGCTACAGACCACTATAGCTAGTAGTTAGACTAGTGCTACAGACCACTACAGCTAGTAGTTAGACTAGTGCTACATATTACTACAGCTAGTAGTTAGACTAGTGCTACAGACCACTACCGCTAGTAGATAGACTAGCGCTACAGATTGCTACAGACCACTACAGCTAATAGATAGACAAGTGCTACAGACCACTACACCTAGTAGTTAGACTAGTGCTACAGACCACTACAGCTAGTAGTTAGACTAGTGCTACAGAACACTACAGCTAGTAGTTAGACTAGTGCTACAGACCATTACAGCTAGTAGTTAGACTAGTGCTACAGACCACTACAGCTAGTAGTTAGACTAGTGCTACAGACCACTACAGCTAGTAGTTAGACTAGTGCTACAGACCACTACAGCTAATAGTTAGACTAGCGCTACAGATTGCTACAGACCACTACAGCTAATAGATAGACAAGTGCTACAGACCACTACAGCTAGTAGTTAGACTAGTGCTACAGAAAACTACAGCTAGTAGTTAGACTAGTGCTACAGACCACTACAGCTAGTAGTTAGACTAGTGTTACAGACCACTACAGCTAGTAGTTAGACTAGTGCTACAGACTACTACCGCTAGTAGTTAGACTAGCGCTACAGATTGCTACAGACCACTGCAGCTAATAGATAGACAAGTGCTACAGACCACTACAGCTAGTAGTTAGACTAGTGCTACAGACCACTACAGCTAGTAGTTAGACTAGTGCTACAGAACACTACAGCTAGTAGTTAGACTAGTGCTACAGACCATTACAGCTAGTAGTTAGACTAGCGCCACAGATTGCTACAGACCACTACAGCTAGTAGTTAGACTAGTGCTACAGAACGCTACAGCTAGTATTTAGACTAGTGATACAGACCACTACAGCTAGTAGTTAGACTAGTGATACAGAACACTACAGCTAGTAGTTAGACTAGTGCTACAGACCACTACAGCTAGTAGTTAGACTAGTGCTACAGACCACTACAGCTAGTAGTTAGACTAGTGCTACAGACCACTACAGCTAGTAGTTAGACTAGTGCTACAGACCACTACAGCTAGTAGTTAGACTAGTGCTACAGAACACTATAGTTAGTAGTTAGACTAGTGCTACAGAACACTACAGCTAGTAGTTAGACTAGTGCTACAGAACACTATAGTTAGTAGTTAGACTAGTGCTACAGAACACTACAGCTAGTAGTTAGACTAGTGCTACAGAACACTACAGCTAGTAGTTAGACTAGTGCTACAGACCACTACAGCTAGTAGTTAGACTAGTGCTACAGACCACTACAGCTAGTAGTTAGACTAGTGCTACAGACCATTACAGCTAGTATTTAGACTAGTGCTACAGACCACTACAGCTAGTAGTTAGACTAGTGCTACAGACAACTACAGCTAGTAGTTAGACTAGTGCTACAGACCACTACAGCTAGTAGTTAGACTAGTGCTACAGACCACTACAGCTAGTAGTTAGACTAGTGCTGCAGAACATTACAGCTAGTAGTTAGACTAATGCTACAGACAACTACAGCTAGTAGTTAGACTAGTGCAACAGACCACTACAGCTAGTAGTTAGAATAGTGCTACAGACCACTACAGCTAGTAGTTAGACTAGTGCTACAGACCACTACAGCTAGTAGTTAGACTAGTGCTACAGACCACTACAGCTAGTAGTTAGACTAGTGCTACAGACCATTACAGCTAGTATTTAGACTAGTGCTACAGACCACTACAGCTAGTAGTTAGACTAGTGCTACAGACAACTACAGCTAGTAGTTAGACTAGTGCTACAGACAACTACAGCTAGTAGTTAGACTAGTGCTACAGACCACTACAGCTAGTAGTTAGACTAGTGCTACAGACAACTACAGCTAGTAGTTAGACTAGTGCTACAGACCACTACAGCTAGTAGTTAGACTAGTGCTACAGACCACTACAGCTAGTAGTTAGACTAGCGCTACAGATTGCTACAGACCACTACAGCTAATAGATAGACAAGTGCTACAGACCACTAGAGCTAATAGATAGACAAGTGCTACAGACCACTACAGCTAGTAGTTAGACTAGTGCTACTGATTGCTACAGACCAATACAGCTAGTAGTTAGACTAGTGCTACAGAACACTACAGCTAGTAGTTAGACTAGTGCTACAGAACACTACAGCTAGTAGTTAGACCAGTGCTACAGACCATTACAGCTAGTAGTTAGACTAGTGCTACAGACCACTACAGCTAGTAGTTAGACTAGTGCTACAGACCATTACAGCTAGTAGTTAGACTAGTGCTACAGACCACTACAGCTAGTAGTTAGACTAGTGCTACAGACCACTACAGCTAGTAGTTAGACTAGTGCTACAGACCACTACAGCTAGTAGTTAGACTAGTGCTACATAACACTACAGCTAGTAGTTAAACTAGTGCTACAGAACACTACAGCTAGTAGTTAGACCAGTGCTACAGAACACTACAGCTAGTAGTTAGACCAGTGCTACAGACCACTACAGCTAGTAGTTAGACTAGTGCTACAGACCACTTTAGCTAGTAGTTATACCAGTGCTACAGACAACTACAGCTAGTAGTTAGACTAGAGCTACAGACCATTACAGCTAGTAGTTAGACTAGTGATACAGAACACTACAGCTAGTAGTTAGAGTAGTGCTACAGACCACTACAGCTAGTAGTTAGACTAGTGCTACAGAACACCACAGTTAGTAGTTAGACTAGTGCTACAGACCACTACAGCTAGTAGTTAGACTAGTGCTACAGATTGCTACAGACAACTACAGTTAGTAGTTAGACTAGTGCTACAGACTACTACAGCTAGTAGTTAGACTAGTGCTACTGATTGCTACAGACCAATACAGCTAGTAGTTAGACTAGTGCTACAGAAAACTACAGCTAGTAGTTAGACTAGTGCTACAGACCACTACAGCCAGTAGTTAGACTAGTGCTACAGACAACTACAGCTAATAGTTAGACTAGCGCTACAGATTGCTACAGACCACTACAGCTAATAGATAGACAAGTGCTACAGACCACTACAGCTAGTAGTTAGACTAGTGCTACAGAAAACTACAGCTAGTAGTTAGACTAGTGCTACAGACCACTACAGCTAGTAGTTAGACTAGTGTTACAGACCACTACAGCTAGTAGTTAGACTAGTGCTACAGACCACTATAGCTAGTAGTTAGACTAGTGCTACAGACCACTACAGCTAGTAGTTAGACTAGTGCTACATATTACTACAGCTAGTAGTTAGACTAGTGCTACAGACTACTACCGCTAGTAGTTAGACTAGCGCTACAGATTGCTACAGACCACTGCAGCTAATAGATAGACAAGTGCTACAGACCACTACAGCTAGTAGTTAGACTAGTGCTACAGACCACTACAGCTAGTAGTTAGACTAGTGCTACATATTACTACAGCTAGTAGTTAGACTAGTGCTACAGACCATTACAGCTAGTAGTTAGACTAGCGCCACAGATTGCTACAGACCACTACAGCTAGTAGTTAGACTAGTGCTACAGAACGCTACAGCTAGTATTTAGACTAGTGATACAGACCACTACAGCTAGTAGTTAGACTAGTGATACAGAACACTACAGCTAGTAGTTAGACTAGTGCTACAGACCACTACAGCTAGTAGTTAGACTAGTGCTACAGACCACTACAGCTAGTAGTTAGACTAGTGTTACAGACCACTACAGCTAGTAGTTAGACTAGTGCTACAGACCACTACAGCTAGTAGTTAGACTAGTGCTACATAACACTACAGCTAGTAGTTAAACTAGTGCTACAGAACACTACAGCTAGTAGTTAGACCAGTGCTACAGAACACTACAGCTAGTAGTTAGACCAGTGCTACAGACCACTACAGCTAGTAGTTAGACTAGTGCTACAGACCACTACAGCTAGTAGTTAGACTAGTGCTACAGAACACTACAGCTAGTAGTTATACCAGTGCTACAGACAACTACAGCTAGTAGTTAGACTAGTGCTACAGACAACTACAGCTAGTAGTTAGACTAGAGCTACAGACCATTACAGCTAGTAGTTAGACTAGTGCTACAGAACACTACAGCTAGTAGTTATACCAGTGCTACAGACAACTACAGCTAGTAGTTAGACTAGTGATACAGAACACTACAGCTAGTAGTTAGACTAGTGCTACAGACCACTACAGCTAGTAGTTAGACTAGTGCTACAGACCACTACAACTAGTAGTTAGACTAGTACTACAGACCACCACAGTTAGTAGTTAGACTAGTGCTACAGACCACTACAGCTAGTAGTTAGACTAGTGCTACAGATTTCTACAGACCACTACAGCTAGTAGTTAGACTAGTGCTACAGATTGCTACAGAAAACTACAGCCAGTAGTTAGACTAGTGCTACAGACCACTACAGCCAGTAGTTAGACTAGCGCTACAGATTGCTACAGACCACTACAGCTAATAGATAGACAAGTGCTACAGACCACTACAGCCGGTAGTTAGACTAGTGCTACAGACCACTACAGCTAGTAGTTAGACTAGTGCTACAGACAACTACAGCTAGTAGTTAGACTAGCGCTACAGATTGCTACAGACCACTACAGCTAATAGATAGACAAGTGCTACAGACCACTACAGCCGGTAGTTAGACTAGTGCTACAGACCACTACAGCTAGTAGTTAGACTAGTGCTACAGACAACTACAGCTAGTAGTTAGACTAGCGCTACAGATTGCTACAGACCACTACAGCTAATAGATAGACAAGTGCTACAGACCACTACAGCCGGTAGTTAGACTAGTGCTACAGACCACTACAGCTAGTAGTTAGACTAGTGCTACAGACCACTATAGCTAGTAGTTAGACTAGTGCTACAGACCACTACAGCTAGTAGTTAGACTAGTGCTACAAATTACTACAGCTAGTAGTTAGACTAGTGCTATAGATTACTACAGCTAGTAGTTAGATTAGTGCTACAGACCACTACAGCCAGTAGTTAGACTAGTGCTACAGACCACTACAGCTAGTAGTTAGACTAGTGCTACAGAACACTATGGTTAGTAGTTAGACTAGTGCTACAGACCACTACAGCTAGTAGTTAGACTAGTGCTGCAGAACATTACAGCTAGTAGTTAGACTAGTGCTACAGATTGCTACAGACAACTACAGCTAGTAGTTAGACTAGTGCTACAGAAAACTACAGCTAGTAGTTAGACTAGTGCTACAGACCACTACAGCTAGTAGTTAGACTAGTGCTACAGACCACTACAGCTAGTAGTTAGACTAGTGCTACAGAACACTACAGCTAGTAGTTAGACTAGTTCTACAGACCATTACAGCTAGTAGTTAGACTAGTGGTACAGACCACTACAGTTAGTAGTTAGACTAGCGCTACAGATTGCTACAGACCACTACAGCTAATAGATAGACAAGTGCTACAGACGACTACAGCTAGTAGTTAGACTAGTGTTACACATTGCTACAGAACACTACAGCTAGTAGTTAGACTAGTGCTACAGAACACTACAGCTAGTAGTTAGACTAGTGCTACAGACAACTACAGCTAGTAGTTAGACTAGTGCTACAGAACACTACAGCTAGTAGTTAGACTAGTGCTACAGAAAACTACAGCTAGTAGTTAGACTAGTGCTACAGACCACTACAGCTAGTAGTTAGACTAGTGCTACAGACCACTACAGCTAGTAGTTAGACTAGTGCTACAGAACACTACAGCTAGTAGTTAGACTAGTGCTACAGACCACTACAGCTAGTAGTTAGACTAGTGCTACAGACCACTTCAGCTAGTAGTTATACCAGTGCTACAGACAACAACAGCTAGTAGTTAGACTAGTGCTACAGACAACTACAGCTAGTAGTTAGACTAGTGCTACAGATTGCTACAGAACACTACAGCTAGTAGTTAGACTAGTGCTACAGAACACTACAGCTAGTAGTTAGACTAGTGCTACAGAAAACTACAGCTAGTAGTTAGACTAGTGCTACAGACCACTACAGCTAGTAGTTAGACTAGTGCTACAGACCACTACAGCTAGTAGTTAGACTAGTGCTACAGACCACTACAGCTAGTAGTTAGACTAGTGCTACAGACCATTACAGCTAGTAGTTAGACTAGCGCTACAGATTGCTACAGACCACTACAGCTAATAGATAGACAAGTGCTACAGACCACTACAGCTAGTAGTTAGACTAGTGTTACAGATTGCTACAGAACACTACAGCTAGTAGTTAGACTAGTGCTACAGACCACTACAGCTAGTAGTTAGACTAGTGATACAGAACACTACAGCTAGTAGTTAGACTAGTGCTACAGACCACTACAGCTAGTAGTTAGACTAGTGCTACAGACCACTACAGCTAGTAGTTAGACTAGTGCTACAGACCACTACAGCTAGTAGTTAGACTAATGCTACATAACACTACAGCTAGTAGTTAAACTAGTGCTACAGAACACTACAGCTAGTAGTTAGACTAGTGCTACAGATCACTACAGCTAGTAGTTAGACTAGTGCTACAGACCACTTCAGCTAGTAGTTATACCAGTGCTACAGACCACTACAGCTAGTAGTTAGACTAGTGCTACAGCTTGCTACAGACAACTACAGTTAGTAGTTAGACTAGTGCTACAGACTACTACAGCTAGTAGTTAGACTAGTGCTACTGATTGCTACAGACCAATACAGCTAGTAGTTAGACTAGTGCTACAGAAAACTACAGCTAGTAGTTAGACTAGTGCTACAGACCACTACAGCTAGTAGTTAGACTAGTGTTACAGACCACTACAGCTAGTAGTTAGACTAGTGCTACAGACCACTATAGCTAGTAGTTAGACTAGTGCTACAGACCACTACAGCTAGTAGTTAGACTAGTGCTACAGACCACTACAGCTAGTAGTTAGACTAGTGTTACAGACCACTACAGCTAGTAGTTAGACTAGTGCTACAGACCACTTCAGCTAGTAGTTAGACCACTGCTACAGACAACTACAGCTAGTAGTTAGACTAGTGCTACAGACCACTACAGCTAGTAGTTAGACTAGTGCTACAGACCACTACAGCTAGTAGTTAGACTAGTGCTACATATTACTACAGCTAGTAGTTAGACGAGTGCTACAGACCACTACAGCTAGTAGTTAGACTAGTGCTACAGACCACTTCAGCTAGTAGTTAGACCACTGCTACAGACAACTACAGCTAGTAGTTAGACTAGTGCTACAGAACACTACAGCTAGTAGTTAGACTAGTGCTACAGAAAACTACAGCTAGTAGTTAGACTAGTGCTACAGACCACTACAGCTAGTAGTTAGACTAGTGCTACAGACCACTACAGCTAGTAGTTAGACTAGTGCTACAGACCACTACAGCTAGTAGTTAGACTAGTGCTACAGACCATTACAGCTAGTAGTTAGACTAGCGCTACAGATTGCTACAGACCACTACAGCTAATAGATAGACAAGTGCTACAGACCACTACAGCTAGTAGTTAGACTAGTGTTACAGATTGCTACAGAACACTACAGCTAGTAGTTAGACTAGTGCTACAGACCACTACAGCTAGTAGTTAGACTAGTGATACAGAACACTACAGCTAGTAGTTAGACTAGTGCTACAGACCACTACAGCTAGTAGTTAGACTAGTGCTACAGACCACTACAGCTAGTAGTTAGACTAGTGCTACAGACCACTACAGCTAGTAGTTAGACTAATGCTACATAACACTACAGCTAGTAGTTAAACTAGTGCTACAGAACACTACAGCTAGTAGTTAGACTAGTGCTACAGATCACTACAGCTAGTAGTTAGACTAGTGCTACAGACCACTTCAGCTAGTAGTTATACCAGTGCTACAGACCACTACAGCTAGTAGTTAGACTAGTGCTACAGCTTGCTACAGAACACTACAGCTAGTAGTTAGACTAGTGCTACAGACCACTACAGCTAGTAGTTAGACTAGTGATACAGAACACTACAGCTAGTAGTTAGACTAGTGCTACAGACCACTACAGCTAGTAGTTAGACTAGTGCTACAGACCACTACAGCTAGTAGTTAGACTAGTGCTACAGACCACTACAGCTAGTAGTTAGACTAGTGCTACAGACCACTACAGCTAGTAGTTAGACTAGTGCTACAGACCACTACAGCTAGTAGTTAGACTAGTGCTACAGACCACTACAGCTAGTAGTTAGACTAGTGCTACAGACCACTACAGCTAGTAGTTAGACTAGTGCTACAGACCACTACAGCTAGTAGTTAGACTAGTGCTACAGACCACTACAGCTAGTAGTTAGACTAGTGCTACAGAACACTACAGCTAGTAGTTAGACTAGTGCTACAGACCACTACAGCTAGTAGTTAGACTAGTGATACAGAACACTACAGCTAGTAGTTAGACTAGTGCTACAGACCACTACAGCTAGTAGTTAGACTAGTGCTACAGACCACTACAGCTAGTAGTTAGACTAGTGATACAGAACACTACAGCTAGTAGTTAGACTAGTGCTACAGACCACTACAGCTAGTAGTTAGACTAGTGATACAGAACACTACAGCTAGTAGTTAGACTAGTGCTACAGACCACTACAGCTAGTAGTTAGACTAGTGCTACAGACCACTACAGCTAGTAGTTAGACTAGTGATACAGAACACTACAGCTAGTAGTTAGACTAGTGCTACAGACCACTACAGCTAGTAGTTAGACTAGTGCTACAGACCACTACAGCTAGTAGTTAGACTAGTGCTACAGACCACTACAGCTAGTAGTTAGACTAATGCTACATAACACTACAGCTAGTAGTTAAACTAGTGCTACAGAACACTACAGCTAGTAGTTAGACTAGTGCTACAGATCACTACAGCTAGTAGTTAGACTAGTGCTACAGACCACTACAGCTAGTAGTTAGACTAGTGCTACAGACCACTACAGCTAGTAGTTAGACTAATGCTACATAACACTACAGCTAGTAGTTAAACTAGTGCTACAGAACACTACAGCTAGTAGTTAGACTAGTGCTACAGATCACTACAGCTAGTAGTTAGACTAGTGCTACAGACCACTTCAGCTAGTAGTTATACCAGTGCTACAGACCACTACAGCTAGTAGTTAGACTAGTGCTACAGCTTGCTACAGACCACTACAGCTAGTAGTTAGACTAGTGCTACAGATTGCTACAGATCACTACAGCTAGTAGTTAGACTAGTGCTACAGACCATTACAGCTAGTAGTTAGACTAGTGCTACAGACCACTACAGCTAGTAGTTAGACTAGTGATACAGAACACTACAGCTAGTAGTTAGACTAGTGCTACAGACCACTACAGCTACTAGTTAGACTAGTGCTACAGACAACCACAGCTAGTAGTTAGACTAGTGCTACAGACCACTACAGCTAGTAGTTAGACTAGTGCTACAGCTTGCTACAGACCACTACAGCTAGTAGTTAGACTAGTGCTACAGATTGCTACAGACCAATACAGCTAGTAGTTAGACTAGTGCTACAGTTTGCTACAGACCACTACAGCTAGTAGTTAGACTAGTGCTACTGATTGCTACAGACCAATACAGCTAGTAGTTAGACTAGTGCTACAGTTTGCTACAGACCACTACAGCTAGTAGTTAGACTAGTGCTACAGATTGCTACAGACAACTACAGTTAGTAGTTAGACACGTGCTACAGAAAACTACAGCTAGTAGTTAGACTAGTGCTACAGAACACTACAGCTAGTAGTTAGACTAGTGCTACAGAACACTACAGCTAGTAGTTAGATTAGTGCTACAGACCACTACAGCCAGTAGTTAGACTAGTGCTACAGACCACTACAGCTAGTAGTTAGACTAGTGCTACAGAACACTATAGTTAGTAGTTAGACTAGTGCTACAGAACACTATAGTTAGTAGTTAGACTAGTGCTACAGACCACTACAGCTAGTAGTTAGACTAGTGCTACAGAACACTACAGCTAGTAGTTAGACTAGTGCTACAGAACACTATAGATAGTAGTTAGACTAGTGCTACAGAACACTACAGCTAGTAGTTAGACTAGTGCTACAGACCACTACAGCTAGTAGTTAGACTAGTGCTACAGACCACTACAGCTAGTAGTTAGACTAGTGCTACAGAACACTATAGTTAGTAGTTAGACTAGTGCTACAGACCACTACAGCTAGTAGTTAGACTAGTGCTACAGACCACTACAGCTAGTAGTTAGACTAGTGCTACAGATTGCTACAGACCACTACAGCTAGTAGTTAGACTAGTGTTACAGATTGCTACAGTTAGTAGTTAGACTAGTGCTACAGACTACTACAGCTAGTAGTTAGACTAGTGCTACAGATTGCTACAGACCACTACAGCTAGTAGTTAGACTAGTGCTACAGACAACTACAGTTAGTAGTTAGACTAGTGCTACAGACTACTACAGCTAGTAGTTAGACTAGTGCTACTGATTGCTACAGACCAATACAGCTAGTAGTTAGACTAGTGCTACAGAAAACTACAGCTAGTAGTTAGACTAGTGCTACAGACCACTACAGCTAGTAGTTAGACTAGTGTTACAGACCACTACAGCTAGTAGTTAGACTAGTGCTACAGACCACTATAGCTAGTAGTTAGACTAGTGCTACAGACCACTACAGCTAGTAGTTAGACTAGTGCTACATATTACTACAGCTAGTAGTTAGACGAGTGCTACAGACCACTACAGCTAGTAGTTAGACTAGTGCTACAGACCACTTCAGCTAGTAGTTAGACCACTGCTACAGACAACTACAGCTAGTAGTTAGACTAGTGCTACAGAACACTACAGCTAGTAGTTAGACTAGTGCTACAGAACACTACAGCTAGTAGTTAGACTAGTGCTACAGAAAACTACAGCTAGTAGTTAGACTAGTGCTACAGACCACTACAGCTAGTAGTTAGACTAGTGCTACAGACCACTACAGCTAGTAGTTAGACTAGTGCTACAGACCACTACAGCTAGTAGTTAGACTAGTGCTACAGACCATTACAGCTAGTAGTTAGACTAGCGCTACAGATTGCTACAGACCACTACAGCTAATAGATAGACAAGTGCTACAGACCACTACAGCTAGTAGTTAGACTAGTGTTACAGATTGCTACAGAACACTACAGCTAGTAGTTAGACTAGTGCTACAGACCACTACAGCTAGTAGTTAGACTAGTGATACAGAACACTACAGCTAGTAGTTAGACTAGTGCTACAGACCACTACAGCTAGTAGTTAGACTAGTGCTACAGACCACTACAGCTAGTAGTTAGACTAGTGCTACAGACCACTACAGCTAGTAGTTAGACTAATGCTACATAACACTACAGCTAGTAGTTAAACTAGTGCTACAGAACACTACAGCTAGTAGTTAGACTAGTGCTACAGATCACTACAGCTAGTAGTTAGACTAGTGCTACAGACCACTTCAGCTAGTAGTTATACCAGTGCTACAGACCACTACAGCTAGTAGTTAGACTAGTGCTACAGCTTGCTACAGAACACTACAGCTAGTAGTTAGACTAGTGCTACAGACCACTACAGCTAGTAGTTAGACTAGTGATACAGAACACTACAGCTAGTAGTTAGACTAGTGCTACAGACCACTACAGCTAGTAGTTAGACTAGTGCTACAGACCACTACAGCTAGTAGTTAGACTAGTGCTACAGACCACTACAGCTAGTAGTTAGACTAGTGCTACAGACCACTACAGCTAGTAGTTAGACTAGTGCTACAGACCACTACAGCTAGTAGTTAGACTAGTGCTACAGACCACTACAGCTAGTAGTTAGACTAGTGCTACAGACCACTACAGCTAGTAGTTAGACTAGTGCTACAGACCACTACAGCTAGTAGTTAGACTAGTGCTACAGACCACTACAGCTAGTAGTTAGACTAGTGCTACAGAACACTACAGCTAGTAGTTAGACTAGTGCTACAGACCACTACAGCTAGTAGTTAGACTAGTGATACAGAACACTACAGCTAGTAGTTAGACTAGTGCTACAGACCACTACAGCTAGTAGTTAGACTAGTGCTACAGACCACTACAGCTAGTAGTTAGACTAGTGATACAGAACACTACAGCTAGTAGTTAGACTAGTGCTACAGACCACTACAGCTAGTAGTTAGACTAGTGATACAGAACACTACAGCTAGTAGTTAGACTAGTGCTACAGACCACTACAGCTAGTAGTTAGACTAGTGCTACAGACCACTACAGCTAGTAGTTAGACTAGTGATACAGAACACTACAGCTAGTAGTTAGACTAGTGCTACAGACCACTACAGCTAGTAGTTAGACTAGTGCTACAGACCACTACAGCTAGTAGTTAGACTAGTGCTACAGACCACTACAGCTAGTAGTTAGACTAATGCTACATAACACTACAGCTAGTAGTTAAACTAGTGCTACAGAACACTACAGCTAGTAGTTAGACTAGTGCTACAGATCACTACAGCTAGTAGTTAGACTAGTGCTACAGACCACTACAGCTAGTAGTTAGACTAGTGCTACAGACCACTACAGCTAGTAGTTAGACTAATGCTACATAACACTACAGCTAGTAGTTAAACTAGTGCTACAGAACACTACAGCTAGTAGTTAGACTAGTGCTACAGATCACTACAGCTAGTAGTTAGACTAGTGCTACAGACCACTTCAGCTAGTAGTTATACCAGTGCTACAGACCACTACAGCTAGTAGTTAGACTAGTGCTACAGCTTGCTACAGACCACTACAGCTAGTAGTTAGACTAGTGCTACAGATTGCTACAGATCACTACAGCTAGTAGTTAGACTAGTGCTACAGACCATTACAGCTAGTAGTTAGACTAGTGCTACAGACCACTACAGCTAGTAGTTAGACTAGTGATACAGAACACTACAGCTAGTAGTTAGACTAGTGCTACAGACCACTACAGCTACTAGTTAGACTAGTGCTACAGACAACCACAGCTAGTAGTTAGACTAGTGCTACAGACCACTACAGCTAGTAGTTAGACTAGTGCTACAGCTTGCTACAGACCACTACAGCTAGTAGTTAGACTAGTGCTACAGATTGCTACAGACCAATACAGCTAGTAGTTAGACTAGTGCTACAGTTTGCTACAGACCACTACAGCTAGTAGTTAGACTAGTGCTACTGATTGCTACAGACCAATACAGCTAGTAGTTAGACTAGTGCTACAGTTTGCTACAGACCACTACAGCTAGTAGTTAGACTAGTGCTACAGATTGCTACAGACAACTACAGTTAGTAGTTAGACACGTGCTACAGAAAACTACAGCTAGTAGTTAGACTAGTGCTACAGAACACTACAGCTAGTAGTTAGACTAGTGCTACAGAACACTACAGCTAGTAGTTAGATTAGTGCTACAGACCACTACAGCCAGTAGTTAGACTAGTGCTACAGACCACTACAGCTAGTAGTTAGACTAGTGCTACAGAACACTATAGTTAGTAGTTAGACTAGTGCTACAGAACACTATAGTTAGTAGTTAGACTAGTGCTACAGACCACTACAGCTAGTAGTTAGACTAGTGCTACAGAACACTACAGCTAGTAGTTAGACTAGTGCTACAGAACACTATAGATAGTAGTTAGACTAGTGCTACAGAACACTACAGCTAGTAGTTAGACTAGTGCTACAGACCACTACAGCTAGTAGTTAGACTAGTGCTACAGACCACTACAGCTAGTAGTTAGACTAGTGCTACAGAACACTATAGTTAGTAGTTAGACTAGTGCTACAGACCACTACAGCTAGTAGTTAGACTAGTGCTACAGACCACTACAGCTAGTAGTTAGACTAGTGCTACAGATTGCTACAGACCACTACAGCTAGTAGTTAGACTAGTGTTACAGATTGCTACAGACAACTACAGTTAGTAGTTAGACTAGTGCTACAGACTACTACAGCTAGTAGTTAGACTAGTGCTACTGATTGCTACAGACCAATACAGCTAGTAGTTAGACTAGTGCTACAGAAAACTACAGCTAGTAGTTAGACTAGTGCTACAGACCACTACAGCTAGTAGTTAGACTAGTGTTACAGACCACTACAGCTAGTAGTTAGACTAGTGCTACAGACCACTATAGCTAGTAGTTAGACTAGTGCTACAGACCACTACAGCTAGTAGTTAGACTAGTGCTACATATTACTACAGCTAGTAGTTAGACGAGTGCTACAGACCACTACAGCTAGTAGTTAGACTAGTGCTACAGACCACTTCAGCTAGTAGTTAGACCACTGCTACAGACAACTACAGCTAGTAGTTAGACTAGTGCTACAGAACACTACAGCTAGTAGTTAGACTAGTGCTACAGAAAACTACAGCTAGTAGTTAGACTAGTGCTACAGACCACTACAGCTAGTAGTTAGACTAGTGCTACAGACCACTACAGCTAGTAGTTAGACTAGTGCTACAGACCACTACAGCTAGTAGTTAGACTAGTGCTACAGACCACTACAGCTAGTAGTTAGACGAGTGCTACAGACCACTACAGCTAGTAGTTAGACTAGTGCTACAGACCACTTCAGCTAGTAGTTAGACCACTGCTACAGACAACTACAGCTAGTAGTTAGACTAGTGCTACAGAACACTACAGCTAGTAGTTAGACTAGTGCTACAGACCACTACAGCTAGTAGTTAGACTAGTGCTACAGACCACTACAGCTAGTAGTTAGACTAGTGCTACAGACCACTACAGCTAGTAGTTAGACTAGTGCTACAGACCATTACAGCTAGTAGTTAGACTAGCGCTACAGATTGCTACAGACCACTACAGCTAATAGATAGACAAGTGCTACAGACCACTACAGCTAGTAGTTAGACTAGTGTTACAGATTGCTACAGAACACTACAGCTAGTAGTTAGACTAGTGCTACAGACCACTACAGCTAGTAGTTAGACTAGTGCTACAGACCACTACAGCTAGTAGTTAGACTAGTGCTACATAACACTACAGCTAGTAGTTAAACTAGTGCTACAGAACACTACAGCTAGTAGTTAGACTAGTGCTACAGATCACTACAGCTAGTAGTTAGACTAGTGCTACAGACCACTTCAGCTAGTAGTTATACTAGTGCTACAGACAACTACAGCTAGTAGTTAGACTAGTGATACAGAACACTACAGCTAGTAGTTAGACTAGTGCTACAGACAACTACAGCTAGTAGTTAGACTAGTGCTACAGACCATTACAGCTAGTAGTTAGACTAGTGCTACAGACCACTACAGCTAGTAGTTAGACTAGTGATACAGAACACTACAGCTAGTAGTTAGACTAGTGCTACAGACCACTACAGCTAGTAGTTAGACTAGTGCTACAGACAACCACAGCTAGTAGTTAGACTAGTGCTACAGACCACTACAGCTAGTAGTTAGACTAGTGCTACAGACAACTACAGCTAGTAGTTAGACTAGTGCTACAGACCACTACAGCTAGTAGTTATACCAGTGCTACAGACCATTACAGCTAGTAGTTAGACTAGTGCTACAGACCACTACAGCTAGTAGTTAGACTAGTGATACAGAACACTACAGCTAGTAGTTAGACTAGTGCTACAGACCACTACAGCTAGTAGTTAGACTAGTGCTACAGACAACCACAGCTAGTAGTTAGACTAGTGCTACAGACCACTACAGCTAGTAGTTAGACTAGTGCTACAGACCACTACAGCTAGTAGTTAGACTAGTGCTACAGATTGCTACAGACAACTACAGTTAGTAGTTAGACTAGTGCTACAGATTGCTACAGACAACTACAGCTAGTAGTTAGACTAGTGCTACAGATTGCTACAGACAACTACAGTTAGTAGTTAGACTAGTGCTACAGAAAACTACAGCTAGTAGTTAGACTAGTGCTACTGATTGCTACAGACCAATACAGCTAGTAGTTAGACTAGTGCTACAGATTGCTACAGACAACTACAGTTAGTAGTTAGACACGTGCTACAGAAAACTACAGCTAGTAGTTAGACTAGTGCTATAGATTACTACAGCTAGTAGTTAGACTAGTGCTACAGACCACTACAGCTAGTAGTTAGACTAGTGCTACAGAACACTATAGTTAGTAGTTAGACTAGTGCTACAGACCACTACAGCTAGTAGTTAGACTAGTGCTACAGAACACTACAGCTAGTAGTTAGACTAGTGCTACAGAACACTATAGATAGTAGTTAGACTAGTGCTACAGAACACTATAGTTAGTAGTTAGACTAGTGCTACAGAACACTATAGTTAGTAGTTAGACTAGTGCTACAGACCACTACAGCTAGTAGTTAGACTAGTGCTACAGACCACTACAGCTAGTAGTTAGACTAGTGCTACAGAACACTATAGATAGTAGTTAGACTAGTGCTACAGAACACTACAGCTAGTAGTTAGACTAGTGCTACAGACCACTACAGCTAGTAGTTAGACTAGTGCTACAGAACACTATAGTTAGTAGTTAGACTAGTGCTACAGAACACTACAGCTAGTAGTTAGACTAGTGCTACAGAACACTATAGATAGTAGTTAGACTAGTGCTACAGAACACTACAGCTATTAGTTAGACTAGTGCTACAGACCACTATAGATAGTAGTTAGACTAGTGCTACAGAACACTACAGCTAGTAGTTAGACTAGTGCTACAGACCACTACAGCTAGTAGTTAGACTAGTGCTACAGAACACTATAGTTAGTAGTTAGACTAGTGCTACAGAACACTACAGCTAGTAGTTAGACTAGTGCTACAGAACACTATAGATAGTAGTTAGACTAGTGCTACAGAACACTACAGCTATTAGTTAGACTAGTGCTACAGACCACTATAGATAGTAGTTAGACTAGTGCTACAGAACACTACAGCTAGTAGTTAGACTAGTGCTACAGACCACTACAGCTAGTAGTTAGACTAGTGCTACAGAACACTATAGTTAGTAGTTAGACTAGTGCTACAGAACACTACAGCTAGTAGTTAGACTAGTGCTACAGAACACTATAGATAGTAGTTAGACTAGTGCTACAGACCACTACAGCTAGTAGTTAGACTAGTGCTACAGAACACTATAGATAGTAGTTAGACTAGTGCTACAGAACACTACAGCTAGTAGTTAGACTAGTGCTACAGAACACTACAGCTAGTAGTTAGACTAGTGCTACAGACCACTACAGCTAGTAGTTAGACTAGTGCTACAGACCACTACAGCTAGTAGTTAGACTAGTGCTACAGACCACTACAGCTAGTAGTTAGACTAGTGCTACAGAACACTATAGATAGTAGTTAGACTAGTGCTACAGAACACTACAGCTAGTAGTTAGACTAGTGCTACAGACCACTACAGCTAGTAGTTAGACTAGTGCTACAGACCACTACAGCTAGTAGTTAGACTAGTGCTACAGAACACTATAGTTAGTAGTTAGACTAGTGCTACAGAACACTACAGCTAGTAGTTAGACTAGTGCTACAGACCACTACATCTAGTAGTTAGACTAGTGCTACAGACCACTACAGCTAGTAGTTAGACTAGTGCTACAGAACACTATAGTTAGTAGTTAGTCTAGTGCTACAGAACACTACATCTAGTAGTTAGACTAGTGCTATAGACCACTACAGCTAGTAGTTAGACTAGTGCTACAGAACACTATAGTTAGTAGTTAGACTAGTGCTACAGAACACTACAGCTAGTAGTTAGACTAGTGCTACAGACCACTACAGCTAGTAGTTAGACTAGTGCTACAGAACACTACAGCTAGTAGTTAGACTAGTGCTACAGAACACTACAGCTAGTAGTTAGACTAGTGCTACAGAACACTACAGCTAGTAGTTAGACTAGTGCTACAGACCACTACAGCTAGTAGTTAGACTAGTGCTACAGAACACTACAGCTAGTAGTTAGACTAGTGCTACAGACCACTACAGCTAGTAGTTAGACTAGTGCTACAGAACACTACAGCTAGTAGTTAGACTAGTGCTACAGACCACTACAGCTAGTAGTTAGACTAGTGCTACAGACCACTACAGCTAGTAGTTAGACTAGTGCTACAGACCACTACAGCTAGTAGTTAGACTAGTGCTACATAACACTATAGTTAGTAGTTAGACTAGTGCTACAGAACACTACAGCTAGTAGTTAGACTAGTGATACAGAACACTACAGCTAGTAGTTAGACTAGTGCTACAGACCACTACAGCTAGTAGTTAGACTAGTGCTACAGAACACTATAGTTAGTAGTTAGACTAGTGCTACAGAACACTACAGCTAGTAGTTAGACTAGTGCTACAGAACACTACAGCTAGTAGTTAGACTAGAGCTACAGACCACTACAGCTAGTAGTTAGACTAGTGCTACAGACCACTACAGCTAGTAGTTAGACTAGTGCTACAGACCACTACAGCTAGTAGTTAGACTAGTGCTACAGAATACTATAGTTAGTAGTTAGACTAGTGCTACAGAACACTACAGCTAGTAGTTAGACTAGTGCTACAGAATACTATAGTTAGTAGTTAGACTAGTGCTACAGAACACTACAGCTAGTAGTTAGACTAGTGCTACAGACCACTACAGCTAGTAGTTAGACTAGTGCTACAGAATACTACAGCTAGTAGTTAGACTAGTGCTACAGAATACTATAGTTAGTAGTTAGACTAGTGCTACAGAACACTACAGCTAGTAGTTAGACTAGTGCTACAGAACACTACAGCTAGTAGTTAGACTAGTGCTGCAGACAACTACAGCTAGTAGTTAGACTAGTGCTACAGACCACTACAGCTAGTAGTTAGACTAGTGCTACAGACCACTACAGCTAGTAGTTAGACTAGTGCTACAGAATACTATAGTTAGTAGTTAGACTAGTGCTACAGAACACTACAGCTAGTAGTTAGACTAGTGCTACAGAATACTATAGTTAGTAGTTAGACTAGTGCTACAGACCACTACAGCTAGTAGTTAGACTAGTGCTACAGACCACTACAGCTAGTAGTTAGACTAGTGCTACAGAATACTATAGTTAGTAGTTAGACTAGTGCTACAGAACACTACAGCTAGTAGTTAGACTAGTGCTACAGAACACTACAGCTAGTAGTTAGACTAGTGCTACAGAACACTACAGCTAGTAGTTAGACTAGTGCTACAGAACACTACAGCTAGTAGTTAGACTAGTGCTACAGACCACTACAGCTAGTAGTTAGACTAGTGCTACAGAACACTACAGCTAGTAGTTAGACTAGTGCAACAGACCACTACAGCTAGTAGTTAGACTAGTGCTACAGAACACTACAGCTAGTAGTTAGACTAGTGCTACAGAACACTACAGCTAGTAGTTAGACTAGTGCTACAGACCACTACAGCTAGTAGTTAGACTAGTGCTACAGAACACTACAGCTAGTAGTTAGACTAGTGCTACAGAACACTACAGCTAGTAGTTAGACTAGTGCTACAGAACACTACAGCTAGTAGTTAGACTAGTGCAACAGACCACTACAGCTAGTAGTTAGACTAGTGCTACAGACCACTACAGCTAGTAGTTAGACTAGTGCTACAGAATACTATAGTTAGTAGTTAGACTAGTGCTACAGACCACTACAGCTAGTAGTTAGACTAGTGCTACAGACCACTACAGCTAGTAGTTAGACTAGTGCTACAGAACACTACAGCTAGTAGTTAGACTAGTGCTACATAACACTACAGCTAGTAGTTAAACTAGTGCTACAGAACACTACAGCTAGTAGTTAGACTAGTGCTACAGACCACTACAGCTAGTAGTTAGACTAGTGCTACAGACCACTACAGCTAGTAGTTAGACTAGTGCTACAGACCACTACAGCTAGTAGTTAGACTAGTGCTACAGACCATTACAGCTAGTAGTTAGACTAATGCTACAGACCACTACAGCTAGTAGTTAGACTAGTGCAACAGACCACTACAGCTAGTAGTTAGAATAGTGCTACAGACCACTACAGCTAGTAGTTAGACTAGTGCTACAGAACACTACAGCTAGTAGTTAGACTAGTGCTACAGAACACTATAGTTAGTAGTTAGACTAGTGCTACAGACCACTACAGCTAGTAGTTAGACTAGTGCTACAGACCACTACAGCTAGTAGTTAGACTAGTGCTACAGACAACTACAGCTAGTAGTTAGACTAGTGCTACAGAACACTATAGTTAGTAAGATACTTACATTTGCCTCCTGGACAGAAACAAACGAAACACGAGAATAACATCAATATCGCTACCAGGGGACCAACCAACAACAACAACAATAACATCAAATAGTTCTCAATGGCAATGCTGTTCTCAAATGCTATTTTATTGAACTACATAGATAACAAAAGGAGTTGAATGTTTGAATGACTGGAAAATCAATAGAGAATGTTTCAGATCGAACATGTATTTTCTCTGATTCCAACAATAGTTTTAAAAGATTGATCCTTCTATACTCATCATAGAAATATCAATTTCTGAAAACAATCTGTCTTAGTAATGCATGCATTTTGACTTAATTCTCGTGGGAGTCGTAGGGTCGCATGTTGCCATACGGAGTTTCTTGGGGCATTTTAAAACCTGGTGGACACCATCTCCAGGCCGGAATACACAAGGTTTGTTCCAGAGAAGGGCAGGGTGATTGAGAGAATGGAAGTAAGAAAGATATATCGGGAAAGAATCGATCTCAGTACCTGACTAGTACGATTTTGATCGACCTCGAAGGATGAAATATAAAGTTGACCATGGCGGGATTTGATGTCATAGACCAGAGAGCTGAATAAATACCACAAAGCATTTTATTTGCAACTAGCAGTGTATCTCGGCGTTGCACGGGTAAGAACATTGGTAATAGCACCTCCAATGAGAAACGTTTATTTGTGAGTGCCTGTTAAAAAATCACGAAAATATACCGACAGGAAACTTCTTTTATTTGGGGAAAATTAAGAAGTTGAAAGTACAGTTTAGCTGTCTACGTGAATTATTCATGGAAATATTGTTGAGCCCCTTCTTTTCATACTCCTCTGTTTTGGCCTATTGGAGTAAATGTGAAAGAGAAAGTCGCAGGTTAAGTTGGCAGAAGGTTCCAGTGTCATAGCACTAAGGCGTAGGTTACTTACCTCAAAAGTTTATTCGCACTCTTTCCACTAAGTTACTCTTTCTCTCTACCCCTCTCGGTGCAGTCCCTTGCTAATTTCTCGGATAGGCCTGGTGTAAATTTGCACCCGATCCATCTGCCTGATGCACAAGTCCGCTTTGTACGGCTTTTGGAGGAAGGAGTGACCAGTAGTACGTTGTTCGGCATTATTATGAAAAGGTGTAGCAGAGAATCCCGCGTGAACTAACAGCTCGGGAGGAAACTGCTTACCTCGAATATTCATTCGTCATCGCTCTTGCCAATGCTCCGTTTAGTTGGTATTTGTTGGTCTACAGTTAGATGAATGGCGCACAAATGGTTAATGTTTATTGGTAAGATGTTTTTTGATTAATAAAGGACGGGTTAAAGCGACCTACAATGTATCATTGTGCGTTGATGTTAGCGGTTTTCGTCATTGTCAATGGGTTTTTTGAACGGCAAATTCGAGACCCTTCTGTTTCTCCCTCAATAAACTGACTACTATGAAGACCATTCCATGTTGGCCTGCGGATGGAAATGCAGAACACAAAGGTGAAAGTTCAGTGGTAATGGGAGTCCTATGTAGCAGCAGTAAAATTGACATTGCTTACGTGTGCTCTCACCCTTAACGGGATCTTCTGAAACTAAAAAAGAATCAATCTTTGAACGCAGAACTAAATATTTCGAAAAACGTTGCAACCGAAGGAAAACAGGAAGATGATACTTTGGTTCGTGAAGACGTTCCCTGGAAATGAACGGAAAATAGCGAAGAAAATATGTCATCAATGAGAACCATGTTTGTCATAATGTC
>OZ024753.1:17711131-17736131 GCA_964016885.1 Eledone cirrhosa | reverse complement strand
CCGTGGCTAGTAGCAAAGAAATGCCATTGAGCAGACAGACCACCAGACCAGCAGTATTGTCAATCAACACCCATCCAACATTGAACTCATTAACAAATAACAAAAAAAAATCAATGAAATCTCTGTAATTTCTTTTCTACCAATGTTTTTTCTTTTATTTATTTTCATTTCACATGCCGCCATATAGATGTTCCTAGTGTATGGATCACACTAGACCAGATGTTTTTTGTCAACCATGTAGGTAACATCATATCTAATTTAGGCCAAAGGCCATCAATTTCTGCGGTGCGTATCTTGATTATATTGTAACGAAGGGTGAAAGGCAACGTTGTTGACCACGGCGGGAATTGAATTGAGAATGCGATGACAGTAGCCAGTACATTACGCTCATCATGAACCAGAGCTTGATTTCTTGTGAGTTACAAACGTAATAGGCAACAACAATTGATTTTGTAATATGCTACATAACGTTTAAGAAATTCAACTATTCTTAATTCCAACGATGTAATATCATTTTAGACATACTGTATAGAACGGTGTATTTGTTGGTAGATTTCTCGTATTAAAGTCTCTGGAATTTTTCTATGTTAACTTCATTTCCAATACTACAGAACCATATATCATGGCTAATACATCAGTGTGTAAGTAGCAGACATAGTTACTTTATATTGAAATGAATTTAAGACAATGTTTTGCTGTCAAAAAATTGATAAACGATTAGACACAAATGCTATGATTTTCTCTAACTATATATTCACATAAATCTGAAGCATTTTGCTTATTTTGAAAACCAAAATAAAAAGTGTTTAACATAGCTATGGGTAACGAAGGCAGTGAATCTAAAAGGTTTGAAATGACAAGTAAACACAAAACACAAGACGAAAAGGAACAAGAATATTGTATATGAAGACACATATGTTTAAACATATATAGAATAGATATATCTATAGCAAACTATAAGAATAGAAACAATTATTGCAGCTGTTTTGGTAAAAGAACAAATACAACAGTCGCACATAGTTTACAACATGAAAATGTTGAAATTATTGCATTAATAGTATTAACGCATTGATAGAAGGAAGCTCCATTGTAACTATCGTTAGTAAAATGTAGAGATTGAACTTGAAACGAATACATTCAACGATGGAGGTGTAAAACTAGTCAGAAACGAATTTTGAATCTTTCGCCCCACATGAAACAGGGGGAGGCTTTCAGTGTGACCTCAGAAGAAGAACTAAATGAATCTCTAGCTCAGGGCAATATGCTGTTCATCGATTGAAGCAAGTTATACTCAAGTGCCAGCATGCACTTGGGGCCTGAGTTGCTACTCTCCTACTGTGCGAACCACAACAAACTGAGAAAACAGTAGGAACACGAGTTAAAAGAATAGAATGTTTCCATAATTTCATTTTGGCAATCTTTCCATTATATAAATATATATAATTCTTTCTACTTTAGGCACAAGGCCAGCAATTCACCAGTGCATTACTGGTACTTTATTTTATCGATCCCGTAAGGATGAAAGGCAAAGTCAACCTCGGCGTTCAAATCCCGCCGAGGTTGACTTTGCCTTTCATCCTTACGGGGTCGATAAAATAAAGTATCAGTAATGCACTGGGTATTTGCTGGCCTTGTGCCTAAAGTAGAAACAATTATTATTATTATCAGTGTTGTATATATATATATATATATATATATATATATATATTTATATAATTGAAACATTGCCAAAATGAAATTATGGAAACATTCTATTCTTTTAACTCGTGTTCCTACTGTTGTCTCAGTTTGTTGTGGTTCGCACAAATAATGGTTCCTTTATGATGAGTGGTTACTCCTTCATTACGTTTACTGGTTGGTGACGCGCGTTTCGCTACTGATCAGCTCAAGATTCGATCTGTATCGATCTTGCCCGACTCTGGAATCAAAAGCTCGTCGAACCTACCATAACTCCGCATACGCTCCCTGGATATATATAGAGAGAGAGAGAGAGGAGAGAGGGGGGAGAGAGAGAGGAAGAGAGAGAGAGAGAGAGAGAGAGAGAGAGCGAGAGAGAGAGAGAGAGAGCGAGAGAGAGCGAGAGAGAAAGAGAGAGAGAGAGGGAGAGAGAGAGAGAACAGTGACAGGGAGATAGGGAGTCTTGAACCGCAGAAGAAATCTGAAGAACAATATCTGATCCAATAAGCTGTTGTTCTAACGACGCTGACAATCGCAATTTCTAGGATTATCAGAAAAGTCGTTCTTTAGATTATCATCTAGAAAGAGCTTTTAACTTGTGTGAGAAATGGAATTGAGAGAAATGGAATTGAAGTTATGGAACAAAATGAAAATCATCAAATGTATAGAGTGTTAATGACAACCCTAACAATGACCTATTGCTAGTATAGACCTGTAAATCTTGGTGAAATCTGCGGGGCTCCGGAATGAAGTGAATCTTGGGTATTTTAAACCTGCCGACAATTATTCCCCTTAAAGGTTTGAAAATAAACTATTTCTTTTATAGAAGGAGAAGGAGAAGGACAATGATAGAGAAGATTTGAGAAAGAGGGATAGAGAAATAACCAATGCCATTCCAAGACTGGTATTGTTTACCGCCTGCGATATGACGAAGGGCAGATTTAACCTGCCGAATCAAAAGTCTATTAGCAGATGTCGCAACTTCTTATTGATCCTCACAAACTGTGACCTTACTAGCCCGAAAAGGGTCTAATGAGAGCGGGATATTAGTTTCTCCGAACGGACGTAGCTGAGATCATTCACCCTTGTGTGGCTGGGTTAAAATAAGTGATGTTCATGGTATAGAAATTACACCTATTTCAATATTTACATTGTAAAAGTATCTATTCTCTCTATCTCTCAGGCATTGTTAGCTTAAGAGAAACTTAAAAATAACGAGTGACACCCCATTCTGAACCTGTTTATAGATTCCTTTCTGCCTTTGTCACTCTAAATATAAACTATAGCCTTAAAGAATTAGCTTTTATTGAATTCCCTTTTCTTTCAACCAATGTCCTCCACCCTTCCCACTCCCCACCCTCTCCTACCACCTGAAAAGATATAAATACCACTACATTTATTTTTGGAAAGCCAGATTCCTGATGATTTCTAAAGAATGAAACAGTTCTAGTTCTGTAGAATCTCATCTATATTAAAACTGTTATACTCTGCTATGTATTGAGTTCCTTACTTACTGTGGTTACCTCCGATTCAACCCGGAATAACTTACCTATATATATGTATATACATACAGATATATATATATATATATATATATATATATATATATATATATATATATATATATATGTTAAGTATTACCGTCGAAAAGGTAAAGGAAAGACGAGTGCTCTATGTGTAGTACAGAACTATTTAATTATATAATAAACAACACAATATAGTTATAATTCAGATGCCTCTGTTAGTATCGTCTGACTTCGTGAAACCTTGGGTAATGGAAAAATTATATTGTGTTGTTTACTGCACACACACACATATATATATGTGTTTCTTTCTTACTGCTTCCCCTTTTCTCTGTATCTCTCACTTCCTGTTACCCCCTCTAACAGTCACTCTCTCTGTTAGCCTCTGCCTCACACTTTCACTAATATATATATATATATATATATATATATATATATATATATATATATATATATATATATATATATATATATTGTTATACTTTGGGAGGGTCATGTTGCCAATAAGAAACACACGCACCAGTTGCTTTCACTTCAAATTATTATAATAAATTTATAATAAATTTATAAATTTCTGGTTGGTTGGTTGGTTCCACAACCAGATAGTTGTTTATATATTGTCATAGTTCTTTCGTCACACACTCTGTGACCTCTTCAGTGACTGGGGATTCCTTTCTTTGTTTTTGTGCCTCTCCTTTGTTCTGTCCTACGCCATTTTGTTTCTGTGTGTGTGTTGTGTGCTCAAGAGAGAAACTAATATTTATAAGCCTTATACGTCCTGAAGAACAGTACATTACTCAAGAATGTGATAAGCACTTTAACAAGAAACTAAAGTGGCTTAAGCAGATAAAGCTAAATCAGGATACTGTAGAGAATACCAATAGATATCCCGACAAAATTGACGGTATAAATATGGCCGACACCTCATTAACAGATGAGTTCAACAACAACAACAACACAAATATATACGGCAATACAGTAATAGATGACGATGAGTTATCTGTATTACGTCTACCACCGAGATTTGCGACATTCAAGAAGGTAAATATGATTAGTTGTCTGTCAGAAATAGAAAAATCATTTACAAAACTACGCTGGAGCCTCAAAAACAAAAACAAAGTAACAATATACGCACACACATATACAACACACATCCCAACAACAACAACAACAACAACAACAACAACAACAACAACAACAACAACAACAACAACAACAGACACGCAGACACAAACAACAATAACAACACACAACAATAATAACACACACGGAGACAACAACAACACACATCAACAACAACAACACACACATTCAATGCCTCTCACCACCACCACAATCTTAACAAACACACAGACACAGAAAACAAGTAATGACAGTAGCACAGAAATCACAGAAATAAGGGAAAGTAATAGGATTAAAAGGAGAAGGGAGACTAAGGACAAAGAAAATAACCAAGACGAACACACAGACACACAAAATAGGGTAGATAACAACAATGAGCCAGTGGAAAGAGACAGGAGTAATTATGAGAGACATAGAAACAACCATGAGGCTGTTGGTGGAAATAGAAATAGAAACAACACAACTAACAATAACAATAGCACTAGTACACATAAAGCAGCAGCGTGGAACTCTACTTTTTATAATCCTTCCGATAAATCGTTCGACCTGCGACGAGTCCACGCCACGACTTTACCATTTAACAAACGCACGCAATTGCCGTCGCAGGTCGATGAACAAACAGAAGCACAATTTAGTATAGCTAGATCCGAACTTAGAAATATTATAGAACAGTATAGCAAGAATCATAATAGAATGGAGGCCGAGCAACTGGGAGAAAAATCTGCAAATGGCTTGCTTAAGCTCATGCAGCGCTCGCGTAATGGAGAGATAGCATGCTTTCCAACAGACAAGTCTGGCAGAATGTCGGTTGACAGCCTGCCAAACTACATCCAGGCAATGCAACCCCACATCACTAACACAAGAGAGGTAACACCACAGGAGCATGAGGATAGAGAAAAAGCCATCAATGCCCATATGGTGATGTGGACGAATATAATGCAGCCCAACAAAAGGACTGCCAACAACTTCCAGGCCTGGAACAATGACGTGCCGGCGTTGTATGGGCTTCGAAAAGACCATAAAACGGGCAGTGACCCTGTCGCGGGACCACCAACACGGCCAGTCTGTGGAGCTAACATTGCTAGTAACTACAGACTGATCATAAGCCCCATCATTGAAATGTCCCCAGATGTATATGACAGCACGGAGGACCTCCTCAGCAGAATCGGCGAGAGTAACCGATCTAGGGACCTAACAAACTGCATAATAGGTAGTATGGATGTTGTGTCCCTGTATCCATCTATTGACGTGGATTTTGCTGTGGAGAAATGCGTAGAAATGATCGGTGAGAGCAATGTTGAGTTCCGTGGGATTGATACCAGTGAGCTGGGACTCCTACTTAAACTTACCTATAGTAATAATTACCTAGACACATATGACCTTCGCAACCTGTGCCCTACAAGACCAGCAAGAGGCAGACCACCTACCGTTACCTCAATGGCCAAGAAAACCCACACAGATAGATGGAACGGGTGGACCAGAGCCATACGGACACTCGAAAACCACGATTAACTGAAGAAAATGATTGCACATGCGGTAGGGGCCAGCATAAAACTAACCCTTAAGGAACATATGGTTAAAGTTAATGGAAAAACATATGCCCAAGAGGAAGGAGCAGACATTGGTGTTAGCATTGCAGGCGACATAGCTAACTTATTCATGGTATGGTGGGACAGTAGACTTAAACTTAAACAACAATTAGAAGACCCCTTAACCCTGATAATGTACTCCCGCTACGTTGATGATATAAACATCGTAGTTAAGACACCCCCACTAGAGAACAGTCAGGAACTAGAGAAAAACACAATGGAAAGCATCCAGCAAATAGCTAACTCCATCCACCAGAGCATTAGAGTTACTATAGACTACCCAAGTAAACACCCCAACCATCGATTACCTGTACTAGACACAGAGCTCTGGTTAGATACCATTAATAACAAAAAACAAATCCTCCATTCCCATTATGCCAAACCCATGACTTCCAAACATCTGATCCACCGAAACTCGGCCGTTTCGGACCATACCAAAATCAACATACTGATTGCAGATTTGGTACGGGTGATGAGAAACGTGTCCCGCATGTGCAACCCCGAAGAACTAGAGAGACACATACAACACTTCATCCACCGTATGCAGTTCTCTGGCTACAATCAGAGAGATAAAATCAGAGTGTATAGAGGAGCCAGAACCAAATGGGAAAAAATGGTAAATAATGACATAAATGGGACCTGCCCCTTGTATAGGAGCAAATTCTGGAATAGAATAGAAAGAACTAGGAACAAGGCTAATAGAATAAACTCATGGTATGATAGCAATAAATACCAGAGTGTAATGTTCATCGATACAACCCCTAGAGGTGAATTAGCTTACAAATTTAGAAGGGCACTAGATAAACATAAACTCAATATTAAGATAGTAGAAAGACCAGGTACCTCCGTAAAAACACTTATTAGCAAGACATACCCTTTTCAAAGACCCTCATGTATAGACAAGAAATGTATAACCTGTAAAATAAGCCCCCATATTAACTGTAAAACTAGAAATGTAGTGTATAGCATAAGATGTACTGAAGGACAATGTAGAGACAAAAATATAGTGTACATAGGTGAGACAGCTCGTAGTGTAGGGAAACGGATAAATGAACACTGGCAAGACCTTCAAGATAGTAAAGAATCATCTGTACTCTACCAACATGCTAAAATAGAACACAAGGGTAAATTAGAGAACATGGAAATAAGAATAGAATCTACACACAGAAAAGACGCAATGTTTAGACAAATCACAGAGGCAATAAACATAAAAGAATTACAACCAAAATTAAATAGAAAATATGAGTGGAACAGCAACATCACAACTTACAATTAAGGACAAAATGAATATACACACACACATAGAACAAACAACCAAACAGTAACATCTAAATAAACAAAAAAATCAATGAACATAAACACACAGACACCCGGATGTGGCGCATGCGCAGACTGAGCACACAACACACACACAGAAACAAAATGGCGTAGTACAGAACAAAGGAGAGGCACAAAAACAAAGAAAGGAATCCCCAGTCACTGAAGAGGTCACAGAGTGTGTGACGAAAGAACTATGACAATATATAAACAACTATCTGGTTCTGGAACCAACCAACCACCCAGAAATTTATAAATTTATTATAAATTTATTATAATAAATTGAAGTGAAAGCAACTGGTGCGTGTGTTTCTTATTGGCAACCAGACCCTCCCAAAGTATAACAATATCGGTTTCAACACACGATTTCAGATAAAGAATCTTGCTAAACAAATTCAGAAACGAAACATATATATATATATATATATATATATATATATACATATACATATACATATATATATATATATATATATATATACGATATTAAATAAATGGAAACTATATTTATAAAACCATATTTATTTCATTATATATATTTCGGGGATATCATATTAACAATATGTTATGCCTTCCTCAGACAAAATACAATATAGACAGTTTTATAGATAAATAGATTTGACATACCGTTCAACATCGACTTGTATTTGAAAAAGTTGATTTGCCAAATCAACTTTTTCAAATACAAGTCGATGTTGAACGGTATGTCAAATCTATTTATCTATAAAACTGTCTATATTGTATTTTGTCTGAGGAAGGCATAACATATTGTTAATATGATATCCCCGAAATATATATAATGAAATAAATATGGTTTTATAAATATAGTTTCCATTTATTCAATATCGTAAATATACTCCAAATACTTGTTGAGTGCTTTTATATCAGTTATAAATATTTACTAGTTGTAACCCAACAATTTAAATATAACTTTCCATATATATATATGTGTGTGGGTGTGTGTGGCAATAATATTAATAAATGGAAACTATCTTTATAAAACGATATTTATTCTATTATATATATTTCAAGGGTACCAAAATTTTGGTACGCACTCATCAGATAAAATACAAAAATTGGTTAACAGATAGTGACATATCCGGACAAGGACTTAATGTTGTGAGTTCTATATGAATAGAACTCATTGCTTATATATATATATATATATTATATATATATATATATATATATATATATATATATATATATATATATATATATATATATATATATATATATATATATATATATATATATATATATATATATATATATAACGAAGGAGGTGTGGTAAGGAACCAGATGGACCATAACGCACCAGAGTACTCAATACTTAGGGTAGTAGAGTGGGTAATAGGAAAATGTATCACCCCCGACGGCAGAGCTCAAGCCGTTTCGACGGTTATTTCAGTCCAGAAATAGTCGTCGAAACGGCTTGAGCTCTGCCGTCGGGGTCATACATTTTGCTATATATATATATATATATTTAATGTGGTGTGTGTGTAATGTCCATATATGTTTATTGTTAGTAATTATCTATTTACCCCCTCTCTCGGTCCTCTATATATTTCTCCATCCAAAACTCTCAGATCTCAAGCATAACTTTGATATTTTATTGAAGAAAGATGTTTATAATTGTTTCTACTTTAGGCACAAGGCCAGCAATTACCCAGTACATTACTGGTACTTTATTTTATCAACTCCGTAAGGATGAAAGGCAAAGTTAACCTCTGCAGGATTTGAACTCAGATCGTAAAGGGACGTAACTATGCTGGAAAGCATAATAATATTAATAATTGTTTCTACTTCTGGCACAGAGGGATTTGAACTCAGAATGGGAAGGGCCGTAACATAAATGTATCTATATATATAAAACTGATAGTGTGTGTGTGTGCGTGTGTGCGTGTGCGTGTGCGTGAGTGTATGTGTGTGCGTGTGTGCGTATGTGCGTATATATATATATATATATAAAATTGATATATGTGTGCGTGTGTGTCCTCAGTTTTGCAAAGTCTATACAAATCCATATTTCTACTCCGATTGACTTTCAAACTTGCATTTATATATTCCTTGTGGTCTAAATATATTAACTGCAGCTTTTATTTTCCCATTTTCTGTTGTTAAAGGGGTGTTATGCGCCGGTTATCCATCTCCGTCGTGCTCTTATAATATCTGTCTGTATGCCTGGCTGTCTGCATTACAACATTATGATGAACATTGATGACGTATTATGTTCGCTATTATCCGTTCATTGCCAGGGAACGTCTTCACGAACCAAAGTATCGTCTTCCTTTGTTTGCAACGTTTTTCGAAATATTTTCTTCTGAGTTCACAGATTGATGTTTTTAGCTTCAGAAGATCCCGTTAAGGGTGAAAGCAACGATTCTTAAACTTTAATCTGTTATTTTAATCTATATATGTATATATATAAAACTGAGGAAGAATGTATGTATGTATGCATGTATGTATATATGTATGTGTGTATGTGTGTATGTGTGTGTATGTGAAACCCGAGAAGTACCCAACCTATCTTTTTCAAACTTTACATGTGTATTACTTATATTTCAACTTGTTTATCCCTAGGGCCCGCATTAGGTGAAAAACTACGTTTTTTCCAGATTTTTAGGTGTTTTTTTGAGGCGTTACGTCAGACCGATTTCCTTGAAATTGTAACTATGTATTAGTCAGTCTCTTCATCATACCGTGAGCAAAGAAAATCCAAATATTTCTCGCCTAGGGCCCGAATTAAGTGAAAAACTTCATTTTTCAGCTTTTTAGGGCTTTTTTGAGGCAATACGTCTAACCGATTTTCCCGAAATTTCAAAAAAAATTCATTTTCTTGATCCGCTAGGGCCCGCATTAGGTTAAACCTGCCTTTTTCTTGCTTCATCGAGGAAAATCTTAAAGATTATCCAGCCATCAGAGTATTCGGTTTATTTTCTTTACATATTGTGCGGGCATGCAGTTTTTCCACCATTAGTTCTGTTGGCGGCCCGCGTTCCAAAATACCTTATCCCGTGCAACGCCGGGTACCACTGCTAGTTATTACTATTATCATTAGATGGCGATGGAATGGCAGTATCGGTAGAGGGTCGGACGCCATGCTTTGCAGCAAAGAGTTACGGCCCTTGCCATTCTGAGTTCAAATCCCGCCGAGGTTAACTTTGCCTTTCATCCTTACGGGGTCAATAAAATAAAGTACCAGTAATACACTGGGATAATTGCTGGCCTTGTACCAAAAACAGAAACAATTATTGTTGTTGTTGGCCTAGTGTCTAAATCAGAAATCAGTATTGTTGTTGTTTTAGCTGCTGCTGCTTTGGATATACTATTATTATCATTGTTGTAGTTTTTATTGGGCATTGTGTATCTTGAGTTTTTATCTAATCTTGTGGTGGAAATATATATATATATTATTTCTTAAGGAGACATATTGACATATTTTATTTTCTCATCTCTCGTTTACAATATAGCTTCATCACTTGGAGCAATCAAAAGTGGTTGGAACAGAAGACGAGAATGTTCAACAGTAAGAAAATAATATGTTAGAAAAAATGTACACTTAAGTAAACAAATGTAATTACAAAAACAAAACAGGAAAATACAAAGGAATAAGAAACGAGTGAGAAAACGAAAGGAAAAGAAAATTCCCCCCATAATGGCCGACACACCACTAACACAATCATCGCTACTACCCCCACTACAACCACCACCACAGATACCACTATCACTACATGTACCTCTGACTTTGAGAGAGAGATATATGCCGGCCTCTCACGCATATCTGTCGTTGTCCGTAAAAGGAGAGTAAGATTTGCTGGCCATTGCCATCGTGCCACCTATGAGGCTGTGTCCCCATTAGTACTTTGGAAACCACAAGCAGTCACTAATAACAGGGGGCACAAGCTCTCCTATCCCAATTTGCTCCCACTGCCATCGTGCCACCTATGAGGCTGTGTCCCCATTAGTACTTTGGAAACCACAAGCAGTCACTAATAACAGGGGGCACAAGCTCTCCTATCCCGATTTGCTGGCCACTGTCATCGTACCACCTATGAGGCTGTGTCCCCATTAGTACTTTGGAAACCACAAGCAGTCACTAATAACAAGGGGTGCAAGCTCTCCTATCCCGATGTCATCTCCAGAGATTCTGGTATTGTAATCCAGGACTTGGCAACAGCAATGAACGACAGACCCACGTGGAGATCAATTGTTGAGTCCATTTCGGCTGAGGCCGCCGGATGATGATGTTGACATATACCTCAACAGAAACAAACATTATACAATTCTCACTTCCAAAAAACAACAGTACACACAACACGACCACCGACAGTTAACAGAGCACAGAAACGCCCACCATCCGAAACAAGGTAAAGATTACAAACAACAAAATATTCGTGAACCACACATAACAACAGACAAATATTAATCTAAAAGGTAACATCACACAAACAAATAACAACACAAAATATACAAGACACACGGTATGGTATCTGATTCCATCATCGATTCTCTCTCTTTCACTTTTCTTTAATATCTGTATTCTTTCTTTCCTTGTGTTAGTAGAGATGATCAAGAGAGAAAGTATTCAATACATATGGTATAGTGTGATCACGTGGCTCCTAATGGGTTCATAGGGACGCCGTAGTGAAATACAACGTTTCTTGGACATTTTAAACATGGCGTAGTCCATCCCCTCTCCATGGCTGAACACAGAAGATTTCTTCTAGAGCAGGATACAGAGTGACAGGGAGAGATGATTGAGAACAAGATATAAAGGAAGAATCGACCCCAGTATTAGACAGGTACTTTTTATCGAGCTCGAATGGATGACCATAGACAGCTTGGTAGTAGTAGTAGTAGTAGTAGTAGTAGTAGTAGTAGTAGTAGTAGTAGTAGTAGTAGTAGTAGTAGTAGTGAAGGTGAGGATATTAGTATTGGTGATTGAGGGTTTGGTGGTACTGGTAGTAGTAATAGTAGTAGTGTTGATGGTGGTGGTGGTGGTGGTGGTGATGTTAGAGGTGTTGATTGTGGTGGTGGTGGTGGTGAGGTTAGAGGTGTTGATTGTGGTATTGGTGGTACTACTACTACTACTAGTAGATGTAGTAGTAGCGTTGATGGTGGTGGTGGTGAGGTTAGGTGTTGATTGTGGTATTGATGGTACTACTACTAGTATTGTAGTAGTAGTGTTGATGGTGGTGGTGGTGGTGGTGATGTTAGATGTGTTGACTGTGGTATTGGTGGTACTACTAGTAGTAGTAGTAGTAGTAGTAGTAGTAGTAGTAGTGTTGGTGGTGGTGGTGGTGATGTTAGAGGTGTTGATTGTGGTATTGATGGTACTACTACTAGTAGTTTTAGTAGTAGTAGTGTTGATGGTGGTGGTGGTGGTGGTGATGTTAGAGGTGTTGATTGTGGTATTGATGGTACTACTACTAGTAGTTGTAGTAGTAGTAGTAGTAGTGTTGATGGTGGTGGTGGTGGTGGTGGTGATGTTAGAGGTGTTGATTGTGGTATTGGTGGTACTACTACTAGTAGTAGTTGTAGTAGTAGTAGTGTTGATGGTGGTGGTGGTGGTGGTGGTGAGGTTAGAGGTGTTGATTGTGGTATTGGTGGTACTACTACTAGTAGTAGTAGTAGTAGTAGTGTTGGTGGTGGTGGTGAGGTTAGAAGTGTTGATTGTGGTATTGGTGGTACTACTACTAGTAGTTGTAGTAGTAGTAGTGTTGGTGGGTGGTGGTGGTGGTGAGGTTAGAGGTGTTGATTGTGGTATTGGTGGTACTACTACTAGTAGTTGTAGTAGTAGTAGTGTTGGTGGGTGGTGGTGGTGGTGGTGAGGTTAGAGGTGTTGATTGTGGTATTGGTGGTACTACTACTAGTAGTAGTAGTAGTAGTAGTAGTGTTGGTGGTGGTGGTGAGGTTAGAAGTGTTGATTGTGGTATTGGTGGTACTACTACTAGTAGTTGTAGTAGTAGTAGTGTTGGTGGGTGGTGGTGGTGGTGGTGAGGTTAGAGGTGTTGATTGTGGTATTGGTGGTACTACTACTAGTAGTAGTTGTAGTAGTAGTAGTGTTGGTGGTGGTGGTGAGGTTAGAGGTTTTGACTGTGGTATTGGTGGTACTACTACTAGTAGTAGTTGTAGTAGTAGTAGTGTTGGTGGTGGTGGTGAGGTTAGAGGTTTTGATTGTGGTATTGGTGGTACTACTACTAGTAGTTGTAGTAGTAGTAGTGTTGGTGGGTGGTGGTGAGGTTAGATGTGTTGATTGTGGTATTGGTGGTACTACTACTAGTAGTTGTAGTAGTAGTAGTGTTGGTGGTGGTGGTGAGGTTAGAAGTGTTGATTGTGGTATTGGTGGTACTACTACTAGTAGTTGTAGTAGTAGTAGTGTTGATGGGTGGTGGTGGTGATTGTGGTATTGGTGGTGGTACTACTACTAGTAGTTGTAGTAGTAGTAGTGGTGATGTTAGAGGTGGTGATTGTGGTATTGACGCTACTATTACTACTACTACTACTACTACTAAGAACATTTCCAGTTGATTTTCTTTTGTTTTCTGTCTCACTTTGTTTTTTCTTTAATTGTTTGTTTTCTGTATTATTTTTACAAATGCAAGTTAGATATTTTCTGTCTCTGTTTTGAAGAGAACAGAAAAATATAAATTGCTATATATCAGCCTTATTGAAGAGAGGCCATTTTTATTATATTTCTTCCTGCAAATTTTATTTTCTATGTATCTACATTAATAACGGTTGAAGAAAATTTACAAAACAAAATTACAAGATAAAATAAAATAAAATGAAATGAAATAATAATATAGATATACCGAAGTTTTTCACCATAGATAAACAAATAAGATTTTAACATTTTATAACGTTAACGAAAATAGCAACAGCAGTTACAACAACAACAACAACAGAGTTATATTTAATATTGTTAATTCAGATATTGACATGGACAATCTCAATGAGAATTCTAAAAACGTTCTAGTAAACGTGAAATAACTGCAACAACATAAAGACTGACAACTATAATATTGTCAACTAGAACTGAAAAACAAAATGAGAGAAATACAATGTAAACAGCAAAGAGGTAGAGAAATAAATACATTTAGAGGACATATTGCTTTCTGTTTCTGTATATAAGTGGAGTGACTGAATAAAGATGTTTGTAGATACATCAGCCGAGACAAAGGAATACAATTACCTAACGAAATATTAGGCAATGGGAGGGAAAAATTATGACTTTTAAAAGATTTCACAAAACAAGACATCAGGAAAATTTGATTTTGGCTGTGGAAGAGCTATTGAATTGTAAAGTTTAGAAATACATTTAATGGCGGAGGGTTTGACGAAAAGGAAAAGAAAGAATTTGTTCGATTCGTGCATCCGGGTGGTTAATACAGCAGTTTTTATAGAAGTAAAATACTGAGATATTACTTGTAGATATCTAGACTTGATTTGTCCTAGACTTCATTAAAGTTCTTGTTGAGCTGGCTCCCATGCAGCTGTTATTGTTCTTTTTCTTCTTTATTTATTTATTTATTTTTCTTATTTCTTTCTCTCTTCTACTTCTTACTCTTAACCCCCTCCTCATCCCATCCCCCTCCTTATATGTTTATATATTTAGTATAGGTGCTCCAACACAGCGTTATACACATCTATGTGTTGTATACAGGACGTTTGTGAAAAACATTTAACAGCCTTCCAATCGGGGTCTACTCTTGGTTTTCCTGCCGGTTGGTTTTGCCCGTAAAATGTGTCCAGTGATTTTCTCCTGAGACATTCAAGCCTCATGTCCGTCATCAATGCTTGTCATGAATCTAAACTATAATAAAGTAAGAAGCGCGGGACTGCGTACGGTTTATAATTTTTGTTATCCCCTTAGTAAAATAAGTTGGATTACTTTGAATCTATAATTGTTTCTACTTTTGGCACAAGGCCAGCAATTACTTAGTACATTACTGGTACCTTATTTTATCGACCCCCCGTAAGGATGAAAGGCAAAGTTAACCTCGACGGGATTGGAACTCAGACCGTAAAGGGACAGAACTATGCTAGAAACTATGGCGTCCAACCGTCTACCGATACTGCCAATTCACCGCCCTTTGAATAAATAATTGTTTCTACGTTTGGCACAAGGCCAGCAATTACCCAGTGCATTACTGGTACTTTATTTTATCGACCCCGTAAGGATGAAAGGCAAAGTCAACCTGGGCGATAAATAATGAATGAATATTACATAATTTACCTAATAAATTTCGTGGCTGTTCATTAAATATATTTTATTACTTATTTAAAGATTCACTTCTTTAAAATGTTCAAATGGCAACACTTCCGGTTAGCGATCGTTTAAATAAACATGCATTTCTGTCACTAATTTTCTCCTAATGCAGTTTATATATAATATTGTCTTTATTTAATGCATAATGGATTACGTTACTGATTACATAAGACAGTGTAACACAGTCTTCGTACAATTTCTGTGTATATTGTCAATTACGATTTTATTTGATCATATCTGCATGCATATATACTTGCGTATAATATCAATATACACTCTACACATGCTAGCAGAAAACCACCCGAGGGTGGTTTTTCTGTTAGTCTTAGATAATGACCGAAAGAATACGATCGCGAATACAAGCGGCCGAAATAGGGTTCCGTCCGAAGTTTCTTTGGAGTATTGTTACTCGATTGAGTTCGTAGCTCGAGATCAGAGAATCTTTTTGCAGATATTCTTGGAAAGGAATTTTAAAATGGTGGGTAATCTCCATAAAAATAATGGAAATACATGTTGGACTTACTGATGGAAGCGAGAGAATGTGAAGATAATTCTATTGCAGGAATAAAGGACATTTCATCACCCTCTGTTCCAAGTATAGTAACAGTAATACGCAATTAACATAGCTGTAGTTTATGTTTATTCGAATCAGTGGGTACCTTCTCAATCATCAATAAAGTAGCTGGACTAAACACAGAAGTCTCAGCGGAAACAGAAAACCTGACTGTAAACTGTCTAAACAGCTATGGTGTTGGGATTGGGAGAATCGATAGATCTCGAACAAATTACAATGAAGTATGTAGTGATCTAATCACAAGATCGATTAAATAATAGTCGTTAAAGTATTTAATTGACTGTATCCATTACAAAAGACGGTGACTTTATGTCTAATTCAAAAGTCTGTCTCGAGCCAGGAAGCTCATCTGAGCGATGCTTATCCTGGTACCCGTGGCGTTAAGCTACTGCAAATACAAGACTATCCCTAGACAGGAGGCCAGTTCATAAATGCATGGTCAACCATAACCTTCTGGTAAAATATACTGGCATTCTCTTGGTGAGATATTTCAGATGGAGTTTGTTAAAGAGGGCTAGAATATTATTAAAGTGGGCTGGAATTGAGATCATATTTAAAGTGATAATTCTACTTGGCACGAGCACGTTGCAAATAACGCTTGACAAGGATAAAAACCGTATAAACACAGTAATATTGAATTGTTTTAAACAATTATAGCCTAAACTCAGAGCAAACGAAAATAAATAACAGAAACCAGATCAAAGAGATTGTTCTAGATGAGGAATAGATGGCAAATTTTCAAAGCTGCAATATAGACTACACCTAAAAATATGACGTTTATTATGACGGAGAAGTTTCGCCAGATGAAACGTTGGTTACACTTGATGCATATTTATGAAGTAGAAATATTCAACAGACAACAATGTAAAGAAATCAAAAGTATGGCAAAACACCAAAGAAGGTGCAAAACACTTCAGTAAAACAATATCAGTAAAAATTTAAAAAGGTAAAGATATAAATAATATTAAAGATAGAAATAACAGCGTGTTGTCAGATACAGGTATATACAATATTAAGAATATATATATTAGGGTCTTTCCAGGTAAAGATATAATCTATATTAAAGGTACGTACATCAAGGTCTTGACAGATACCGATATAATTTATATTCAATATATATATAACAGGGTCTTGCCATGTTCAGATATAATCTATATTCAATATATATATAACAGGCTCTTGCCATGTTCAGATATAATCTATATTCAATATATATATAACAGGGTCCTGCCATGTTCAGATATAATCTATATTCAATATATATATAACAGAGTCTTGCCATGTTCAGATATAATCTATATTCAATATATATATAACAGGGTCTTGCCAGGTACAGATATAATCTATATTCAATATATATATAACAGGGTCCTGCCATGTTCAGATATAATCTATATTCAATATATATATAACAGAGTCTTGCCAGGTACAGATATAATAAAGAAATCAATATATATATATATAACAGGGTCTTGCCAGGTACAGATTTAATTTATATTCAATATATATCTAACAGGGTCTTGCCAGGTACAGATATAATCTATATTCAATATATATATAACAGAGTCTTGCCAGGTACATATATAATCTATATTCAATATATATATAACAGGGTCTTGCCATGTTCAGATATAATCTATATTCAATATATATATATAACAGGGTCTTGCCAATATTAATCTTATTTAAGTTACTAAAACATGATCTGAAAACATGTCCCTAATAAATATGTAATTCTTACCAACAAAACATATCTAACGATTATGGGCACATTAATTGACAAATGACTGTCGACATATTAAATAGTTTTAACTCTCTAATACTGTCAGAACCACCATAGCTATCTACTCAGCCACACTTTGAATTGAAGTAGATAATTCGAGAGAGTGAAAATACATCTTACTAATTCTTTCTTTACCTCTCAAACATAATTTTTTTTGCTAAACATTCGATTACAATGGTATCAAGTGAAGATCCGTTTGTTTCTTATCTCTAAAGGTCATATATAATTCAATATATAGTTCAACAAACGGCGCTTATATAGTGATAAATGAGAAATCCCAATTATAATTTAAACTGAGAATATATGAACAAAATAAATGAATCACAATTTCTTTTCACTGGAATAAATCAACACAGATTTCTGAATGTTTACGTTTTTCAATTAAAGTTTCATGGTGCACATATCTTTAAATAAACACATTTATTAAATATCGATGTATATATAATACCGGAAGGAAAAATATAATTCTAACAGTGTCATCTTTTAATCAAATTGTATTTATCACGAGATATATACAGTAGAAAAGAACACTGTCTCCTCACCGAAGTGGAAGCATGATAGGAATGTACTGATTTCTCCTCTGGTCTTCTATTTTAAACATAATCTTTCATCTTAGATTCTAAGTTCAACTACGTTTAGAATATTGAGCTGTAAATAGATAGTGTATGTATGTATGTATATATGTATGTATATGTGTATACATATGTGTATATGTGTTTATGTATATATTTATGTTGTTCTGGTTTTATAATTTCACAAATATTTGCCAATATAAAGAGAGTCGGTTTCTAACATAGACACAAGACTGTCATTGCAATTTACACAACATCAACTAGGTAGATTATGTATGCATGTCTGCATGCTTGTGTGTGCAGGTATGGATGTTATTGTATGTGTGGATGTGGATGTTTTGAGTTATATGTGTACATGTGCAAATGGTGTGAATGTGTGCAAGTGTATATGCAGTTATTAGATGCAAAATTTTTGGAATGTTTTACATATGTTCACTGTTCCATTAATGGATTGTACTTGTAATTTCCTAACTAGTTGTGTTCTTTCTGTTTCTGTGAAGACCAGCTTAAGATTTGTATTGAGTGCCCCAATAATTACAGGCATAAATCTGAAGGTTTAATCAGGGTGGAGTATCTGTATATTACTCATTAGTTCTGCATATATATTCTCTTTTTCGCTAATCTTTAATATTACATTGGCAGCTAATATTACTGGGCAGCTAACTTCCACTACTGTGCATGCCTTCTTTTCCCTATCCCATATCATTATATCTGGTCTGTTATGTCTGTATTTTATTGGGGATTTTACTGGAACATTCCACCCGTACTCTTTCATATTATGTATATGTATGTCTTCCGCATTGCTGTAGCTTTCAATATGTATCAGGGCTATCTTTTCTACGGATTTGGCCACTACATCATGCCTCCTTGGTAGAAAGTACCGCTTTGACATCTTCGGACAGCTGCTGATGACGTGGTTGACATCTTCGATGTTAATTCTGCAGAGTCTGCACTTGTCACATCTAGGTGTTTTGCCTGTTTCCCTGTCTCTTTTGTGAATCAGGTATTTCGTGATGATTTCCTGTTCTTGGATTGCAAAAGCGTATCCTTCAAAGTGGGAGCCAATGTGGCGGTTGTTGGTCCAAGATAGACCACTTTGCTTATCTATATTACTCTCGCTCTGGAGCTTCCTGGCAACATATCCATGCATGATATTTTACTGATAAGCATGCAGTTTTTCATCCATGGATACACTGCTATACTGCTGGACAACCTCCCTCGGTGCGAGCTTTTGATTATCATGCAGGGAATATCTTTCAAGGAGTTCCTTCCCAACTCTTATGATATTATCCGTTTCATGCAGATAGACTTGCTCAAGAGACGGGCTCCTACGCTTCGAGGTTCGTAGATGTTGTCGGGGGGGGGATATGATGCGGTATTCAAATGCTGTCTTGACTGATGTTAGGCCTCTGCCTCCCTGTTTATGTTTCAAGTAGAGGCGGTCTATGTTCCTGTTGACGTGGAAGTGTCCGGTGTTGTTTAGAATGTTTCGAATTTTAACATCAATTGCTCGGATTTCGTCTATCGTCCAATTCAGTATTCCAAACGTTGGTGTTAGGACAGGCACAGCAAACATATTGTAAGCCACTGTTTTATTGTGCGCAGAGAGTTCCGATAACTATACTTTTCTTAATCGGGTGTAATATTCCCTGGTTACGGGTTCCTTATTGCAAATACCATTATAGGATATGTTATCTATCACCAGGTATCTGTAGCAGTCCTTGTCAGATATCAGTGAAACAGTTAGGCCATTGGTAAAAATGTTGCTAGACAAGGTTGTAGTTTTCCCCGGCTTTATAATCAGATATGAACATTTATCTTGGTCAAACTCCATTCCTATATCCTTTGAGAATGTTGTAACAATCCCATCTATGCTCTTGGCATAGAGTTTCAGGTCATCTACAAAGAAATTATGGTTTAAATTCGTATTTCTGTTCTTGACAATGATGCATCCTTCAGATTTCTTAAGCAGAAATGACAAGGGGTTTAATGACAGGATAAATATTGCACACACAGAATGTCTCTTTGGAATATACCCCTGTGATATTCTATATTATCAATAAAAATAGAGTCCTCCTTCTCTGTCTTTAAATTTAGGATAGTAGCCCAAGAAGAAGACAGCTTCTCTATGGCTTTGATAATCGTGTCTGGGACTTTAGCGAGTCGGAGGGCCCCTATCATCCAAGAATGGGGGACATAATCAAATGCGTTCCTGTAGTCCAGCCAGACTGTGGCCATATTCCTCCTAAGATTTGGCACCTCCGACATCGCAGTTTTGTTGATTAGGAGTTGTTCAGCACAACCCTTTTCTCTCCAGTTACTTGTTCATCTGTGATGATGTTATTATTTTCACAGTGATCTTGGAGGAATAGGTCCAGGCAGGATGTATACATCTTATACATCAGGTTCTGGTATGCAATGGGTCGGTAGTATGGTGCCAAGTGGGTATATTTGTTCTCGGGGACCAGTATTGTTTGTGCTAATGTCAACCATTCTGGTATAAGTGTATCTCACTTGAGAACCTTTTGGTAGAGGTAAGATACATCCGATAGAATATCAGTTTGCTTTTTTTTTACCAGTAGCCGACAATCATGTATCTTCCTGGTGTTTTCTTATCTTGGAGTTTTCCTATCACAGTTTCAAGGGTACCCTCACTTATTTCGTATGTTGTTGTTGTAGTGTAGGAGCAATAGTTCTTTGGGATTTCTTTTAGCCATACTGTATCTTGGTTGAAATTCTTCTTTTCCCCCCCCATATTTTTCTCCAGAAGTAATCTATGTCTTTCTGGGATGGGGCCTCAGTGACACTTATTATTTTGCCCTTTATATCTCTATTGATGTTTGGTTTCGTCTGTCTTCAAACAACGTCTCTATTTTATTTTTCACTCTTTGTTGGTGAGGAGTGAAGGTTTTTTTTGTTTTTGTTTGCATGTAAAGAGCATTGTCACATATCCTATGGTTTTTCGTAGGTCAGCAATCTCTTTTTCTATTTTAGCTATATATGATGGTACTTTTGATGATGTTTTGTTCTTGTTAATATCTCTGCTATCACCAAGATAATGCTTCAATGTCGTTGCTAAGGCATATAAACAGGCGTTGATTTGCCAAAATGTTGGGGTTTTTATCCGTCGTAAATATTCATCCCCTATTTCGTCAATAGCACGTACTATTTCATTATTTGGTTTTATCTTATTTAGTATTGTCGTTTCTTTGCGTTCTGCAAGAGAGTTGTTTATACATGATTTAATTTTTCTCTGGAAGATTTCGTTGATGGAAAATGTCAATTGTTTATACTTTTGATTGTGTATGTATGTAATTGTAACTGCTAAGGGAGTCTTGACATTTGGTGTGTCTTGGGCACTATAAAACTGACTGGCGGAACCCATCCCCTCCCTGTGAACTCAATCGATTTCTTCCAGAAAAACAGAGAGAGAGTGAGAGAAAGAAAGTGAAAAAGAGACATAAAAGATGGATTGATTCTAGTAATAGACCAGTACTGTTTTTCGACTTTGAAATTATGAAATGCAAAGTGGGCTTTAAGCTCAGCGAGCGTCAGGGCCTCAACATATGCATTCTATACGACGGTCTAACGGCTTTGATATTTCCTCATCTATCGTAACTAAATAATTTGATATAAAATTAAACAAAAATTACTCAAAAATGCATTAGCTTATTTATCAGTTTCTCATAAAACCCCTAGCGACAACGTCCGGAACTCTAGGGTTTCTGGAACACCGGTAGAGAAAAGCTGGTCTAGAAAACTATTACATATTTCATGCATCGTGTATAACATCTATTCTCTGATTTTTATACAATATTTATTTTATCATCTTTACAATATACTATTATTAATCCGTATCCGTGAACATCTGGTTATAACACAATCTATTCTCTTATTCTTTGTCCGCTTATTCCTAAGAGGGCTGTAGGGACAGAGCACTCGAACACTCCTTCTAGTAGGTCCTGTCACAAGCAACAGTCTCCAACTGATCCACTTATATCACCAAGCAAGTCCAGCCATGCTCATGGATGTCATCCAAGCTTCTTGCTCGAGGTCTACCCCTGAGTCTCCTGCCCGTTAGTTTTATCCGTAAAATCTGTCCAACGATTCTTTCCCCAGACATTCTAACACCATATGAGTAGTATCATAGCTGTGATCTCTCAACATGAAGAAATATCGGCTCTGCCGGGAATGATTTCTGATCACCGATCTACGCACTATCGCGTAACTCACTCCAGAGACCCTTCGGAAGAACCCCTTTTCAGCGGGATATAGTACAAGCTATTAATGAAGTAAATTTCATATGTCTGTTACATATACTTTGCCGATCATGTAAGGATGGCGTCGCTTGGACAAGGCTTATATCCCACAACAGACTTTCCAGGGATGATGATGATTTCATGTTCAAATGTATAAGTTTACAGAAAATTGTCATGGCTTAATGACTTTTGTCAAACGTTTAGGTCAGTGGGTTGGCATTATCAGGAGAACGTTGGAAAACACGCTTTATGGCATAGAGTTAAGCACGTTTACAATCAGAGTTCAAATCCCGCCGAGGTAAGTTTTGCCTTTCATCCTTACAAGATCGATAAAATAAAGCTCCAATATTGCACTGGAGTTGATTTAATCGAATTTCCACTTCCCGAAAATCGTTGACCTTGGTCCTAAATCAGAAACCATGTTCAATATTTTCAAATTTCTTGAAGTTTGATAGTTGGATATTTACATTAAAGCAATATTTTAGTATGGAGAGTTTTGTTGCTTCTTCGTGGGCTGTGATTATAATCTAAAATATACACTAAACCACAAAATATACACTAAACCACAAAATAAACACAAAACCACAAAATATACACTAAACCACAAAATATACACTGAACCATTTGAACTAAAGTATCTTTTATTCTAATACACCAATAACTATTGGTGTATTAGAATAAAAGATACTTTAGTTCAAATGCTTTACTGTATATTTTGTGGTTTAGTGCATATTTTGTGGTTTTGTGTATATTTTGTGATTTAGTGTATATTTTGTGGTTTTGTGTATGTTTTGTGGTTTAGTGTGTTTTGTGATTTTCATTTCTTCTTATCACTTTTATAGTCAGTATGCAAATAATGTTGATAATGTAGGTCGTAAATCTCACCTTTGTTGTATTCATGTTAATTAATTTACGATAAAGATCCTTGTGTAGGGAATGAGTTCATTGCGTTAGTACTTGATGTAAGCAATGTATTAATAAACGTGATAGATAACTGTTGTTCTAAGCTTTCCTTATCACGTGTCAACACACATGCAAAATCATGAATTTCACTAAATGATTGAATACTAAATAATTTGGGTAGGAAGGTCGTATTTTCTATACTAATCACAAAAATGATATCACAGTTGCTACAATTTCAGCGTCAAAGTCAGCGAATTAAATACAATGGTCATAGGATTATATAACATCAGTTGAAGCTGCATATATATATATATATATATATATATATATATATATATATATATATATATATATATAAAAATACGAGGGTGAGCTTAACAGTTCATAGGTTAACTATGAAGTAGTGATTCTAGAGCTGTGAAATCTTCAATGAATTAATTTCAGCTCTTCTTATTAATAACTATATTGTTTCTTTCTAGGGGCTAAGTAGAAAAATAAGCCTCATTTGGTAATTCCATAATAGTATCTTGTTCATAGGCTGACTATGAAGGAGTGATGCTAGAGCTTCGAAATCTTACATGTATTAAGTTCAACTGTTCTTACTAATAACTGCATTCTTTTTTTCATGGGACTATGGTGGAAAATAAGCATCTTTTGATCATTCCATGAGAGTATCTTGGTCAGACTAAGAACTCTTCAGTCAACCCTCATAACTTACAGCTGACTGAATATTCCAGACATGTGTAGATTTGACATAGATTTCAGTATCATTCAACGTGACCTTTCAGCCACCCATATATATATTTTGCCATGCACAATAGTACACCAACATGCATGAAGCTTAAATTAGCCCAAAACACGTCAGAATTTGACTAAGAACTGGAGACTGTTTTAGCTGAAGAATGGACAAAAATTCCTTTGGAAACAATTCAAACTTTGTACGAGTCCATACCTCGTAGAATTCAAGCTGTAATTACTGCCAAAGGCGGTGCTAACCCATATTAAATAAATTTGTTTGAAATTTTAAGATGTTTCTTTATTTTGTCCAGCCCCTGTACATGTGTGTCTGTCTGTGTGAGCGTGTGTCTTTACGTGTGTGTGTATGTTGTGGACCCGACTTGGAATCAACAATAAGGTCTTTGATAAATAGCTACCGTTGTTATTTCAATTTTTGTTCCTGAGTCGTTTTTCAAAGATTAAAGGTGAATGGACAAATGATTCTATATTTCCTGTGAACAAATTGAAGAATATCTTCGATGGTCGTAGCAGTGGTAATAGTATTTATAACTTAGCAACAGCTGCATTCCTTATTCCAATTCCCGTTTGACCATAGTTCAGCTAACGGAAAATAACCATTATTTTAGAGTTGAAGCGGCACGCTATTCTATAGACAAAGAACAAAAGAT
>OZ024753.1:17698631-17706131 GCA_964016885.1 Eledone cirrhosa | reverse complement strand
ATCTTCAATGACTTTGAGATCTACGCATCTCTCTGTCAGCCGGGAGGTGGAGAGGGAGTGACTGTCATGTTTCGGAAAAACCTGGATCTCGAAGTACAGCAAGAACACTTGGACCCGGAGGGTAGACTGGTAGTCCTAGACGTGAACAGTATTGGAGGTGGAGCCTTCAGACTGGTGCCCGTTTACGCCCCGACCGGGCAATCACAATCGTGGCCAGACTTCTTTAAGCGTCTAGAGTCTTTTCTGGGAATGTCTCACTCCTTGCTTTTAGTGGGGGACTGGAATGGTATCCTAGATGCACGATGGGACTATGTGGGAGCATGTCCGAGTAGAGCGGGGTGCAACAGCCTCAAAAATCTAATCGGCCAATTCCAACTGGCCGATAGATATCGACTAGATTTCCCGACTGCACCACAGTGGACGTGGGCAAACCGTAGCGGGACATCTAGATCGTATCTATATAGGTTTTTCATTAGAGAAAATGACAAGAACATGTTAAGCTGTCCACAAATGCACATGATTGCCTATTCAGATCACAAACTAGTCGTCTGCATAGTCAACCGTGATAGAATACATAGACAAGGACCCGGATACTGGAAGCTGAACGTGTCGTTGCCGGCACGAAAAGCCTACAGTGAACGGATAAGTAGATTAGTTAAGCAAGAGTTGACGGGAGCCATCGTCAACAATAGATGGTGGCACTCTCTCAAGAGAGCAATTAGAGTAGAATCGATAGGGTTTAGCAGAAAATTAGCTTTAGAGAAAAACAAATCAGAAACAGAACTAGTAGCCAAGGTAGAAGAGGCGCTTAGGAGTGGCAACGGAGCTAGAGTGCGAGCATAGATAACGGCACTGGACCAGTTCTTCGACGAGTAACACGAAGGCTGCGTGGTCAGAAGTAAATCACGTGCTCTAGGAAACGAGGGAGCAGAAGCTGTTAGCTGGGCCCGAGTGGCGGAAGCGAAAAGTGGCAACAAGTCCACGATTCGGTCTTTGAAAGACCAAAACGGACGCTTGCTACTTGACCCCAGGCAGATGTGCGCGGCCTTTCAGTGGCACTTTGCGCGACTGTTTGAGCAGAACGACGGTGCACCTAACGGGGCAATGGACTCTGGTTCATACCTCGACGGCCTGCCGCGTCTCTCGTGCAAGGACGCTGAGTTCTGCGAAAGAGCGATCACAGCCACTGAGATACGGGACGCTCTGGGCTGCTGCGGGAACCGCAGTTCACCCGGTCTAGATGGTATACCCTATGAGTTTTACATAGGCATGCCGGACTTGTTCTCTGGCGTCCTCGAAGCCGTCTACTGCAATTGGCAGCAGAACGGGACAATTTCTGCAGGCAGTTCTGCAGGCAAGGGTGTAGTAACGCTGGTCAGGAAAGATGAGAACAAGGCGGACGAAATAAACAATTTCAGGCTCATAACGCTGCTCAATACAGAATTAACATTTTGGCCAAGATGCTAACAACGAGGCTGGCGCTTGTAGAAAACCTGATAGGGAAAGCGCAAACGTGTGCAATCCCGACCAGGTCCATACACGACAACCTCGACCTCATGCGATACATCATAGAGAGGGTGGGGTGTAAACCCGGCTTCGGTGGTACTCTGATCAATTTAGAAACAGTCTAAGGCATTCGATAGAGTCGACAATCGATACTTGGAATCGGTTCTCAAGGCGCCCGATTTCGGTCCCGTTTTCAGAGGCTGGATCAAGGCGATGCACACCAGCATTTGGTCGAAGGTCATGGTGAATGGCTACCTATCGGAGCCGTTCGCAATCACGCGTTCCATTCGACAGGGATGCCCTCTTTCCTCCATTCTGTACGTATTGACTCTAGAACCACTACTGCGGAAGTTGGAGCTTTTGAAGGGAATCCCTTTAGAACCGGGACTGCAAAAAGCGACACGGCTTATACCGACGACGTGACGGTAATGGTGTCGAAAACGTCGGAAATCGAGGTAGTTCGGCAACCTACTACAGGAATACGACAGGTTCACAGGAGAAAAACTGAACCCGGACAAGTCTGTCGGTTTGCAACTCTGAACGTGAGGAGGCAAAACGATGCCGTCCGACAGCGTCGTCGGACGTTGGACGGAAGGATAGAATCTCAGCTGCTACTATGACAGTCTGTTAATGATGTACCACTTCCAAATAGTGACAACATGTAATAATTATTTCTATTGTTGGCACAAGGCCCGCAATTATCCAGTACATTACTGGTACTTTATTTTATCGACCCCCAAAGGATGAAAGGCAAAGTTAATCTCGGTGGGATTTGAACTCAGTCTGTAAAGGGACGTAACTATGCTGGAAAGCATGGCGTCCGACCCTCTACCGATACTGCCAATCCACCATAATAATTGTTTCTAATTGTGGCACAAGGCCAGCCTATAAATTATATATAGCCCGACTGTAGTAAATAGCTTTCTCTCTGGTAATCATTTTGTCCAATATAATTTATCATATGGAACTACCTACCCTACTGCTACAATTATTATCATGGATTGGCAGAATCGGAAGAGCGTCAGACACCCTGCTTTTGCAGTATAGAGTTACGGCCCTTTATGATCTGAGTTCAAATCACGCCGAGGTTAACTTTCCCTTTTATCCTTACGGGGTCGATAAAATAAAGTACCAGTAATGTACTGGGTAATTGCTGGCCTTGTGTCAAAAGTAGATACAATTATTATCATGGATTTGAAGTATAGGTTGGGTGTCGGGCGACATGCTTTGCTGCATAGAGTTAAGGCCATTTACGTTACGAGTTCAAAATCACGCCGAGGTTACCTTTGCCTTTCATCCTTACAGAGTCGATAAAATAAAGTACCAGTCATGCACTGAGGTCGATTTAATCGATGTTCCCCCTTCCCTTCAACATTATTCGACGTTCTGCCTGAAACAGATCTATTCTGAGTTCAAATCTCGCCGAGGTTAACTTTGCCTTTCATCCTTACGGGGTCGATAAAAGAAAGTACCAGTAATACACTGGGATAATTGCTGGCCTTGTGCCTAAAGTAGAAACGAAACAATTATTTGTAGTAGGAAAGGAGCTAGAGTGACAATGTCAATACATTCTTAGCAGCATTTCTTCCGGTTCTTGCCATTCTGAGTTCAAATCACGCCGAGGTCAACTTTGCCTTTTATTGATCTGGGGTCGATAAAATAAATTACATTATAGCACTGGGTCATTATAACTTCTGTTTCTCCGTTAGGCACAAGGCCAACTTCTATTTACCCAATATTTCTGTTACCATGTGGTAATAGTAGTAGTAGTAGCAGCAGTAGCAGCAGCAGCATCAGTAGTAGTAGTAGTGTAGTAGTAGTAGTAGTAATAGTAGTAGTTGCAGTTGTAGTAGTTGCAGTAGTAACAGCAACAGTAGTATTAGTAGTAGTGGTAGTAGTGGTAGTAGTAGTGGTAGTAATAATAATAGTAGTAGTAGTAGTAGCAGTAGTAATAGCAGCAGTAGTAGTAGCAACAGTAGTAGTAGTAGTAGTAGTTGCAGTAGTAGCATCAACTGCAGTAGTAGTAGCAACAGTAGTAGTAGTAGTAGTAGTAATAGTAGTACTAATAGTAGTAGTTGCAGTAGTAGTAATAGTAGTAGTTGCAGTAATAGTAGTAGTTGCAGTAGTAGCATCAACTGCAGTAGTAGCAACAGTAGTAGTAGTAGTAGTAGTAGTTGCAGTAGTAGTAGTAGTTGCAGTAGTAGCGTCAACTGCAGTAGTAGTAGCAACAGTAGTATTAGTAGCAACAGTAGTAGTAGTAGTAGTTGCAGTAGTAGTAGCAACACTAGTAGTAGTAGCAACAGTAGTAGTAGTAGTAGTTGCAGTAGTAGCATCAACTGCAGTAGTAGTAGCAACAGTAGTAATATAGTAGTAGTAGGTGTAGTAGTAGTAGTTGCAGTAGTAGCATCAACTGCAGTAGTAGTAGTAGTAGTTGCAGTAGTAGCATCAACTGCAGTAGTAGTAGCAACAGTAGTAATATAGTAGTAGGTGTAGTAGTAGTAGTTGCAGTAGTAGCATCAACTGCAGTAGTAGCATCAACTGCAGTAGTAGTAGCAACAGTAGTAATATAGTAGTAGTAGGTGTAGTAGTAGTAGTTGCAGTAGTAGCATCAACTGCAGTAGTAGCATCAACTGCAGTAGTAGTAGCAACTGCAGTAGTAGTAGCAACAGTAGTAGTAGTAGTAGTAGTAGTTGCAGTAGTAGCATCAACTGCAGTAGTAGTAGCAACAGCAGTAGTAGTAGTAGTAGTAGCAGTAGTAGCATCAACTGCAGTAGTAGTAGCAACAGCAGTAGTAGTAGTAGTAGTAGTAGTAGTAGTAGTAGTAGTAGTAGTAGTAGTAGATACAGTCTATATTACAATGTATCTATGATTTCCCTCTTGATTCGAAATACGTTAATAATAATAATAATAATAATAATAATAATATTCTACTCGACACAACATACATAAAGTAAATCTAGGTAAATCAACGAAAACATATCTTGGTAGTCATCATCATCGACAACATTACCATTGTTAATTCACCTTTTGTTCTTATTGATTTATTACTAGTGTTGTTGTTGCTGTTGTTGTTGCTGTTATTTTTATTATTTACTCCGGACGAAACCGTGGAGTCATCAACCGAAGTAAGCACTCGTCCAGTCAGTTATCTTTATTCAATTTCATCTATTGAAGATGGGAATATATTGATACGGCTGAAGCGTCTATATACTTACATGCATGAGTGAGCAGACATACACGCAGAGTGTGTGTGAGAGTGAGTGAGTGAGTGAGAGTGGGGAGACAGAGAGAGAGGGGGGGATATATATATATATGCTTCTCAGAAACAATATATAAATGGAAGGTATCCAAATGCATGCATAAGCTAAAGAGTATTTCTAATATATTTATTACCAAACAGATAATCTTACATACAGACATTGACACAGAAGTATGGCTGTGTATATGCTATTATAGGTGTAATTCTTAAGTAAACTACGTGTAACAAAGAGGAAAACTGTTCTGCAATGCTTCAGAAATCCTAATACCAATCAGCTCTAGACTAATACCGAATTATGATTGATTGGCAACAAAGCAAAAAGGAATTACCGTAATTCCCGGCGCCGAAGACGCACCCTAATTCTGACAACCAAAAATTTGAAGAAAAAAATGGTACACAACCTTCGGCCTCCAGGAGGCATGGTAGATTTTTTTTAGATTTATTTTAGGAAAAAAGTAGCGTCTCCGACGCCAGGAAATACGGTGAAGTAAAAGTTTATATATGTGAATTATTGAAGTCCCCACTTTTTGCTCTCTGAGTTCAAATCCCGCCCAGGTAAATTTTCCCTTTCATCCATTTAAGCTCGATAAAAAAAAGTACCAGTTTAGTAATGTGGTCGATTTTCCTCTATAAATCTTTGTCACTTCCATTCTCTAACACTCTCTATCCTTCTCTGGAAGAAGTCTGCTATATTCAAACCTGGACAGGAGATAGGTCTCCGCGAGTTTTAAAAGAAAATACCCTAGTAACACCAAATATCGATATGGAGTAACAACATAGATGAATTAGATCTAGAAATGTTACCCTTTAGTTTTATGTTTCACGAAAGTTGTTTATGTATTATTTCCCGTTCTTTACTGAGTTCAAATACAGCCGGAGTCAACTATTCCTTTTATCTTTCCAGGGTTGCTAAATTAAAGTTTCAAATAGACCTTTCAAATATTCCGTCGACTAACTCCACCGATTTTGCGGCTTAGCGCCGAAGTTAGGGACGTTATAGCTCAATGTTCCACGGAAAAGTAATTTATTACATTCAGTCTCTGAAAAGAGACGTAGTGGCCTGGAGGGCGGAAATACAGTTGATAACTTTCTGAAAATTAACGTCTTTATTTGCACGTCTATAACCTGTAAATAGGTGTATCCTTATTCCTCATTTGTGCATTGATTCTGATAAGTTACACATATAAACACACACACACATATATATATATATATATATATATATATATGTGTGTGTGTGTGTGTGTGTGTGTGTCCATGTTGGTTTGTGTATGTGCGTGTGAGAGCGTATGAGTGTATGCATATATACTCGTTTACTCTTTTACCTGTTCCAACCATCCAACTGAGACCATGCTGGGGCACCGCCCTTGTTGATACACATTTTATCTCCAGCCTGTATTGGTTGGCCACTGGTGCAAGAGGGAGTTCGTTGCTGCTGCCCTTAGGTTTCCCTCGTGCCTTGCTTATCCGGGATCCTGGATAGCAGGGTGTCGAGATATTTCTTGAAGACATCCATCTCCACACCGTGCAGATCTCTCAAATCCCTTGGCAACTTGGTGAAGAGTTGAGGGCCTTTGAACCCCAAGCTATTGCAATATCTGCTCCTTATTCTAGATGTGGAAGACAGGACCTTTGGCACCACACAGTGATGTCCTGTTCGGGGGTTGTGCATATGTGTGTGTGTATATGTGTATATATGTGTATGTGTATAGAATATATACGTGCATATAATTCGAGATAAACAAGAATGACAGTGGAACTAATAAGACTGTGTGTAAAAGTATCCCTGCGTATGTCTCATATATCGTGAACGCTTTACCTAGTTCGACTTTAATTATTTGCTCAGCTCCTGGGTACTCTACTCCTTCATCCTTCCGATCACCTACGGGCGTAGAATTACTGGGGTTTTAACTGCTATATATATATATATATCCTACATACTGAAGTGTCGGAAAACAACTCACACACGCACACTCATATATAGATATATGATAACAAGGTATCGTCTAAGGTAATCCAGTAGTGAGTACTCTGTGTCGAGGATAGTTTTAACGTACAGCGTTGTTTGACTCAACAAGAAGTTTCCATAGTCGGGTGGCTGGTTTATGAAAGTTCCTAGGCAGGCGGTTCTTGCAGAAATAATATATATATATATATATATTTTGGGTCAAATACCAACCCTACTAGCATCTACAAACTGACCAATGAGAATCAAGACTATTCCAGCTGACAACATTAAATTATTCCTAACAAGCTCATATGTCCCAAGGCTCTGATACCAGCAACCCCATAAACACAGAGCTGGCATATCTAAGAACTGACTAACTGCCTGATGAGGTCATGGCCATCCAATGGCTATCATCGAAATACATATAGCAGTAAATAAAGGATTATGAGTTCATGCAATTGACTTATGTTTCGTCACTATATATATATATATATATATATATATATATATATATAGGTAAATTTCTCTTTGCACCCGATGAGGGCCCAGTATTAGATCGGCAGCTCGACTATAAATTGGTGGCCAAAACTGGACACCAAAACCTAGTCGCGCATATATGTTGAGTGTACGAAATTTTTATTATATATATCAATATATCTCTCTATATATATAAAACCCAGTTTTATATATATATATATATATATATATATATAAAACCCAGTTTTATATATATATATATAAAACCCAGTTTTATATATATATATATATATATAAAACCCAGTTTTAT
>OZ024753.1:17683631-17693631 GCA_964016885.1 Eledone cirrhosa | reverse complement strand
CTGGAAGAGCCGTTCCATCTCGCGAGGCTCACACCTGCAGCTGGGCAGCTCAGCACCTATGGTGGTGAGTAGGGAGGTAGTCCTAGGGATAAGGGCACCAGAAGTCTCCGTTGCCAATGCCACGACCGCAAACCTGTCGGAGAGCGACCGGTGGTTGAGATGATTGGTCATTGACTTCTTCATCCACCCTTTTTTATATATGCCTCTATGTAAGCCTTTATTCTGAATTGCCTTCTGTTAGTGCTTTAGCTAATTAATTGTTTCTACTTTTGTTATAAAACCAGCAATTAACCCCCAGTGCATTACTGGTACTTTATTTTATCGACCCCGTAAGGATGAAGCGCAAAGTTAACCTCGGCTGGATTTGAACTCAGACCGTAAAGGGACATAACTATGTTGGAAAGCATGGCATCTGATGCTCTACCGGTTCTGCCAATCCATCGCCTTGTTGTTTGCTTTTTAATAACTGTTTTTACTTTTGGCACAAGGCCAGCAATAACCTAGTGCATTACTGGTACTTTATTTTATCGACCCCTTAAGGATGAAAGGCAAAGTTAACCTCCGCGGGATTTGATAATGAAAGGAAGATACATATGTCAACGCATATCTAGGTCTCATATCCGACGTTCCGTCGGAGAACGTTTACAGCCTAGAAAGCTAAGGGAAATGTCTTCATATATGAAAATTCTTATTCAGAATCAGCTCTCACGTTTTCCTATTCTTAATGTAGGTTCTTTTGTGTTATTTAATCAGTTATATATTATTTTTATTAAGTAAAACCGCAAGGTTATATTTTACGGGTGTGAAGGTTTCACTGTACACACACACACAATATATATATATATATATATATATATATATATATATATATATGAGCTGCTCGTTGACAAGCTGCTTGGCTTCAAAGGGATAGTACATTTCTATAATGTACAATTTGTTCAATATGGATCAGCGAAACTGCGCAGTCAGCACTTTGAAGGAAAATAGGTATATTTGTGTCTATTATTTCCTCTTAATTTTATATATATATATATATATATAAAATTAAGAGGAAATAATATATATATATATATATATATATATATATATATATATATATATATATCACCGACGTTGCAGCTGCGAGTACATTCAGAGAGACAGAGAAAGAAAGAGTTAATGACATCCATTAAAAGTAAATATATATATATATATATATATACGGTGGCTGCCAACTCGTTTTCGAGTACGGCCACTACTTCATATCTATGTAGGAGAACCCCTACCGATGCGCTGAGCGAGTGTGACTTCTTAGTCCAGCCAGCGACTTGAAAACTCTGGTACAAACACTACACTTGTGACAATTATTGACACAGTGCTGGGCCCATGGTACCATGTGACAACAATTGCAGAGAGATCTCCAGATATAAAGCAATGCCTGTGCCGTGAAGCTTTTATAGTGAGTAAAGGCACTGCACAAAGCCAGTCCCACTCTCTTAACCAAGATGATATTTACCAAAAAGAAGAACATATATATATATATATAGTATATATACATGGTGGCTGCCAACTCGGCCCATGGTTCCATATAATATATATATATATAGAGAGAGAGAGAGAGAGAGAGAGAGAGAGAGAGAGAGAGAGAAGAGAGAGAGAGAGAGAGAGAGAGAGAGAGAGAGAGAGTGGAAGACACAGAGAGAGAGAGAGAGAGAGAGAGACAGACACAGAGAGAGTGGAAGACAGAGAGAGTGGAAGACAGAGAGAGTGGAAGACAGAGAGAGAGAGAGAGAGAGAGAGAGAGAGAGAGAGAGAGAGAGAGAGAGAGAGAGGCGCTAAACATATTTTTGCAACGTATATAATCAACAGTTTCCTACTGTATACCATTTCCAATATTACTTCACACTTTCTATAGAATTAATATATCATATGATAAACTGAACAGTGACATTGCTTTAATTCTTCACATGTCCTTTTAATATAAATGAAGACTGAATAAAACTTTAGTTATTAAGAATACGTTAATAGATCTTCACAAACTATCTTCTAATGGGAATCAGTCATAAGTTCTTCATTGTTTACAAAAGGCTTCGTTCCTATATATAAAATAAATGGAAACAATTTACTGCAATGTAAAACACCCCGACTATAAATCTCATTAACTAAGTATGAAAATATGATTTATAATATATATGTGTGTGTGCGTGCGTCTGTGCTCATGTATGTGTATGTGTGTGTCTGTGTCTATTTGAATGCATGCTTATATATCTATCTATGATTTCTTATATATATATATATATATACACATATATATATATATATATAAATATATATATTTAAGTTATTCAGGGTTGAATCGGAGGTAACCACAGTAAGTAAGATACTCAATACATAGCAGAGTATAAAAGTTTTAATATAGATGAGATTCTACAGGACTAGAACTGTTTCATTCTTAAAAATCATCAATCCTGATGATTTCTAAAGAATGAAACAGTTCTAGTCCTGTAGAATCTCATATATATATATATATAGAGAGAGAGAGAGAAAAAGAGAGAGAGAAATGCATGACTCCGACGGCAGAGCTCCAGCCGTTTCGACGGCTATTTTTTCCAGAATTAGCCGTCGAAACGGCTTGAGCTCTGCCGTAGGGGTCATACATTTTCCTATTACCCACTCTACTACCCTAAGTATTGAGTACTCTGGTGCGTTATTGTCCATCTGGTTCCTTACCACAACTCCTTCGTTTATACATATATATATATATATATATATATATATATATATATATATATATATATATATATATATATATATGTATATATATATATATATATATATAGTGAGGAAACATAAGTCAATTGCATGAACTCATAATCCTTTATTTACTGCTATATATATTTCGATGATAACCATTGAATGGCTATGACCTCATCAGGCAGTTAGTCAGTTCTTAGATATGCCAGCTCTGTGTGTATAGTGTTGATGGTATCAGAGCCTTGGGACATATGAGCTTGTTAGGAATAATTTAATGTTGTCAGCAGGAATAGTCTTAATTCTCATTGGTCAGTTTGTAGATGGTAGTAGGTTGGTATTTGACCTCAAAGAGGCAGATGGTTCTGTAAGGTTCAAACCGTCAGGCAAGATGACAATAGTTCCACATGACTGATTTTCACAAAAGGCATTCTTGGTCAGATATATTTTCAAATAAGGTTAATAGTATGAAATAGATACTACAGGTCATTCTTAAATTGAGGAATGTATGTGGAGTGGTGCTACTGAAAATTATGGTTGGAGTGGAAAGTTTACAAATAAAAAGGCTTATGTAGGTTGGCTTGCACTACACTCACACACACCTACACAGACACACACACACATCCACACATCCACAAAGTGGGGTGGTAATGCTTAATATAATGGTTAGAGTCCAATACATAGATAGTTTAGTAAATTTAGAAATAAAAGGTTTATGCTGGTTCACTTGTACATACACTCACACCTAGCCCCTCAAACACTCACACATCTACACACACAAATCCATACAGGCGTGCATATATACATATGCATGCATGCATGTACGCACAAGTATACACATATATATATATATACATATATATAAAATATATATATACACAGAACATGCATATATATGAAATATATACATACAAAAAGATATAAAAATATATATATACCTAGGTACACACAAACACACACAAAACATATACACACGTAAGACATACATATATATATATATATATATATAAAAATACACACACACATATATATATATATATAAAATGTATACATACAGATAAGCACACATATATAAAAGATACGCATACATACACACATAAAATACACATATATATACACATGATACATATATACATATATATATATATATATATATATATAAAATCAGGTTCAATAAAACATTGTTTAGATGACTCCCAACCAGTAGAGGATCCGGTGGACCATCCACCATAAGGAGCGCAAACCATGGGTGGTTGTTGTTGTCCAATGGTCATTGGTACGGGGTGTAGGGGACCTACCGGGGGGGGGGGGCGTAACCGGGGTTTATCCATATAGCTTGAGGAAAGTTCCCGTCCTTAGGTGTCTGCAGGCACCGAATATGTCAGCCCTTCTGTTTAATAGCTTGGTTCCGCCATGAAGAATCTCGAGTGTCTCACTAAGACAGAGGTTGCAAATACCAGACCCGCCTCTGTCTGGGGGAACCTTTTTAACCACGGACCAGACCAGAGAGTGCGGGGTCTTTTCAAGTTTGAGCTTCCAGATCAGTTCAGAAATATATATATATATATATATATATAAGTGTTAGAACACTGGAAGATAATATCCATAGTGGTAGAACACTCAGTCCATGGGACGAGTTAGGTATAAGTGGTTACACAACAGTTAGTTCACCATACCGAAAACAATTATATCACCTTAGCGGATCCTCGGCTGTTCCGTATAACCATGTCCATTACGAGCTGAGGATCCGCTAAGGTGAAAACATTGTTCTCGGAATGGTGACCTAACTGTTGTGTAACCACTTCTATATATATATATATATATATATATATATATATATATATATATATATATATATATATATATATATATATATATATATATATGTATATATATATATATATATATATATATATATAAAAGAGTTGAAGTTAGTAAAATCGAAGTTGCCGCGCGCGGCCAACATCCAGAAAAGAAAACAATATTCGGAGCTTTGCACGAAACACTCAATAAGAAAATATCGATAAATCGATAAGTTACATCTTAGAGTAATAAACATACGTTAAATAGCGTGACAAATTGAAAACTGTGGTTAAGGGGACTAAGCCACTGAAGTCACCACAACAACGAAAATACAATCAGGTTAAATAACAAACCTGTATATAGCGCGCGCACACACACACACTATATATATATATATATATATATATATATATATATATATATATGAGAGATATGTGGGAGACAGCAGAGCGTTAGGCCGAGTCTTAGAAACAGATGTATACGTATAGTGAGATATACTATAGACTAGGATAGAGAGAGACGTTGGTGTACAACAAATATAAGAATATATATGTATGGATCCGTAACACCCAATGTAATTGTTCGGACGTCGAAATGCTGTCGTATTGACGAGGGCCATGTGATTGCCATTTTAAACCTGGCGCAAATCAACCCTTCTCTCCAGGTCTGAACAGCCAAAGATAGAGAGGAGAAATGAGAAGGACATATAGTGAAGGAAACGACCCTATTTCTGCATTGGGACGTTGGCTTTCGTGACATTGAAAGGATTGAAGGCAAAGTTGATCTTAGAGATCGGAATGAATCGGAATGAATGCCCCAAAGCATTGTATCCGATGTTCGAACGGCTTTGCCATTTCACCGATTAAGAGACGATTAAAAGATGAGTTGACCCAAGGACTTCTACTGTTTTTATCGACAACGAAAGAATGAAAAGCAATGTTAATCTCGGTGGGATTTGAACTAAGAGAGCGGTGACAGGCGAGAAGAATACCACAAAAGTAATATAGCTGACTTTCTAACGACTCTACCAATTACCCGACTAGAATATCAGGTTATTGAAAATGTGTCTCAATATTCAATCTGAAGTAATAGTCCATAATTAATGTAAAATATGATGCTATTGTGTGAAAGCCATGCAACGTCTGCTATAACTTATTAAAGCTTCAGTAACAAGAGAACGACTATTTGACTCTAGATTTAAGAGGTAAGAGATTCCAATACATCTTTACAGTAAATACTAACTACTTTGATTACTTGTCGTCAAGTAATCAAACTGAGGTCAGTCACGATATAGTATTGCACAATATTACATAGGGACGCCTGCTGCAAGAAAAACAAATAGCAAAGAGAGCACAAATATATAGCAGGAAAAGACAATACTATCAATTACAAATACACAAATATTGCCTTACCACCACCACCAACAACAACAATACGTCCACCATCAACAACAACAATACGTCCACCATCAACAACAACAGCCTCCTCGTCATCATCATCACCACCAGCACCTCTACCACCACATCCACCACCATCACCAGCACGACCACAGCCACCTCCATCAGCACAACCACCAATTTCATCCACCTCCACCACCAACTTCATCCACCTCCACCACCACAACCACCTCCACCACCATGTCCACCACCACCGCCACAGCCACCACCTCCACCATCGCTTGTACGACCACATCCATCTCCATCACTACCACAACCAGCACCACCACGTCGCCACCATCATCACCATCACGACCATAGCCACCTCCACCACCATCACCACCACCACCACTACATCCGCCACCCCCACTACCACGCCATCAATCACAACCACCACCACCGTCACCACCGCCTCCACCACAGCCACCACCGACGCCACCATCAGTACCGCCTCCACCACAGTCACCACATCCACCTCCACCACCACCACGCTATCCATCACGACCACCACCGACGCCGCCATCACCACCGCTTCCATCACAGCCCCCCCCCCCCACCACCACCACGCCACCACCACCATTACGCCATCCCTCACAGCCACCACCACCGACGCCACCATCACCACCACCTCAACCGCCACCACCGACGCCACCATTACCACCGCCCCCACCGCCCCCACCACAGCGCCATCCATCACAACCACCAACACCGACGCCGCCGCCACCATCACCACCGCCCCCACCATCCACCACCACCTCCACTACAGCGCCATCCATCACAACCACCAACACCGACGCCGCCGCCACCATCACCACCGCCCCCACCATCCACCACCACCTCCACTACAGCGCCATCCATCACAACCACCAACACCGACGCCGCCGCCACCATCAACAACAGCATGACACAAAAATAATTATCTATATATATAAAGCTGTGGTTGTCTGTCTGTCTATCGATTTTTGGCACACATCTCCTCTTAGAATCTCTGACGGAATTGCACCGAAATTGCTATACTTGTACATTGAGCCCTAGCGAAGACATCGGAAAAAAAATATTTCAAATTGACCCACCCTATGTGACGAAATCGACTCTAATGTATCGATTTTTGAGCGTAAGTGACGAGTTATTTCCCTTTGTTCTGTTTACATTGAGCGTCTTACGTAAAAAATTACGCTGGCTTTCTCAGCGTTTAAAATGACATTAACACAATACACGAACAGTTGTCGAGCCAGCAAAATTTTGACCTGCAAAATTCATCAGTTCGAACACTAAGCTTCCGTTTTGCTTCATTTCCATTTAAAAGCCTTTTAAAACAATATTTTTACTTGAAAACAAGTCTATTTAAAGACTACGTAAAACAAGCAAATATTTCGTAAAAAAAGCAAAAATTATATAAGTTTATTTAAAATATATGTATCTGTAAATTTCGTTAGGCGTGCAAACAGATAGTCGTGCAGAGAGGTGATATACGCGTGCAGACAGACAGTCGTGCAGAGAGGTGATATACGCGTGCAGACAGACAGTCGTGCAGAGAGGTGATATAGGCGTGCAGACAGACAGTCGTGCAGAGAGGTGATATAGGCGTGCAGACAGACATAACTGATAATTTGGTTACGCTAGTGTTTTTCTCTGCGTTGCAGTGTTTACATTTTCGATCTTTGTTAATAAATAACCAGTGCAGTTTTTATCCCCAGCATCCTCTTTTGTTATAACATTGGGGTTATCGTTATGTTTTCTTAACTTCATAAGGCATATTGTTGGTTGAGGGAATATTAATCAAAAACACCACATGCAAGTCTGCACAGTAGACACTACAGTTTTTAAGCCAAAAAAGAAACTTAACATTGTAACTTTAACACAGCTACTGAGAGACCCCGAGCAACGCCGGGCTTTACTGCTAGTCTTAAATAAATTTAAAGCAAGTTACAGAACTGTAGAAATAATTCCAATAAATTAGAAATGGAATCAACGGCAGCTGTGTCTATGGGACTATTTCAACGGCAGCTGTATTTATGGGACTATTCCAACGGCAGCTGTGTCTATGGGACTATTTCAACGGCAGCTGTATCTATGAGACTATTCCAACGGCAGCAGTTTCTATGGGACTATTTCAACGGCAGCTGTGTCTATGGGACTATTTCAACGGCAGCTGTGTCTATGGGACTATTCAACGGCAGCTGTTTCTATGGGACTATTCCAACGGCAGCTGTTTCTATGGGACTATTTCAAAGGCAGCTGTTTCTATGGGATTATTTCAACGGCAGCTGTATCTATGGGACTATTCCAACGGCAGCTGTGTCTATGGGACTATTTCAACGGCAGCTGTATCTATGAGACTATTCCAACGGCAGCAGTTTCTATGGGACTATTTCAACGGCAGCTGTTTCTATGGGACTATTCCAACGGCAGCTGTGTCTATGGGACTATTCAACGGCAGCTGTTTCTATGGGACTATTCCAACGGCAGCTGTTTCTATGGGACTATTTCAAAGGCAGCTGTTTCTATGGATTATTTCAACGGCAGCTGTATCTATGGGACTATTCCAACGGCAGCAGTTTCTATGGGACTATTCAACGGCAGCTGTTTCTATGGGACTATTTCAACGGCAGCTGTATCTATGGGATTATTTCAACGGCAGCTGTTTCTATGGGACTATTCCAACGGCAGCTGTTTCTATGGGACTATTTCAAAGGCAGCTGTTTCTATGGGATTATTTCAACGGCAGCTGTATCTATGGGACTATTCCAACGGCAGCTGTTTCTATGGGACTATTCCAACGGCAGCTGTTTCTATGGGACTATTTCAAAGGCAGCTGTTTCTATGGGATTATTTCAACGGCAGCTGTATCTATGGGACTATTCCAACGGCAGCTGTGTCTATGGGACTATTTCAACGGCAGCTGTATCTATGAGACTATTCCAACGGCAGCAGTTTCTATGGGACTATTTCAACGGCAGCTGTTTCTATGGGGACTATTCCAACGGCAGCTGTGTCTATGGGACTATTCAACGGCAGCTGTTTCTATGGGACTATTCCAACGGCAGCTGTTTCTATGGGACTATTTCAAAGGCAGCTGTTTCTATGGGATTATTTCAACGCAGCTGTATCTATGGGACTATTCCAACGGCAGCAGTTTCTATGGGACTATTCCAACGGCAGCTGTTTCTATGGGACTATTTCAACGGCAGCTGTATCTATGGATTATTTCAACGGCAGCTGTTTCTATGGGACTATTCCAACGGCAGCTGTTTCTATGGGACTATTCCAACGGCAGCTGTGTCTATGGGACTATTCCAACGGCAGCTGTTTCTATGGGACTATTCCAACGGCAGCTGTATCTATGGGACTATTCCAACGGCAGCTGTTTCTATGGGACTATTTCAACGTCAGCTGTATCTATGGGACTATTTCAACGGCAGCTGTTATCTATGGGACTATTTCAACGTCAGCTGTATGTATAGGACTATTTCAACGGCAAACTGTATCTATGGGACTATTTCAACGGCAGCTGTATGTATAGGACTATTTCAACGGCAACTGTATCTATGGGTCTATTTCAACGGCAGCTGTATCTATGGGACTATTTCAAGTAGAAATGCGAAGACGTGTAGCCTAGTTGTTAGAGTGTTCAGTTTCCATAATTTCGATTCCCAGAGTCGTGTTGTGTCATTGAGGAAGACATTATATTTCAGCTTTTTCCAGTCTAGACAATTGGAAAAAATATATTGTACTTGTAATTCAAAATGACAGTTTTGTCATATACTGTGTCATACTGAGTCTTCCTGAGAACTAAGTTAAGAGTACATGTTTCTGTGGAATGCTCAGTCACTTTCTTATTAATTTTATGAGCTAGCTGTTCCATAATTTGAGTAATTGTAACACAGGCCGTCAGAAATGACGGTGGCAATGAGAGGTGTAGGGAGGCCGCGTGTTTATGGGGGAGTTTGTGGCCCGTATTTGAATCGTATGGGGTGTGGTCAACAAAGTATATGAGTCACAAGTAGGTTTCATACTGTAGTTCAGTCATG
>OZ024753.1:17675077-17677577 GCA_964016885.1 Eledone cirrhosa | reverse complement strand
TCAAATCATATTTTATATTTTTATTTTTATAACTATTGATTTTTTCTGCTAGAGATGTTGTATTAGCCAGTGCGGCATTTTTAAAGCTATGTTTGTGGGTATTATACCTTGTCTTAAAATTGTTAGAGGTAGCTCCTATATATGAGCAAATAGAATCTTTAGTTTTAACATTACATTTATAGACTATGTTGTTAACAAGACAATTCCCTTTTAATGGGCAGTTTGTTTTGTTTCTACAGTTACATCCTTTCGTTAATTCTGTATTTGAGGAGATATTATTGTTAATTTGATGTACTGGTGGTATACTTATGGTTTTCTTACATTTATATGCATTATATGCACTTATATTTTGTTTTATGTTATTTGTTGTAGAGTATGAGAATTTAACTGTAGACCTATTTAAGATTTGATGGTATTTGTGGTTTGGCGGGAAGTTTTTCTCAAGGATATAAAAAAATTTTTTAGCAATATTATCCTTAACTTGTAAATTAAAAGGAGCATTATACCAAGTAACTCGTCTATTACGGTTTCTATGTTGTTTATTATTTTTATTATTTTTATATGTTGTATCATGATTTTTACTAGGAGGATTAATGTTAATGATCTCACCACAACTATTTTTAGTTATATTTGTAGATTTAGGTGTTTTATCTTTTTTATTAGGAGTTTTATTATTAATATTTATTATAGTCGTATGATGAGTAGTTTTTTGAGGGTTACTATAGTTTATATTAGAAGATTTAGTATTTTGGGGTATACTGTGGGTGGCATTTAGGTGTGTACTTTTCATTTGGTGTTTGTTGGTAATATTATGCTGTATGCTTTCAGTATTTTTAGTAGAAGGTATATACTCTAATCTATTTTTGTGGCCACTTCTATCTAGAGCTTCATTATAAAAGGTCGCATTTTTATCAAATACATCTTGGTTAGAAGAAAGGTTAGAAATTCTAAGTGATATATTATATGCAAGGTTTTTAAGGATAGATTTAGGGTGATTAGATTGTGAGTGTATGTAATGTAAGTTTTGGTTAGGTTTATGGTAAGGTTGGTATATACCCGTAGCTAAATCTAAAGTTATATCTAGGAAATTTACTACTTTACTTGTTTTTTCAAAAGTAATATTAAGATTATAATAGTCTTTAAGGAAAGTTCTAATATGCTTTTTGTTTTTTTCGATTTCTGAAAGGCTAAGGTTGTTAGAAAGAAGAAGACAGTCATCACGATATAAACCACCTTTGAGGTGGGGAAAAGAGGCATTTATGTTGAAAAGGAGAAAGAGGCCCACAAGATCAGTAATTTGGGCGGAATCGCTTGAACCCATAGTAATATCAAAAAGATTACTGTAAGTGTTTCTGGTCCAGTATTCATTCTGAAATTCAATAAGTGTTTGTCTAGCATGTGTAATAATGTTAATGTCATCCGAAGTTAAATTAGATCTATTTTTAGCAAATATTAATGCTTTGTTCAGGAGTATGGGTGATATAGAAGAATAGTAATTATCTATATCAAATTGTAGGAAAGAAGCAGAAGATTTACACCTAATATTTTTAAACCAATTAATTACCTGGGAGGTGTTTTCCCAGAGTGGTAAAATAACGTATTTTCTTATTTGTGGGATGACTCTATCTAAAATTTTTTTGCTAATTATTCCAATATCTGATTTGGAGGGACATATAAGTCTAATAGAAGGATTAGAGTTAAAGTTAGATTTGTGATCTTTCAGGTTGAAGTGTGGACTTTTCAATGCCAAAGGTTCAGTTCTATCTTCAATATTTAGTTTTTTTACTATGTTGTGTGTTTTGTTGTTGATGTTGGTGAGTGACACATTATTAGATTTTTTATAATTTTTTCTGAGTTCTTTATATATGAACTCATTATAATGTTCAATATCCATATGATACAAGTTACCAGTTTTGTCCGAGTGGACATGGATTTTTTTAGACTTTTTTAGGTCCAATAGGGTAGAATCAAGGTCCTTTTGAAAGACGGATTTATACTTTTTAAATTTGAGGTGTTTAATTAAATTAAAAAGGTCTTTCTCGAAGTCTTCAAGTAAAAAGTTGTGTGGTGGATTCTTGTAAGTGTTGAAATCATACATATATTTCCGATCTGCTTGTTTAGATTTTCTATCGAAGTGGTAGGCTCTCCATCTAACCCTTCTGATAAAATTATTAGTTTTCTGAATCATAAGGAGTAAGAAGTCGTCCTTAGAAGGTATTGGTATGTTTTTTAAGGAGGTTCCTAAATATTGTTTTTCCATTGTGATATGGATGATGGACAATTGAAAGAGCTCAACTAAATGTATATGGGTTTACAAAATCATACATATATATATATGTTTATACATAAATATAAAATTAATACACACATACAGTACAAAAATACGAATATTTCCGTGAAAATAGGAGCAAAATTATGTAGATAAATCTACCAAGAGTTTACGGTAGTGTCCAATCTGTATGAAGAACTCAATGTATTCCGGATATCATGGAAAGAAGAG
>OZ024753.1:17670077-17672577 GCA_964016885.1 Eledone cirrhosa | reverse complement strand
TACATTATAACTAAATTAAAGTTAATAACGTTATGGTATCAATATTAGGAGATGAATTTAGTAATAGGGAAAAGAAACCCAAATAAAAATAAAATAAAGTATTACATCGGTAGTAGCATATAAATTATATGTTAACTAAATTAAAAATTATATATTTATTTCAATAGTATACGTTAATTAGTATATGTTAATTAGGTATACAATACATAAAGCAGATATTGTATTTCATCAATAGCATAATATAATTATATGCAAATAAAAATCAAAATTAATACGCATACATATACATATACATACACATACACATATATATACATATACACACACATATATATATATATACATATATATACACATACATACATATATAGTCACATAAATATACATACAGATACACATACAATACACACATATACATATACATATAGATATACATATCTTTTTCAAAAAATTGCACAGAATATATTAACTAGGTATATATCCAAAACACATCCCATTCTATGATTACATGACATTCTGCAATTCGTCTGTACAAGGATACTAATTTTAAGCAAATTAAAATTAAAGTTTTAGGTTGATTAAAACTAAAACCAAATAATAAATATATTTCCAAAATGTATATTAATTAGGTCTATAATACTAAAAATTCTTTCTCCGTCATAGGATACATGATATTATTTTGTTATATTTTATCTGTAAAAGAATTATAATAAAAAAAATTATAATAAAAGGTTAAAATAAATTAAAATTAATCTATAAATTAAAATACTGAGTATATATTAGTAATATTTAAAGGTTTTTCAAAATTTATGATTACATAATATTTTCTCATCTGTAATAAAATATTAATTAAATTAAATTTATAGGTTAACTAACATTTAAATTAAATTAAATTCTAGAATAATGTTATTAATTAGGTTTATAATATTTAAATGTTTTTTTTAGTTTATGATTACACGATATAATTAATTCCTGTCTTTTATTTAATAAGATATCTCTAGACTTCATTATTTCAAATAGTTCTTGGGAACATAATCTACATTCCTTTCTATTATTTTGATAAGGGGTGGCTCTTTTGAGCACACTCCAGGTCAAATCATATTTTATATTTTTATTTTTATAACTATTGATTTTTTCTGCTAGAGATGTTGTATTAGCCAGTGCGGCATTTTTAAAGCTATGTTTGTGGGTATTATACCTTGTCTTAAAATTGTTAGAGGTAGCTCCTATATATGAGCAAATAGAATCTTTAGTTTTAACATTACATTTATAGACTATGTTGTTAACAAGACAATTCCCTTTTAATGGGCAGTTTGTTTTGTTTCTACAGTTACATCCTTTCGTTAATTCTGTATTTGAGGAGATATTATTGTTAATTTGATGTACTGGTGGTATACTTATGGTTTTCTTACATTTTTATGCATTATATGCACTTATATTTTGTTTTATGTTATTTGTTGTAGAGTATGAGAATTTAACTGTAGACCTATTTAAGATTTGATGGTATTTGTGGTTTGGCGGGAAGTTTTTCTCAAGGATATAAAAAAATTTTTTAGCAATATTATCCTTAACTTGTAAATTAAAAGGAGCATTATACCAAGTAACTCGTCTATTACGGTTTCTATGTTGTTTATTATTTTTATTATTTTTATATGTTGTATCATGATTTTTACTAGGAGGATTAATGTTAATGATCTCACCACAACTATTTTTAGTTATATTTGTAGATTTAGGTGTTTTATCTTTTTTATTAGGAGTTTTATTATTAATATTTATTATAGTCGTATGATGAGTAGTTTTTTGAGGGTTACTATAGTTAATATTAGAAGATTTAGTATTTTGCGGTATACTGTGGGTGGCATTTAGGTGTGTACTTTTCATTTGGTGTTTGTTGGTAATATTATGCTGTATGCTTTCAGTATTTTTAGTAGAAGGTATATACTCTAATCTATTTTTGTGGCCACTTCTATCTAGAGCTTCATTATAAAAGGTCGCATTTTTATCAAATACATCTTGGTTAGAAGAAAGGTTAGAAATTCTAAGTGATATATTATATGCAAGGTTTTTAAGGATAGATTTAGGGTGATTAGATTGTGAGTGTATGTAATGTAAGTTTTGGTTAGGTTTATGGTAAGGTTGGTATATACCCGTAGCTAAATCTAAAGTTATATCTAGGAAATTTACTACTTTACTTGTTTTTTCAAAAGTAATATTAAGATTATAATAGTCTTTAAGGAAAGTTCTAATATGCTTTTTGTTTTTTTCGATTTCTGAAAGGCTAAGGTTGTTAGAAAGAAGAAGACAGTCATCACGATATAAACCACCTTTGAGGTGGGGAAAAGAGGCATTTATGTTGAAAAGGAGAAAGAGGCCCACAAGATCAGTAATTTGGGCGGAATCGCTTGAACCCATAGTAATATCAAAAAGATTACTGTAAGTGTTTCTGGTCCAGTATTCATTCTGAAATTCAATAAGTGTTTGTCTAGCATGTGTAATAATG
>OZ024753.1:17662577-17665077 GCA_964016885.1 Eledone cirrhosa | reverse complement strand
AATAGTTGTGGTGAGATCATTAACATTAATCCTCCTAGTAAAAATCATGATACAACATATAAAAATAATAAAAATAATAAACAACATAGAAACCGTAATAGACGAGTTACTTGGTATAATGCTCCTTTTAATTTACAAGTTAAGGATAATATTGCTAAAAAATTTTTTTATATCCTTGAGAAAAACTTCCCGCCAAACCACAAATACCATCAAATCTTAAATAGGTCTACAGTTAAATTCTCATACTCTACAACAAATAACATAAAACAAAATATAAGTGCATATAATGCATATAAATGTAAGAAAACCATAAGTATACCACCAGTACATCAAATTAACAATAATATCTCCTCAAATACAGAATTAACGAAAGGATGTAACTGTAGAAACAAAACAAACTGCCCATTAAAAGGGAATTGTCTTGTTAACAACATAGTCTATAAATGTAATGTTAAAACTAAAGATTCTATTTGCTCATATATAGGAGCTACCTCTAACAATTTTAAGACAAGGTATAATACCCACAAACATAGCTTTAAAAATGCCGCACTGGCTAATACAACATCTCTAGCAGAAAAAATCAATAGTTATAAAAATAAAAATATAAAATATGATTTGACCTGGAGTGTGCTCAAAAGAGCCACCCCTTATCAAAATAATAGAAAGGAATGTAGATTATGTTCCCAAGAACTATTTGAAATAATGAAGTCTAGAGATATCTTATTAAATAAAAGACAGGAATTAATTATATCGTGTAATCATAAACTAAAAAAAACATTTAAATATTATAAACCTAATTAATAACATTATTCTAGAATTTAATTTAATTTAAATGTTAGTTAACCTATAAATTTAATTTAATTAATATTTTATTACAGATGAGAAAATATTATGTAATCATAAATTTTGAAAAACCTTTAAATATTACTAATATATACTCAGTATTTTAATTTATAGATTAATTTTAATTTATTTTAACCTTTTATTATAATTTTTTTTATTATAATTCTTTTACAGATAAAATATAACAAAATAATATCATGTATCCTATGACGGAGAAAGAATTTTTAGTATTATAGACCTAATTAATATACATTTTGGAAATATATTTATTATTTGGTTTTAGTTTTAATCAACCTAAAACTTTAATTTTAATTTGCTTAAAATTAGTATCCTTGTACAGACGAATTGCAGAATGTCATGTAATCATAGAATGGGATGTGTTTTGGATATATACCTAGTTAATATATTCTGTGCAATTTTTTGAAAAAGATATGTATATCTATATGTATATGTATATGTGTGTATTGTATGTGTATCTGTATGTATATTTATGTGACTATATATGTATGTATGTGTATATATATGTATATATATATATATGTGTGTGTATATGTATATATATGTGTATGTGTATGTATATGTATATGTATGCGTATTAATTTTGATTTTTATTTGCATATAATTATATTATGCTATTGATGAAATACAATATCTGCTTTATGTATTGTATACCTAATTAACATATACTAATTAACGTATACTATTGAAATAAATATATAATTTTTAATTTAGTTAACATATAATTTATATGCTACTACCGATGTAATACTTTATTTTATTTTTATTTGGGTTTCTTTTCCCTATTACTAAATTCATCTCCTAATATTGATACCATAACGTTATTAACTTTAATTTAGTTATAATGTAATTAATAATCTACTACTGTTTGACTTCATAATTCTGCTTCAAATATTATAAACCTAACTAATTTACACCTTGGAAATCAATATGTTGACTATCTTTGGTTTAGTTAACATATGATTAATGGTATACTTTTTTATTTTGGGATGCATAGATTTCGTATTTCCTAGCACTGAAAATATGTAAGAACATACATTGAATTAAGATACGGAAAATATTATATGTTTCTTGAAACATATATTTACTTTGATCCCCTTCTCCAAACCCCCCCTTTCCCCCATACTATTATCATCTGTTTTTGTAAGAGTATATGTATGAATATATGTGTAGGTGGGTGTCTATATAGGTTTTGGTATTTATTTCTAAATATAAAAATACATATATGAGCATGTAAATATGAATGTAAGATTGAGTGTGTATATATGATTGTACATACATATGTATGTATATATATGTATATATATGTATTATATATGTATGTGTATGTGAATGTGTGGTATGTATATGTGTATGTATATGTATATATGTGTATGTATGTGTATGCTTGTATATAAGAATATATGTATGTGTATATATGTATGTATATGTATATGCGTGGTTGTATGTATGTGTATATGGGTTCTGTATATATTTGTATGTCTCTCTATTTATATGTTTATCTTCGTATCTATGTGATATATGTGTGTGTGTGTGCATGTATGCATATGTATGTGTTTGTGTGTGTTTGTATGTGTGTGTGTATATATATATGTATTTGCGCACACTCACATACACATATATATATATATGTATATGT
>OZ024753.1:17625077-17660077 GCA_964016885.1 Eledone cirrhosa | reverse complement strand
AAGAATTCCTAAAACCGAAACAAACTCAGGGAACGTCCAATATTCTATCTTATATCTCAACACACAACCCAAGAAATACAGAAGCATACAACATTATTCATAAGAACATCTCACTATTGAAACAAGACCCAAGAATGAAAAATGCACTTGAAACACCCAAAAGACAACCTAAATCACTAAAAACATTACTAACCATGGCAAATTACCTACCATAAACCCACTACCAACTGTCAAAAAATGTGGTCGCTCTAATTGAAGGTACCCTGTATACATTTCAATCAGGACAAAACTTTGTTCTAAAAAAAATCACTTCACTTGCTCATCAAAAAATTTCATTTATGCCATTAAATGTAAAGGATGCAATGAAGATTATATAGGACAAACTAAACTCACACTCAGAAACAGAATGACAATTCATCGCCAACAATTACGAGACCCTACCACAAAACAGATACCACTCAATGCACATCTTCCCACTTTATCTTTGCGCTGACAATACAACAGACCAAATACGAATAAATAAGTAAAATATGTTTATTCAAAAATATAGACCAACATTAAATATAATTTAATATACATTATGTTAACACCATACTAACCATGCGAAGAGACACATACATACACACATAACACCCTTTTCTATATTCGAAAATAAAAGACCAGAGCTAAATTTACTTTATCATATGTTAATACTTTAACACCTTAACACAACATAACACCCTCTCCATTTCTACTAATCATTTTTATTTCTATTATCAAGATGATAAACCGCTTTGCTATAAACACACACACACACACACACACACACACACACACACACACACACACACACACACACACACACACACACACACACACACACACACACACACACACACACACACACACACACACACACATTTCGCTTTTCTACCCTGCCACCACCATCACTATCGACACAAACATTCAATTTATTTCAACAAGCCTGAATTTTGACACCTGAATTTTGTTTGGCACAAAACTTAATGACAAACCATCCTTATCTGGTACTTATATTATATACCCGGTCATGTGACCAACAATTAAAATCTACACTATAATAAAGTAAGGGGCGCGGGACTGTGTCCGTTTTATAATTTGTTATCCGATTAGTAAAATAAGTTGTATTACTTTGAATTAATAATGAATGAATATTACATAATTTATCTAATAAATTTCGTTGATTTTTTTTATTTAAAGATTCACTTCTTTAAAATTTCTGAAATGTTAACACTTCCGGTTGGCCATCGCTTAAATAAACATTCATATATTTCCGTGACTAATTTTCTCCTAATGCAGTTTATATATAATATCGTCTTTTTTAATGTACCATGGATTACGTTACTGATTACATAAGACAGTGTAACACAGTCTTCGTTCAATTTCTATGTATTATATATTGTCAATTACAATTTTTGTTTATGTATCATATCTACATGTATATATACTTGCGTATAATATCAATATACACACTACACATGCTAGCAGAAAACCACCAGAAAGGGGGTTTTTCAGTTAGTAGCAATAAAGAACTTACAAACACGAACTGGCGCGAAATTTAACGTACAGTCATCATCTACACACACACATACACACACACACACACACACACACACACGCATATATATATATATATATATATATATATATATATATATAGCAAACGTTTGTTTAAATTAGGTGTTTGTATACACCAATTTAAAAATAATAGAAATGGTAGTTGTCTTTGACCTGTCTAGCGTGATTGTAAATGAACTGGTACTCGTTATATAAAGTTCTACTGACAGAATCTAAACCAGCCAACCACTATACTTCTTTTAGTGTCACATGTCTCCAGACACTTCCTGTCTACACACAATTGGCTCTATATATCTAGATTAATGTATGTGCTTGTATAGTATGTTATCGGTAAACTATTATCGAGATAGAACTGTTTAACATACCTACAAACACATACATACATATGTATATACATACGCATGTGAAAACATATGCATACATATATATATGCACATATATACAAACACATACATATATACATGCATATATACATGATGATGATGGCTGCCCCCTCGTTATCGAGTATGGCCATTGCATGATATACCATTATTAATAATAATTAATTAATTCTATCGTGCAATGCCTGTGCGTGAAGATATTTTTTAAAGTGAGGAAAGACTGTGCACCGAGCCAATCCCACTCTCTGAGCGACAGTAGCTTTAACCTGAAAAGAAGAAAAGTTCAACATCATCGGTAACTACTGAGTCGCAGGTTTTATATCGTAGTTATCCCAGTTTCCTGAGTTGCCTTCTCCTAGTAGAATGCCCTAAGAAAGGCTAGGGGGTCATTCACTCCCAGTGGTTTGACCGCGCGATCGGTTGTCCAGCCCGACTATTTCTATGTCCCCGCGCATATACATGCACATGCACCTATGCATATACACATAATCACACACATTTACATGTGTATATACATATTTACACACTTTTGGATGGCCGTTGACTCTTATGAGTTCTTCCGCCCTTTGTCAGGTTTTGTTTTTTGTCCTGCAGGGTGTCTAAAATCACCCTCCTCACTAAGTAAACTTGCTGGGGTTGCCGGTTTAACTGCCGACGACCCAACCATGCGATAGGTTGTACTGAGTTACATATATACATACAAATACATACATATATATATATGTATATATATATATAAGCAAAATAATTAAGAATATACGTTATATATATATAAATACATATATATATACATACATGCATACATAAAAACATGCATATATATATATATATATACATGCATACATAAAAACATGCATATATATATATATATACATGCATACATAAAAACATGCATATATATATATATACATGCATACATAAAAACACATGCATATATATATATGCATATATACATATATATACATACAAACATGCATATATACAGAATCCATACGTAACTACAAAAACATACATACATTCATGATGGCTGCAAACTCTGCTAAGAGTATTGCAATCGCTTGTCAGATTATAGTGTTTGGTGCACCTCTAGGCTACGGCCAGCCACACGAACCTGTAACAGATCCTGAACAAGCAATGGCTGTGCTTTGAAGGTTTTTTTAAGTGGGGAAAGGCCTTGCACTCGACCAATCCCACTCCCTGGGCATCGAAAACACTACCCGAAAAGGAGAACTGGTCAACATCATCGGATGCTTCCGAAACCGCAGGTTTTTCTTTTTCAGAGTTTCCCTCTCTTAGAAAGGTGTTGTGACAACAACTGGGGGCCTTTCACTCCCAGGGAAAAATAAAAAAAAGTACTATTTAGATGGTCGTTGACTCTGCTGAGTTCTTCCGCCCTTTGCCGGGTCTTGTATTTCATCCCGCAAGGTGTCCAAATATCACCCTCCTCACCAAGCAAACTTGGTGGTGTTGCCGGTTTATTCACCGACGACCCAACATGAGATACATACATACATACATACAACGCAGCTCCCTAATTCATAAACTACAAATGGCCGTGATATCTCGCAACTTCAAAATTCACAAAGCATTCTTGCGATTCAAGGAATGACAATTTCATTTCTTTTACAACCTTCCCAACCAACTGGTGAAAAGTGTACTCGAAATTAAGAGAAAGGGAAACATACATACATACATGCATGCATACACTCTCTTCAGTTATACTATTCTTGGTTTCAGTAATCGTAAAGGAAATTAAGTCAATCAGAAACGTAAGAACCTGAAAACGCGGAAGACACAAACATATGAACAATCCCGCTCATCAGATATCTTCTGGGGATCATTTATTAGACACGACTTCTCACCACGGTGGACGAAAAATAAGCAACAAAGACAATATACATATACATGTATATATGTAAAACCGCTTTTTCATTTGATATAAATAAACATTATCGGGGTCGATAAAATAAAGTACCAGTAATGCACAGGGTAATTGCTGGCCTTGTGCCAAAAAGTAGAAACAATATATATATATATATATATATATATATATATATATATATATATATATATATATATATATATATATATATATATATATATATATATATATATATATATATATATATATATATATATATACACACAGACACAGAGACACACCTTCACATAGCCTGTGGCTGAATGGTTAGAGAATTTGACTCGCAATCTTGAGTTCGTGAGTTCGATTTCTGGACCGGGTGATGCGGTTAAGAAGATCTCGTTAAGGGCGAAAGCAGCGATTCTTTGCTTAAACTTTAATCTGTTATTTAATAAATATTTGCTCTAGGGTTCTTCTGTATTTGATATATATCTATCCTTATCGAGCTCTCTTTGGATTTTAGTCTTCACATTTATTATTATTACTATATGTATAATATATATATATATATATATATATATATATATATATATACTAGCAGTAGTACCCGGCGTTGCACGGGATAAGGTATTTTGGAACGCGGGCCGCCAACAGACTTAATCGTGGAAAAACTGCATGCCTGGACAATATGTAAACAAAATAAACCGAATACTCTGATGGCTGGATAATCTTTAAGATTTTCCTAGGGGATCAAGAAAATGAATTTTTTTATGTGCATAATATGCCTTGAAATTTCGGGATAATCGGCTAGACGTAACACCTCAAAAAAGCCTAAAAAGCTGAAAAAATGAAGTTTTTCACCTACTGCGGGCCCGAGGCCATGAAAAAGTTGGATTTTCTTTGCTCACGGTATGACGAAGAGACTGACGTAACGCCTCAAAAAAAAACACCAAAAAGCTGAAAAAACGCAGTTTTTCACCTAGGGTATCAAAAAGTTGAATTTTATGTGCATAAAACTCCCTCAAACAAAAGTAATACACATCCAAAGTTTGAAAAAATCGGTTGGGTACTTCGAGATTTAGGGATTCAAACTCTCTCTCTCTCTCTCACACACACACACACACACACACACACACAGTCAGTTTTATATATATATAAACATATATTGACATATTTATATATATATATATATATATATATAGAAGATTTGTAATATTCACTTTATTAAGGCTAAATAGTGAGTCTTGTTAATCTGGAGTTTCGCCTTAATGAAATGAATATATGTGTTTGTGTGTATATATAAATATATATATATATATATATATATATATATATATATATATATATATATATATATATATATATATATATTTAAAGGTTAAATAAGGTTCAATGAATAAATCAAAGAATTAGTTTTACAATATGACTGGATCTTAACTATCTACTATGTCAAGGTATGTCATGCATCATCTTATTTTATCTGATGAGGACGTACTGTTGAAGTTAGCTCAGTACCTCTGAAATATGTTTAATAAAATATACTTGATCACAAGAAGTTCTAATTTTGGTAATATTTTGAATTAATATATATATATATATATATATATATATATATATATATATATATATATATATATATATACTCATGTCTGCTTAAGTAGTTATTTTATTGGTGTGTTATGTGTTGACTAGAAGAGTTCATCATATTAAAATATTTCATCATTCGATTTCACACCAAAAGATTATACCTAGTTACCTTATAGTTTTACAGATAACTAGACCGACATACAGACAGACAGCTATAGAGGGATAGGGAAGTATATAGATAGATATAGAGGGATAGGGAAGTATATAGATAGATATAGATGGATAGATACATAGATAAAGAAAGAGGTGGGAGGGAGACGTGCTCAACATATTTTAGTAACGTATATAAGCAACAGTTTCCTACTGTATACCATTTCCAATATTACTTCACACCTTCTATAGAATTAATATATCATTTGATAAACTGAACAGTGACATTGCTTAAATTCTTCATATGACCTTTTACTATAAATGAAGACTGAATAAAACTTTAGTTATTAAGAATACGTTAATAGATCTTCACAAACTATCTTCTAATGGGAATCAGTCACATCCTATATCTGTTAGGTCAGTGTGGTTATATTTGGTGTACGAACATATTGCAAGAAGTAGATTTTTATTTGGAGGCTTTTGAAAACGAATTTTCTGTGGAGCGAATATTTTGGTTTATTGAATTTCTATGTATTCAAATTATTGCTAAATACAGACAAAATACTATTTGAAGAATTCAGAGTAATCCTACTTGCCTATTTAGTATTTTCTAGTGTCTTATGAGTGTAAAATATACAGAATGTATTCGACTGGTTCTAATTTGGTGTTTTATTTTAAAGTAACTATTCAATGATATGGTATTCTTTGTTATTTTGTAAAGGAACAGGCATATGTTATTTGTTAAAGTGGTTAGCAGTTTTGGTATATAATCAATATCTGTCCGGTTGAATATTATGTATGATAGTTGCTTCATATATAAGTGGTACGACTAGACAGTTCTCTTTAACTAAGTTTACTCTTGAGAATGTCAATTTCATTTCCATGTTTCTTTTAATTTGTTCTGCTGGCTTTGCGTTTTCAATAGTTTCCTAACATTATGGAATTTTAGTCTGTAAACTAAGATCATTAGAGTGAACAAGTTGACTTTAAATCTCTTCGGGTTAAAGATTATTCACTACTTATGGCTGAGGAAAATAGGTGCAAACAAGAGTTAATGAAAATGATTCTATTAACTTCTTCCCGTAGACGAGATAACTCGTCCTAACATGTTTGAACAGTTCATATCTTCAAAGTTATGAACTGGTTTCCAACAGTTCATATCTTCAAAGTTATGAACTCGTTTCCAACAGTTCATATCTTCAAAGTTATGAACTCGTTTCCAACAGTTCATATCTTCAAAGTTATGAACTCGTTTCCAACAGTTCATGTCTTCAAAGCTAGATAGGGTTAGTAGTTTATTATTGTGACGTGTATCAATCAAGATAGTTATTTTACTGAAACAAAACCCGGCACAGCAAATGTAGCTGTGTGAAATATACAGTCAACAGGTTAAACTATGTGGGCCTTTTTCATTTGTTTCATCCTAATAACACATATTAGGATATATGTTATCAGGATGTAGTATGTTGTATTACTAGTTGTATTGAGTTTTTGTATATACTTACATGAGCTTTGAATGAATTATTCATTGATGTGTAGAGCTCAAAAGACTCATGTTAAATAGTTTAAAGTTTAACTATTTATTTAATTAATGAGTTTTCTCTAATGTACAGCTGGAATTTAGCTTCGTTACATTTAAAATTGACCAATTTCATGTAGCAACTTAATTAAATATTTATAATCCGATTATTAAACAGTTTGATTGTATATTTTCTGAGTATATTTGCCTGTGGCTGTATAGATTCTGAAAGTTAAATAAGCCTTCGTATTTATATATTATTCCATTAATAGTTGGGAACTTATTGTACCTTACGTCTAGAATATGTAATCCTATTTTAGTTGAAATTTTCACGGAATTTATAGCTTCCATGTTTAGCACAAAGAAAATTGTTTTAGATGGCTTGCTTTCATCCACATGTCTAACAATTCCCTCCTTTTGAGGAAATATTTGTTTAACAGTGCTCATCACTCATGAATAGAATTGGGATGTATTTTATGACTGAAAAGAACAACTCATTTCAACAATAGGAAGAGGAAAGGGCTGCTGTAACATTCATGCCTTTCCAAAATTAAATTATTTGGAGAGAAATGAACTCTGAATATCAATTGAAAATGAGTCACAATCATGACTCAGCCATATGTCATCAGTACTTCATATAACAAATTAATGATCTGTATATAATTGTTTCTGATTAAGGCACACGGCCAATAATGTTTGGGAAAGCGAATGTCGATTAAATAAATCCCAATGCGTTACTGGTACTTTATTTTATCGTATCTGTCTTGTTCGAGAACATAACGATACGTCAGGTCAGAGAATCGAATTCTCAACCTCACAATTGCGAATACAGTTTCCTAACCACTAAACGACGCATCCTGATGTTCATACTGCCGCAGTATTGTGTCGATCCCAGTCTGTAATAGAAGTTGGACAGAAGGAAACTATTTGTGAGTGCGTCTGAAATTCACGAAACAAGCCATGTCATATAGTGTTGGGTTATATTTGTACGAATGAGTATGACGTTCCGTTGATCCAACAATTGAGTGTTCATCGTCGAAACCGATGAAGGATCCATCGTTGCTTTATTTAACTGGTAATCTATATATTACAGTTCATCTTGTATCTAACTTTCTTGAAATTTATGAAATTTTTTACGTCCAATAACCTTGAATCAATCATCATTTGTGATGCAAATGATTAGAAAGAAGAAAGTCTTCCAAGTGTCTTCCAGTTAATTGGACCAAATGAACTCACAATTGTAATTCAACGAAGTGTAATTAATAATAATAATATTATTATCATTATTATTATTATTATCACAAAGCTGCACACGTTTCTGTGCCTTGAGCTGCTACAATTTCTAATATGTGCAGTTTTATAAATTTTCTTGATTTTTTTTCCAAACGCCCACCTCACTAAATTCTTCTTATTCTCCTCCTTCATTTTCTTCTCAGCCTCCTCCCTCTTTGTCTACTCTTTCCTCTCATCTTCCTCCTACCCCACCTTCTTCCTCCTCCTTCTCCTACCACACTCTTCTTCCTCCTCCCCCACTTTTCTTCTTTTTCATTTCAAAATTTTGACAACCGCGGACAAAAGGGTTTATGGATTTATTGTTGTTGCTCTGCTGTTGTTGTTGTTCCCGCCTTTTATTTCATTTTTCGAAGAGCATGCGTGTTCAGTCATAACTCCGTGCAAGATTTTGAATTTAATCAAACAAGTAATATCTTTTTTTTTATGAAACTTTCAAGTATCGACCCAGTTGAAGTGGAAACACGAAGGTCTGTCACTGAATGTTTTGTTTTCTCTTTAATTATTCGCTCATTTATATAGCAAGATCGTTTCTTTCCCTTTATCTGACCAATATTAAACAAATTTTAGAAAAATTTGTAAACACGAAAATGATTGTGAAAAATAAATTAGAAAACCACAAACAGATATATTTGCATGATTGAACAAGGGAGACAACAAAGGAAGTAAATTCTGTGTCAATATTTTCTGTGAGAAAGTACACCCGAATACCTATAAAAGGTGATGGTGGATTTGAGGAAAGTGATAGTAGAGTAGGTGATGGTGATAGTAGAGTTGGTGATGGTGATAGTAGAGTTGGTGATGGTGATAGTAGAGTTGGTGATGGTGATAGTAGAGTAGGTGATGGTGATAGTAGAGTAGGTGATGGTGATAGTAGAGTAGGTGATGGTGATAGTAGAGTAGGTGATGGTGATAGTAGAGTAGATGATGGTGATAGTAGAGTTGGTGATGGTGATAGTAGAGTAGGTGATGGTGATAGTAGAGTAGGTGATGGTGATAGTAGAGTTGGTGATGGTGATAGTAGAGTAGGTGATGGTGATAGTAGAGTAGGTGATGGTGATAGTAGAGTAGATGATGGTGATAGTAGAGTAGGTGATGGTGATAGTAGAGTTGGTGATGGTGATAGTATAGTAGGTGATGGTGATAGTAGAGTAGGTGATGGTGATAGTAGAGTAGGTGATGGTGATAGTAGAGTAGGTGATGGTGATAGTAGAGTAGGTGATGGTGATAGTAGAGTAGGTGATGGTGATAGTAGAGTAGGTGATGGTGATAGTAGAGTTGGTGATGGTGATAATAGAGTTGGTGATGGTGATAATAGAGTTGGTGATTGTGATAATAGAGTTGGTGATTGTGATAATAGAGTTGGTCAAGGTGATAATAGAATTGGTCAAGGTGATAATAGATTTGGCCAAGAGAATTGGTCAAGGTGATAGACTTGTGGGGTTTCTCAATGACTCTTATATATTCTGTTCTCTATAACAGGAGGACTGAAAGTCTCATACATTTGTATTCGATGTATATACTTCTCCACCTATTTTTCCATGATACATCCAAAAACGACGATATAATATATAAACTGCATTACGGCAAAATGTTATGAAAACGAAAAAGGAGAAAATTAGATTGGCGACGGAAATTAAAATGTTATGATATAACGATGGAAATATGGAAATGTTATGATATAACGATACAAATATATGAACGTATACATAAGCGATGTGATATAGCGATGAAACTATAGCGTTAGGCGAAGAGTTATGATATAAGGGACGCTAAAGGAAGTGTTGACATTTCAAAATTTTAAAAGAAGTGAATCTTGAAATAAGCAATATATTACATATAAGAATATTTGTTTAATCAAAAGCTAAGAAATTATATACTATTCATTCATGATTTATTCAAAGTAATCCAACTTATTTTAATAACATGATAACAAATAATAACTCTGACACAGTCTCGCAATTCACCAATCGTTACATATAAGATTTGGTAGTATCAGACAAAATGCTTTGCGGCATAGAGTTACGGCCTTGAAACCTATCGATGTTAGCTTTACCTTTCACCCTTACGGGGTCAATAGAATAAAGCACCAGTGATGCACTGGGGGCAATTCAATTGATTTCCGCTCCCCCTTCAAATTGCTGGCCTTTTACCTACAGTGGAAACAATTATTAGTATTGTTATTGCTGTTATTATATTCATCGGCATTAACATTATCAAATGATGTTTTGTTATAGTTAATAGATTTCCGATGACCTTCTATGCAATACATGTAGTTATGTCCCTTTGTAATTGATTTCAAATCGTACTACTATTGCGAGGGGCGAGAAAAAGATCGATTGTTATTACCAGTAAAGTTTAAGACATATAACGCATAACGTCTTATCGTGATAACAGTTGTTGAGGGGGAAGTGTATTCCCTTCAATCCATAGATAAAGTTGTTGCATTTTAAATCTTGTCTCAAGTGACTTCACATTATCATATATGGATATTGTTAGCAGAATTTAGAAATTCACACAAAATGTCTTCTATTATTTAATTACATCTATATTCTGAAGTTTAAGCTCACCAGAGTTAACTTCGTCTTTAAACCCCCGGGGAATGATCAAACAAGGTGGAAATCAAGTGCTGAAGTCAATTTATATTCCTTTAACGTATAATTCACGATAATAGAATTAGAAGAGAAGGCAATTTCATACATTGTTATCCAAACATGTAGCCAGACCTGCTATTAACTTTGTATACCAACTTCATTTCACCGCTACACTTGGCTTATTACGTTCCGTTGCATTTTCAATTCACGAGGGTATGCTATTCATTGGCTGATTGTGAACCTTTCAGCCCAGCCTTACATGTAAGGTTCTTTAATTTCCTCTTCCTATATTTTCAAATCAAATCTCTCCGAGGTACAACAATAAATAAGAACAAGTTTTGAGCTGCAATAAACTCCGACAACAGCAATTATGTAATGGTTCCGAAGTCCATTAACGTAGACAATACTTAGAAACAGATATGAACCCGTCTAGAATATACTACATTAGAATCTCCCTTCACGAACCTATTTCGTTCCTGAACGCTGTTCATCAACCGGAATGTTCGTAAACCGAAACTATTTTTCCTCCATATTGAGAGAGAAATAGAGTGAGAGAGAGAATTATGGAGAGAGAGAGAGAGAAACAGAGTGTGGAATACATATAGATATCAACATTGTAACTAACGGCAGAACAAGTAAAGATTTCTCGCTGATATTCCAAACGTGTTGCCAACCAATCTTGCTGGCTTGAGTGTTCGTTCCTCGGGACAACGGTTGTGAACCGAAGCTCTACTATGTATATATATATATATATATATATATATATATATATATATATATATACTAACAGAGGTACCCGGCGTTGCTCGGATATTAAATAGCAGTTGTGTATACCATTTATGTCAATATTTCAGTGCTGCTTCGAAAACTATACTTTTACAAAATCATCGGCTTTTTCCAAAAGGGGGTTCCTGCCCCCAGGGGTCCCCTACCAAATATGTGCCAATTCTGAGAGTTCACATTCATCTGTAGGACAAACGTAGTCTATGTGTCAAGTTTTGTGAAAATCGGTTGAGAACTCCAGAAGTTATGACGTTTTGTTGCATTGCACTGCAGTGCTTCAGTCGACTCCAAGGAAGTGGTTAAAGGTGGTTATCTGCCGGGGGGCCGTATAATCAATATCTGGGAAAATAACAGTGCCCATGACCATCCGGAGTACATAAGTAAAAATACTGTAGAAATGCTTTATACATAAGCGCGCGCGTGCGTGTGTGTGGGTTTGGGTATGTATTTGTGTGTGCGTATGTATGTGTATGTCCGCAGGGGCATACGTATGTACTGGCCTAAATCTTCACTATTTACTTTTACTATTTTAATAACCTCTGTCATTTTCGTTTTCAATTTTATTTACATCATTCAATTTTATTTACATCATTCTGTTATTTTATTTACATCATTCTGTTATTTTTATATTAGTCTAACGACTCCATTTATACCATAAACTTGGTCTTGTCTTTGCATTAAATTGTTCTTCACGATCCACATAACGACGTATTATCCTCGCTTTTTTCCCGTTTATTGCCAGGGAACGTCTTCACGAACCAAAATATCGTCTTCCTGTTTTCGTTCGGTTGCAACGTTTCTCGAAATAATTAGTTCTGCGTTCACAGATTACTCTCAGTTTAATTTGAATGGGACATTCCTGTTTCATCGATTTTCTCCGTAACCATGGAAGCTTGAAGTCGACCCAACGCCTCCTCGGGTCATTCGCATAACTGTAAATTTTGCATTCCACCAAGCCGTTTCGACGTTTATCCGACTACACCTACATATACAACGTCCGACCACTTTCAATTTATATAGTAGATTTGTTTATATATGAATGACAAAAAGAAAAGTACAAAACTATACATGAATTGTTTCTACTAAACCTTCAATTTAAGACACAACCTACATATCTGATAGGACTCCAGCTCACATCTTCTTTTGCTCCCCCCGGAACATTGGGCTGCGAGCCACTCCCACACAAGGCCATGTTCTGAGTCTGCTTTTCAACTCCACCGTGATGCACGGTGTGTCATGGTGTATCTAACCATTTTTTTAGGTCTTACTACGGCTGATTTCTTCCAGAGAGAAAGAAAGAGATGGAAAAAGGCAGAGACGATTCATCCCCGGAGGAATAATAAAAAATGTTTACACTGCACATTTCATTTTTTTAAACCTAAAGCTGCCGATCCAAAATCAGTAATTCAACTCCCTGAAAACTTTCAAATATATGCTGTTCTAGCATGAATATTATGCTAAGGATAAGCTGTCCACAAAGTAAGATTTACTTGCATATCCCCGCTCATATAAACACATAAATACATGCATACATACATTGCAGTTGATATTTTTTTTTTTATTAAAGCGTTTACATATTATATATATATATATATATATATATAGTGACGAAACATAAGTCAATCGCATGAACTCATAATCCTTTATTTACTCCTTTATTTGTATGAAATTGTAAATAAGACAAAAGTATTAGAACAGGGGGAAATAACTCATCGAACGCGATAGTTTTGGGGCCCCAGGGACCACATTTTTCAAGTTAGAGATTTGAAACCTCGTCTATTTGCTTCCTTGGCACTTTTTACATAGGTGTGTAAAAGTTCATGTCAGTCCGACCACGTCTACTACCATTTAACCGTGCACATCTGAATTTCAACCACCACCCATTTCACAAATATATATTAGATATATATATATATATAATTCAGTAAAATGTTAAGGGGCCGGTTGGTGAAATTCCTTCAAAGTTTTATTATAGCAAACACTTGTACATTTCAGTGACCAGATTCTGCAAGGTCCTGCTGACGTAGTTAAATTACAGATATAATTCATGCATGTGACAGCCCAGATGAGGGGTTTACCACCGCGGAACGGGAAGATGGTCAGGCCATCTGGCCTTTTGCCGACGCCTCCAGCCCCGCCTACTCGAGCTGGGAAGAGAAGCTTGCAACATTCAAGCCATGTTTTATGATCTCGTTGAGAGCAGTTTGTTTGTTGACTCGCTGTTTCTCTTTGTTTTAATGTTATATCTGAGGAACATATGTATTTGAACGAACAATGGTTATTTATGTTATCTCTAGCTCGTTGGTAGTAAACAAAACATTAACCTTTGATCGATTTAATTACATATTTCAATTAAAACACACAAGCATTAAAGCCAAGTGTCCAAATTTCAACTTAATGTTGATTGCAGAATTTTTTGTTTATCTGTTGTTGTTGTTTTTCTGTGATAGTTGTATTGTTCATTACAACCTTGCACGTGCTAGATAATAAAAAAAAATCGGACTAGTGGTAATATTAGTAAATAAAACATACATACGAAGGCTGATAAGCTGATGTGTGAGAGAGAGGGAGAGAGGGAGAGAGAGGGGGAGAGAGAGTATGCGTGGGAGCATGTGCGTACTGTGTCTCTATGTGTATATATGTGTTTGATAGGTATATATGGTTTTATGTGACATTATTTGTACATCACATACACACATATGATGTAATTTTAAGCCAATTTAATTAATTACTTCAAAATTTGTAGACAATCGAGTTGATGTAAATTCTTTTTCTCTTTGACATTTTCATTCTCACAATGTTGAGTGCACGACAAAAGATGTCGCTCTTCGCTTACAAATTAATTCCCTGACTTTTACTAACACAACTCTGTTTTCCTCAGGTTTCCGATGTTCTTGTCGGAAATAGGGTTCGTATAGCTAAACCAACCAATTAATACAATAGTAATCATATCTATATAGATTAATAAACAAAATATTTACCATCTGCCATGAGCGATCAATTTTAATATGAGGTACAGAACATGAGACTGAAGAGGGGTGAGTTTCCCCTGGATAAAAAATGCCCTAAGAAAGGCCGTACGTTAATATGGCATCGCTACCACTCCATCAGGGGTTACGGAACCATACCATACGAGTTTATCAAGGATACAAATTCTAATTAAAGATTTGATAGAACTCTATAACACACAAATATCTATAAAAGCGAAATGAGAATAATTTGATGATTGGATTCATGTATAAAGTGTATAGGGGGAGCATTGGTAGAGTGGCTAGAATGTCGGATAGAATGCTTTGCTCTCTGAGTTCAAATCCCGATGGGGTTAATTTTGCCTTTCATCCATTTCAAAGTCAATAAAAAATATACCACTCAAGTACGGGTGTCAATTCTTCTTCTATATCTTTCTTGTTCCCTTTCTTTCACTCTCTATACTTCATTGGAAGAAATCTACTGTACTCAGGCCTGGAGAGGAGATTGGCGCCGCCAGGTTTAAATATGGAGTAGGAAACGCCGTATGTGAAAATGTGCCTCCACGACTCCCTTAGGAGTTAGAAGCCCATGTCATACCATAGCGTGTATTTATGTATTGTTCAATGAGTACATGTGAGTATTTAAGTTTTGATAATTACATTCCATTACATAATGAACGCTGTACGTCTATATCGTCTCTTACGAATATCTTGGTAGGCAAGATTTACTGATACCGATTGTTTATATAGTCATTCTTACAGGTACAGTAGGGCGGTGGATTGGCAGTATCGGTAGAGGGTAGGACGCCATGCTTTCCAGATCTGAGTTCAAATCCCGCCGAGGTTAACTTTGCCTTTCATCCTTACGGGGTCGATAAAATAAAGTACCAGTAATGCACTGGGTACTTGCTGGCCTTGTGCAAAAAGTAGAAACAATTATTACAGGTACAGGGTGGTGGTTTGATAGTATCGGTAGAGCGTCGGACAACATTCTTTGCAGCATATAGTTACATCCCTTTACGTTTTGAGATCAAATCCCGCCAAGGTTAGCTTTGCCTTTCATCCTTACACGGTCGATAAATTAAAGTATCAGTAATGCACTGGGGTCGATTTAGTTGGGTTTACTCTCCCCACGAAATTACTGGATTGTGTCTGAATCAGAAACCATTACTACAGGTATTTTTATTTACTTATTCTTACGTATGACGTCAATAACATTAGGCCACCAATCGTGTATAAATTAGCAGCAAACATAAATATTGTAGATTTCAGGCTTGCCAAATAAACTGCATATATGTATACTTTGACATCCATCTTTTTGTGTTGTTGTTTTTATAATAGAACTGGTCTTGAACAGAGAAACACGTTTTCCTCGTTGGAATTTATAAAACAACTAGTTAATAGCGTTAATCAAGCCATGTATATTTACTTAGAAAATACCAAATATACGCATGTTTGTATATGTTTATGTAAATATGGAGGCTTAGTTCCCCATGTTTGTTTTCCTGTTTAATTTTTTTATGTATTTATGTTTTCATATATGTATACATGTATGTATGTATGTTTTCATATATGTATACATGTATGTATGTATGTTTTCATATATGTATACATGTATGTATGTATGTTTTCATATATGTATACATGTATGTATGTATGAATGTATGTTTTCATGTATTATGTATGTATTTTTGCATTCATGTATGTATACTTTCATATATGTATGTATGTTTATACGCATGTTTGATTGTATGTTTGCAAGTATGTATGTTTACATGTATGTACGGATGGGTGTATATAAATTTATGTTTTCTCTAAATTCTTTGACATTTTCCTATAAAAAATGTCGATCAGTTTTGAACTAATAGAAAAAAAACCAAGACACCATTTTTGGTATTTCGATTGCAGTGAAAATATTAGAAAATTCTTGTATATTTTTAATGATTAAATATGAATTTTTATTGAACACGAACTAAATGGTTTCTAAATCGGGAAATATCAACTTTACAAATTAACAACCTAACAGAGTGTACCCATGAATATATATATAGAAATGTAAATATGCAATCTAGGTAGAAACGATGAAAGTGTTTCAAATTTTTGACCTCACATTTTGCTAAATTTAAATGAAATGTTCACATACGCTAGGCAGTTGACATTTATTACAACAATTTTGTTTCCTGTTCAAATACCGCCGACTTGTTTGGGGTTTTTATGGAGAATCTAATAGAAATAAATGTTCCAATATATTTGTGAAAGAATGCAGGATTATAAATAACATTTCTTATATTTGTGCAAGGCCCTCCTTCCTGTTAAATACGTTGTGTATTATTGAAGCAACAACGCCATACTCCATCCTGTTGTCATGTTTTGTTGTAGCTGCTGATCACGTATCATATCTCATATTATTATGTGACATAACTGACATTTTCACTCGTATCACGTGGACACATGTTGCGTAAACGACATAGTTTCTGTTTATTTTGTCTAAATGTTATTTAGAAGATGTTTCTTGCTTTCATATAGCAAGAACATACGTTTTAAAATGCGACGTATAAAAAAGATCACAAAGTGTAGATGTAATAATTTGCGATTGATATTGACATAATTCTTAATTTGTTCGAAAACATATCCATTGATAATCTTGAGTTACTCTGCAAATTTATTTCTGTCAGATGTCTGTTGAGCATATGGTTTGTATTTATACATGCTTACATGCAGGACTTTTTGAATGTTTTACATATTTTACATATTTTTACTGTTCCATTAATGGATTTTACTTGTAATTTCCTAACTAGTTGTATTCTTTCTGTTTCTGTGAAGCCCAGCTGCTCAAGATTTGTATTGAGGCAGTTATTAACATATCCCAGTGCCCCAATAATCACAGGTATAAATCTGAAGGTATAGTCAGGGTGGAGTATCTGCAGATTTCTCATTAGTTCTGTATACATTCGCTTTTCACTAATCTTTAATATTATATTGGCATCTGCTGGGCAGCTAGCTTCCACTACTGTGCATGCCTTCTTTTCCTTATCCTATATCATATCTGGTCTGTTATGCCTGCATTTTATTGGGGTTTTTACTGGAACATTCCACCAGTAATCTTTCATATTATATACATGGATGTCTTCCTCATTGCTGTAGCTTTTAATGTGTTTATTGTCGGTGCAACCTTTTCTACTGATTACATTGTACAGTGTTTTAGCCACTGCATCAGGCTTCATAGGTAGATAGTACCGTGATCACATCTTTGGACAGCTGCTTATGACATGGGTGACATCTTCGATGTTAATTCTGCAGAGCCTGCCCTTGTTGTCACATCTAGGTGTTTTGTCTGCATCCCTATCTCTTTTGTGAATCAGGTATTTTGTATTGATTGCAAAAGCACATACTTCAAAGTGGGAGCCAATATAGCGGTTGTTGGTGCAAGATAGACTATTTTGTTTATCTATATTACTCTCACTCTGGATCTACCTGGCAACATATCATGGATGATATTTTGCTGATAAGCAGGCAGTGTTTGATCCATGCGGTATTGCTGGGCAATTTCCCTGCGTGTGAGCTTTTGATTATTATGCAGGGAGTATGTTTTAAGGAGTTCCTTCCAAACTCTCATGCTCTTATCTGTCTCATGCAGACAGACATGCTCAATAGATGGGCTCTAACGCTTCAAATTGTCTGGATGTTGTCGGAACGTTATGAGGCGACACTGAAATGCTCTCTGGACTGATGTTAAGTCCCTGCCATCCTACTTCCGTTTCAAGTAGGGGTGGGCTATGCTATTCTTGCTGTAGAAGTTTCCGGTATTGCTTTTTTTCTGGATTTAACATCAACGGGTCGGATTTCGTCTATCGTCCAACCGAGTATTCCAAATGTTGGTGTTAGGACAGGCACAGCAAACACACTGTGCGCAAAGATGTCAGATGACAATATTTTTCTTAATGGATGTAATATTCCCTGCTTACGCGTTCCTTGTTACAGAGACCATTATAGGATATGTTCTCATCTATCCCTAGGTATCTGTAGCAGTCCTCATCAGATACCGCTGAATCAGTTAAGTCATTGGTGACAATGTTCCTAGATTGGGTTGTAGTTTTTCCTCTCTTTACAACCATATATAAACATTTATCTTGGCCAAATTCCATTCCTATATCCTTTGAGAACGTTGTAACCAGGTCAAGATTTTTCTTCACCCCATCCATGTTCTTGGCATAGAGTTTCAGATCATCCACAAAGAAATTATGGGTTAGGTTCGTATTTCTGTCCTCCTGTGAGCCAATTATGTATACTTCACATTTCTTGAGCAGAAAGGACAAGGGGTTTAATGACAGGATGAATAATATCACAGAGAGACTGTCTCCTTGAAATATAACCCTGAGATATTTTATTTTATCAGTGAAAATAGAGTCCCCCTTCTCCGTTTTTAACTTTAGGATAGTAGCCCAAGAAGAAGACAGCTTCTCTAGGGCTCTGATAATAATGTCTGGGACTTTAGCAAGTCGGAGGGCCTCTATCATCCAAGAGTGGGGAACAGAATCGAAAGCTTTACTGTAGTCCAGCCAGACTGTAGCCATATTCCTCCTAAGTTGTCTCACCTCTGACATCGCAGTTTTGTTGATTAGAAGTTGTTCAGCACTTCTCTTTCTTTCCAGCTGCTTGCTCATCTGTGATGATGTTATTATTGTTGCAGTGATCTTGGAGAAATAGGTTCAGGCAGGCTGTATACATCTTTTACATCAGGTTCTGGCATTCAATGGGTCGGTAGTTATTTTGCCAAGTGGGTGTCTTTATTCTTGGGGACCAGTATTGTTTGTGCTAATGTCAACCACCCTGGCATATGTGTATCTCCCTTGAGAGCTTACACGTAGAGATTGATACGATACATCCGATAGAATATCAGTTTTTTGTACCAATAGCCGACAATCATGTCTCTTCCTGGTGTTTTCTGCTCTTCGAGTTTTCCTATCACAGTCTCAAGGGTATCATCATTTATTCTGTATGTTTATGTTGTAATGTAGGAGAAATAGTTCTTTTGGATACTGCATCTTGGTTGAAATTCTTCTCTTTACCCCATATTTTTCTCCATGAAGAATCTATGTGTTTCTGGGATGAGGCCTCAGTGACATTTATTATTTTGTCCTTCATATCTCTATAGACAGATGTTTGATTTCGTCTGAATCGTTTATTAATTACTTTTCTGTCATCTGTCTTCTGCTGGTATCGAGGTTTCTTACTGACTGCTCTCAACTCTGGTTTAGGGATGATCAGCTTATATTGAAGAGTTCTGGTTCTACTGTCCCCAGTTTCTATTATATTTTTCACTGTTTGTTGGTGAGCAGTGAAGGTTTTTGTTTTTGTTTGCAAGTAAGGAGCATATCCTATAGTTTTCTGTAACTCAGCAACCTGTCGTTGCCAGAGCATATAAATAGACGTTGATTTGCCAAAATGTATGTATGTACATATTTATGTATGTATGTACGTATTTACTTATATATGTATGTACGTATTTACTTATGTATGTACGTACGTATGTTTGTAAGTATGCATGTACGTATGCTTGTATGTACGTATCATGTATGTATATGTGTACGTATTCTTAGTAAGACGTTAGGGGAAATTATCGCTATCAACCGCAGTCAACTGAGTGAATAGCGAATTGTCTCGCTTTAAATAAATAACCAAGTGCATTTAAATCAATAACTGAACGTCAAATTATCGATAACATTTGCCACACCTATTAATGATATTGGGGGGTTCAATATTGGATGTTCTTTGGGACATATTAGTGCTCCGATAGCAAGCTAAAAGCCGTCAGTCCTTCATTGTCTTCGCCGATATTCGAGTTCACTGCTAAAGATATCACACGCCTGAATAGATGAACACTTGAGACTGCGATTTATTGAAACAACCAAATCACTTCAACTCAAGACACCGAGGCTCGCTTTATAAAGTTTATAACAAATGTGGAGTCAGCTGTACTTATTGAACCATATAAATTGAATTGTGTGTTCACAACTAATCTATTTAATAATACTTGGTCCGTTGTTAAGGAATTGACAAGCGAAGAAACTCTGAAAAATGCATTGTTTTAAAGTAGTTTAGTCCATTGACCTGTCACAAATACCGAGTAATTTATTTCTGTCTGTCTAAATTCGTAACATTTATTTCTGAAATTATTGTAAAACAATAGTTTTAGAAACTGAAAAAGAGATTGTATGATAGAGAGAGGGCTAAAGTGTACTATTACATTGGATATGATATGTTCTTGACCTCAATGCATTAATAGTTATTGGCGGTTATTTATTTCACTGTACTGACTTTTGATGACGATCGCAGCGTTTTTAAAGGTTAATTTATCCACGACTACATTATACTAGACCCATGCGTCCTATTTTTAAGAAAGTAGACTGTTATTTGAGGGACATTTGGTTGCTATTTCCAGCAGATTTCGTAACTGACAGAGTTGTAATGCTAGAAAAGATAACACGTTGTAATCGATATCGATCTGTAGTCTCATATTTCGACATTCTTGCGAAATATTCAAGCTGAAACAATTTATATGGTATCAATAAAATAAGCACCAGTGAAGCGGATTAAAAGCTGACAGATTGGCAGAGTCGTTGGAACATGGAGTAGAGTACTTTGCGGTATTCGATACTCTACTTTCTGAGTTGCCACCTAGCTCAACTTTGTCTTTCATCCATTCGAGGTTGATCAAAGAACTTCTTGCTTTCAATCGCTTTCTCTCTATATCCTTCTCTGGACGAAGTTCAGACATGGAAAAGAGAGGCAGGTTTATAAGAATGCTCTAGAAACGCCGGATATGAATACAATGCCCTTACGTCTACATCAGGCGTTAAGGGTCCATATATACTGGATTAATTCCATCTTCTCCCCACCTCCTTTCAAACATTTGCTTCAATTTTTTTTTTTTATCAAAGGAAAAAGTTATTTTGAATTGTACTGAGCGTCAGAAAAACAATCTTTTATCCAATATATGAAGTGTATTCCATTCTTAGTTAATTAATTGTTTCTACTTTAGGCACAAGGCCAGCAAAAAACCCAGTGTATTACTGGTACTTTATTTTATCGACTCCGTAAGGATGAAAGGCAAAGTTAACCTCGGTGGGATTTGAACTCAGATCATAAAGGGCGACGATGGTTGCCAAACACTGTACGGCTTAATTCGGGCTGTTTGTTTACAAACAAACCGAACATTATAATAAATGTTCGGTAAACCCATACGTACGTATATATATATATATATATATATGCATCTATGTATATATATATACATACATACTACTGTACGTCTGTATACATATATGTATGTACGTATGCATACTTACATTTATATATATATATATATAGGAAAAAGCCGTCGAAACGGCTTGAGCTCTGCCGTTGGAGTCATATTTTTTCCTATTTCCCCCTCTACTACCCTAAGTATTGAATACTCTGGTGCGTTATGGTCCAGCTGGTTCCTTACCACAATTCCTTTGTTATATATATATATATATATATATATATATATATATATATATATATATATATATATCGAATGTGTATATTGAGTTAGAAACTCAAAATAGTCTCTTACAATAAAATAGCTCTAGGAAAGAGATTTTTCCGAGCCGTATATTATAATTGAATATAAAAGAAAAAGTAACAGATATATACATATATGTGTTCAAATCGCAAGGGACAAGATTCGCTAAGGTGACAAGAATACTAAATACTAACTATAGACAATAGGTTTGCCTGTCTCAATTTAAGAATAAATCAAGAAAGTAAATCTCAAACCGGTTCAGTTATATAGATAGATAGATAACTTTCTTTTTATTTGCCACCAGGGCATCAAAGAGTGGGACAAGTACAATGGGGGAGTTTACATAAAAAGGCGTCCTCAATAAGGAGGAATAGATAGATACATAGATATACACACACACACACACACATATATATATAATATAATATAAGAGTGGGACAAGTACAATGGGGGAGTTTACATAAAAAGGCGTCCTCAATAAGGCGGAATAGATAAATACACAGATATACACACACACATATATATATACAGAGAGAGAGGGAGAGAGAGGGGGAGGTAGCTAGATAGATGTGTGTGTGTGTGTAACAGAAAATAATATAACAACTTGTTATATATTTTGTGCCGAACATCCTATAAAAGTGAACTCGTCTGGGGTAGGCATTACACACCAATTCAATATCACAACAAAACTCCCAGTAGTAGTGAAACATTATCACAACAACTAATACCCGACTACAGTAACAAGAACAACAACTAGAACACACACAATACAAGTAAATAACAACATACCCCTTCTTTCCCCGTCAGCAATCCTATATTTACGAAGGTGTGAGTTTATAAACTAGAGATCGTTGTAAATATGTTATGGTATTTCCCCGTAACTCCTGAGGAAACTGTGTAGTGGTATACGGCGTTTGTTGGGGACCTCACCACAGCCTGGTAGTGGGAGCTGGGTAGTGGTATACGGCGTTTGTTGGGGACCTCAACACAGCCTGGTAGAGGGAGCTGGGTAGTGGTATACGGCGTTTGTTGGGGACCTCAACATAGCCTGTTGGGGGGGGGGGGCTGTGTAGTTGTATACGGCGTTTGTTGGGGACCTCACCACAACCTGGTGGAGGGAGCTGGGTAGTGGTATACGGCGTTTGTTGGGGACCTCACCACAGCCTGGTGGAGGGAGCTGGGTAGTGGTATACGGCGTTTGTTGGGGACCTCACCACAGCCTGGTGGAGGGAGCTGGGTAGTGGTATACGGCGTTTGTTGGGGACCTCACCACAGCCTGGTGGAGGGAGCTGGGTAGTGGTATACGGCGTTTGTTGGGGACCTCACCACAGCCTGGTAGTGGGAGCTGGGTAGTGGTATACGGCGTTTGTTGGGGACCTCACCACAGCCTGGTAGTGGGAGCTGGGTAGTGGTATACGGCGTTTGTTGGGGACCTCACCACAGCCTGGTGGAGGGAGCTGGGTAGTGGTATACGGCGTTTGTTGGGGACCTCACCACAGCCTGGTAGTGGGAGCTGGGTAGTGGTATACGGCGTTTGTTGGGGACCTCACCACAGCCTGGTGGAGGGAGCTGGGTAGTGGTATACGGCGTTTGTTGGGGACCTCACCACAGCCTGGTGGAGGGAGCTGGGTAGTGGTATACGGCGTTTGTTGGGGACCTCACCACAACCTGGTGGAGGGAGCTGGGTAGTGGTATACGGCGTTTGTTGGGGACCTCACCACAGCCTGGTGGAGGGAGCTGGGTAGTGGTATACGGCGTTTGTTGGGGACCTCACCACAGCCTGGTAGTGGGAGCTGGGTAGTGGTATACGGCGTTTGTTGGGGACCTCACCACAGCCTGGTAGAGGGAGCTGGGTAGTGGTATACGGCGTTTGTTGGGGACCTCACCACAGCCTGGTGGAGGGAGCTGGGTAGTGGTATACGGCGTTTGTTGGGGACCTCACCACAGCCTGGTGGAGGGAGCTGGGTAGTGGTATACGGCGTTTGTTGGGGACCTCACCACAGCCTGGTGGAGGGAGCTGGGTAGTGGTATACGGCGTTTGTTGGGGACCTCACCACAACCTGGTGGAGTCCCCCTCCATTTTATGTGTGACTGAACACACCAGATGGCTTCCACAGAAGGATAGAATGTGAGGGGGTGAGAGAGGAAGAGAGGGGGAGAGAGAGAGAGAGAAGAAGACCGAGAAAGAGACAGAGAAATAGAAAGAGATGGGGAGAGGGGGGAGATATGAGAGAGAGAGAGGGGGAAGAGAGAGAGACTATTCAAAGAAAAACTTGAACCGTTAAGGTATTTTTTCTTGGTTATGTCAAAATTTACTTTGTATTTTATCTGATGAGGGCGCATACCAAAGTTTTGGTACCCTTGAAATATATATAATAGAATAAATATGATCTTATAAATATAGTTTCCATTTATTAAATATCATTGAATATTATACTCCAGAAAACTTGTCGAGTGCTCTGAAACAGTTATAAACATTTATATTTGTTGAATTACCAACAAATCGAATATCCCTTTTGCTTACATACATATAATATATACACATACACACATATATATATATATACATACATATATATAGACACACACACATATATATATATATATATACTCACATATATATACATATATATATTTAAACACACACACACGCATACATATATATACACACACTCTCTTAAAATCATACATTTACGAAGACGTGAGTTTAAACTAAATGTGTTTATTGTACATACATGCATATATACATATAAATATCTGCATATATACATATAAATACCTGCATATATATATATTTATATACTTAAAATCTTACCTTGGGACGTTTTCTTCGCCACTCAAATAACGTAAATCTATCACACCACCCTGTACATTCGCAACACATTTCTTAAACGTGTTCTCGTCTTTTATGGTAAAACAATTCCCAACGGAAGACCGTTCTTGTAGCAACATCACCATATATAGAATCAGTGAAATCTTGGAAACCATCTGAGATGGAGATTTAAAGAACCGAACCATGTTTTCAACAATCCTCTACAAGTTGTTATTGTCGGTATTCCTGTAGACTTTCCTTTGAAACTGCTGATATTTATCAATTCATTTGACGTGTCGATATATGTCTCGTTATTAAATTTACCTTTTTAGCTTTAATTTAATTTTCAGTTTTATCGATATTTGATACTTTATAATTTTCAATTTTCGTGTTTTCAGGTTCTTCTATATTGTCTTATTTTATCATAGATAACATGTTACTTATCTAAAGTCTGTGTGAAGATATGTGACTATATGTATAATATGTCGAATATACGTGTTTATTTTAGTAGTGGTGGTGGTGGTGGTAATAGTAGTGGTAGTAATAGTAATAGTAGCAGTGTTGGTGGTAGTATAGTATTATTAGTAGTAGTAGTAGTAGTAGTAGCAGCAGTGGTGATAGTAGTAATAGTAGTAGCTACAACTGCAGGTGCAATTGTGGGGGGTTGGGTGCTGTGTTGGTTTAGTAGCAATAGTCGAGGTTGAGATGACGTGAAATGAACTTTTTTTTCTTCTTTTCATAAACACATGAGATGTTAAATGTAATAAGGTCTGTTGGTGGGGTGGGACGGGGCATGGTGGGGTGTGACTGTGTGTGTGTATATACATGTGATAATGTGTGTGTGTATATGTACACATCCACCAACACATATAAACGTACATACACACATATATATATATATACACACATGCATACACATAAACTCACAAACAGCTATATATAGATAAGTATGTAGTAAGTATGTAGTAATATTGTGTTGCAGTATATATATATATATATATATATATATATATATATATATGCATAAGTTTTTCTTTTTATTTATAGTTGTCCTTGTTGCTTCCTTATACATGCACTTCTATACATTTGTGCACGGATGTCTATACTAAAGGTAGGTTGTGTGTGTGTGGATGTGTGTGTACGTGCATATGCTGGCGTACACGTTAAATGCATTATATATATATATATATATATATAAAACAATGATTTATTTAATTTGTTGATTATTCAACAAATTTAATTTATTTCATAAAGTTAGAAGCACTCAACAGTATTCTTCTTATTTATATATATATATAAGAAGAAAACTGTTGAGTGCTTCTAATCTTTATAAATTAAATTAATCTGTATTATATGTAATTTTTTCATGTCTCAATCTTAAGGTATATAAATATTGAGTTTTGTCATATCTTATTCACTGGCATGACTGAATCTTAACCATCTACTTAATCAGGGTATGTCATGCATCATCTTATTTTATCTGATGAGGACGTACTGTTGAAGATAGCTCAGTACCTCCGAAATATGTATAATAAAATATACTTGATCACACGAATTATTTATTTTTGTTAATATTTTGAATTAATATTAATAACTCCGGAAATCCAATACTGTGGAGTACTTCTAATCTATTGTAAAACTTATTCTTTGATTTATTCATTTAACATTGTTTAACATTTAAATATATATATATATATATATATATTTATATATATATATATATATATATATATATGCAGGATATCCGTAGATAAAAAAGTTGTCCTAGCCCCCGTTGAGAGGCCACTATTTGAACGGCTCCTTCACTATACATGGTGGCCATAACTGGACCCCGCAGTCAAAGGTTGTGCATACTTGTTAAGTGTACGAAATTTTTATATATATATGGCACAATCTTGGTACACGTTGCCCGCACAGATATATGTGTATATATAAATATGTGTGTATATATATGTGTATATAAGATACCATATTTCCCGGCGTTGAAGGCGCTACTTGTTACTAAAATAAGTCTCAAAAATCTACCATACGTCCTGGAGGCCGAAGGTTGTTTATTATTTTTATTTTTGGTTGTCAAAATTAGGGTGCGTCCTCGAGAACGAAGCGTCTTGGGCGCCGGGAAATACGGTAAGTGTGTGTCTGTGTCTGTGTCATATGTACTATGGGTGTACCATTCTAGAGATCACTAAGTGCTGTCACCCCCACCCCAACAAAACAAGACTGCAGATGATGACAATAATATGAGCAGTAACTAAATAGATAGCAGCCAAAGAGAGAGAACCTAATTCTCGGCCGCCTCATAGACTACTACTACTTAACTACAATCATCATGATAGTTTATCTTTTGGTAGTATATATCATGTTTTCAGTGAGGGGTTTAGGTGCCCCTACTGTCCCGAGTAACCACATATAATCCTTTCATCCTACCTTGGTGTAGCCAAACCAAGGCTGGATTAGCCACTAAAAGAAATCAGCCCAGCCCTAGGTCACCGCCAAAAGAGGGACAGCGTTTTAATCAAATTAAAATATTACCTTTTTATTTATACACTTATATGTACATTTGTACATACATTCATGATGGCTGCAAACTCTGCTAAGTGTATTGAAATCACTTGTCAGATTATAGAGTTTGGTGCACTTTTAGGCTACGGCCAGCCACACGAACCTGTAAAATATCCTGAACAAGCAATGCTTTGGAGGTTTGTTAAGTGGGGAAAGGCCTTGCACTCGACCAAACCCACTCTCTGAGCATCGAAAACAATACACGAAAAGGAGAAGTGGTCAACATCATCGGATGCTTCCGAAGCCAAAGGTTTTTTTTTTTTCAGAGTTTCCCTCTCCCAGAAAGATTTTGTGACAACAACTGGGATCCTTTCATTCTCAGGGTAAAAAAAAGTGCTATTTCGATGGCCGCTGACTCTGCTGAATTCCCCCGCCCTTTGCCCGGTCTTGTATTTCATTGTACACAATATAATATATATATTGAATATCATATATTCAATAATTATTTCTACTTTTGGCACAAGGCCAGCAATTGCCCCAATTCATTACTGGTACTTTATTTCATCGATCCCGTAAGGAGGAAAGGCAAAGTTAACCTCATTCAATACTAACAGATCGATAGAAATCAATCAAAGAAAAAGAAAGTAAAATCACAAAAGACTGTGAGAGGAAAAGGAAGGAAATGTGAGGATTATTGAGCAATGAAAGAAAGGGTAAAGGTGAGAGGGTGACAGTTATTACAAACATCTTTTTTTGTAGATTTTATATAATGGAGAGGGAGCACCCTAATGATTTAGTTGCTTAGGGCATCAACATAACCTAATAGAGTGATAGTCAGAAGATGAAAACGAGAAACATGCAGCAGAATTTGGCTGATGATGTATTTAACGACACAAAACAAATGAAAGAAAAAAGGTAAAATTGATAGCACAACACAATGCTGGAATATATCAGGTAAATACAATTTAATAGAAGAAGAAAAAAAGAAACAAAGAACCAGAAAGGGGAGGGACTGGCAAGGACTCTAGTGTCACAAAAGAATGAAGAGGGGAGAGGATGATTGGGCTTTAGGCATAGGGCGCAGCGGTAAAGGGACTGCGACCCACGGACAAGACCACAAAAGCATTCACGCGCACAATGGCCAGTGAAACCCGCTGCAACAGCCATCCCACCTCGCGGGGCTCCTTCCTCAGACGGGCTGATCTTGCGGAGGAGCTCAATTGTACGGGGTCCAAGTACGCCTATGAAACATGGGTAAGACAAGGTGATGCATTCTATCATCTGGTCTTACATGAGCTGGGACAACACTGTCATCTGGTCTTACATGAGCTGGAACAACACACTATCATCTGGTCTTACATGAGCTGGGACAACCCTTTATCATCTGGTCTTACGGGAGCTGGGACAACACTGTGTCATCTGGTCTTACATAAGCTGGGACAACACTGTATCATCTGGTCTTACAGCAGCTGGGATAATACTGTATCATCTGGTCTTACAGGAGCTGGGATAATACTGTATCATCTGGTCTTACAGCAGCTGGGATAATACTGTATCATCTGGTCTTACAGCAGCTGGTATAATACTGTATCATCTGGTCTTACAGCAGCTGGGATAACACTGTATCATCTGGTCTTACAGCAGCTGGGATAATACTGTATCATCTGGTCTTACAGCAGCTGGGATAATACTGTATCATCTGGTCTTACAGCAGCTGGGATAATACTGTATCATCTGGTCTTACAGCAGCTGGGATAACACTGTATCATCTGGTCTTACAGGAGCTGGGATAATACTGTATCATCTGGTCTTACAGCAGCTGGGATAATACTGTATCATCTGGTCTTACAGCAGCTGGTATAATACTGTATCATCTGGTCTTACAGCAGCTGGTATAATACTGTATCATCTGGTCTTACAGCAGCTGGGATAACACTGTATCATCTGGTCTTACAGGAGCTGGGATAATACTGTATCATCTGGTCTTACAGCAGCTGGGATAATACTGTATCATCTGGTCTTACAGCAGCTGGTATAATACTGTATCATCTGGTCTTACAGGAGCTGGGATAATACTGTATCATCTGGTCTTACAGCAGCTGGGATAATACTGTATCATCTGGTCTTACAGGAGCTGGGATAATACTGTATCATCTGGTCTTACAGCAGCTGGGATAACACTGTATCATCTGGTCTTACAGGAGCTGGGATAATACTGTATCATCTGGTCTTACAGCAGCTGGGATAATACTGTATCATCTGGTCTTACAGCAGCTGGGATAATACTGTATCATCTGGTCTTACAGCAGCTGGGATAATACTGTATCATCTGGTCTTACAGCAGCTGGGATAATACTGTATCATCTGGTCTTACAGCAGCTGGGATAATACTGTATCATCTGGTCTTACAGCAGCTGGGATAATACTGTATCATCTGGTCTTACAGCAGCTGGGACAACACTGTATCATCTGGTATTACAGCAGCTGGGATAACACTGTATCATCTGGTCTTACAGCAGCTGGGACAACACTGTATCATCTGGTCTTACAGCAGCTGAATAGACAGACCTGATTGTTCAGAGTTGGAATATCTTTAATCTTTGGTATGTTCACTTAATCGAGGCTGACTGTGATACGGCAGCAACAATAATAATCATTCAGAACGTAAAAGGCCGTAACTCTGTACCATAAAGCATGGTGTTCGTGTCTCTACCGATACTGACCATTAATAATAATAATTGTTTCATTTATTGGCCACAAGGGCCGACATATAGGGACAATACAATAGACGGGGATATTGGGGGTTTTACACAAAAATCGAGTAAATAAATAGGAAAACAATAACAAGAAACAAGAAAATTACAAATAAAAGAGTTCCTCAAAAGGAGAGGGGGGGGACAACCACCCAGGGTCGACTTAGGCACCCCATCAATCCTGGACGCCCCGACACTCCGCGGGCACTCAGGGAGGCCACCCCTCTCCTCAAATTAACCAGCCTACAGGCACATAGTCAGAGTAGGCCCACTCACACGGGCCATTCTCGCCACATTCATCTACCTTTTAACAAATCTACTGGGGGGCAGCACTTCTCTCTCCACCCTCACCTTCCTTTCCAAGTGAAACTTGAAAAAGTTGATGAGGGATTGGCCGAACAGAAAAGTGTCTGTCTTCAGTCCTTTCAACCTGGTCCACCATACAACCTCTTTCGCTCCTGCCACTAGACAGAGGAAAATTGCCTCCCCTTCCTGGCCAAAAGAAATCGGCGGGTCGATCTTCACTATGGACTCGGCCGAGAGCCAGATCCCTTCTACACGGGACAACAGCTGTTCGACATAACTCCACAAGTCAGTAATGCACGGACACTGGACGAGTGCGTGCAGAACGGCTTCGTCGCTCTGCGCGCATCTCGGGCAGGTCCGTCTGACATCACTTCCGTGTCTGTAGAGTGTATCTCGAACCAGCAGTGCCCCCTGGTGGTGGTGGTAGTAGTAGTAGTGACATATATAAGAGGAGATGCTGAAAAGTTTCTAGTTTTAAGGATATCTCAAAAGATTAGAGCTGTTACCTTTACAGTTCTCAAAATAGGTCAATTTAGCATCTTTATATACACACAGATATTTATATATATGTGAGTGTGTGTGTGTGTGTGTGTGTGTGTGTGTGTAAATATGCTAAAATGGCCTATTTTGAGAACTGTTTAATAGAGCGGAACAATGTGTGTATGTGCGCATGAGTATGTGTATAAACGTATCTTCACGTCTCCTAACGAAGCTACGTGACATAGCTACATTGGAATATAGACTATATCTGTACCTACTACTACTAGTAGTAGTAGTAGTAGTAGTAGTAGTAGTAGGAACGACAACAGCCACAGCAGCAGCACAGTCAATTTAGCATAGCCATCAACATCCCCCCCCCCCAAACACCACCCCCACCACTATCAGTAACAAGATCAGCAGCATCTCCACCATTATCTGAGAAACGATGGTGTGCTAAAGTCTAATAGACAATTGGTATGGCAAACGGTAGTCGTCAGAAATGTTAGTTCTGATATGTAAGAAGTCAGTAGACATGGGCGGATTTATATGCATGTCTGTATTTACAAATATATATATATATATGTATATATATGTGTGAATGAAGTAATTCCATCGGAAAAGTCCAGGAAAAAAGAGTGCTCTATGTATGCAACAGAGCTTAATTATGTAATAAACAACATAAGGCAATTATTCCATTTACCAGTGGTTTCATAAAGGTCCATGGTGTATGTTGGTTAAATTCCTGAAAACTGTAGAGTGCTCAACTAATCGGGCTGGAAAGTGCCAATCGTATATGTAATAAATGGAATAATTGCCTTATGTTGTTTATTACATAATTAAGCTCTGTTGCATACATAGAGCACTCTTTTTTCCTGGACTTTTCCGATGGAATTACTTCATTTATACAGCTCCAACCGGGATTGATCGCAGCATATTCTATATTACATATACGATTGGCACTTTCCAGCCCGATTAGTTGAGCACTCTACAGTTTTCAGGAATTTAACCAACATACACCATGGACCTTTATGAAACCACTGGTAAATGGAATAATTGCCTTATTTGTTTATTACATATATATATATATATATATATATATAATATATTTAGAAACACACAGATACATGCGAACACACACATATATACATGAATGCATCCGCACCCAACTGTGAGTTAAGGGTGCCAACTTCAACGATGTTGCTCAATGAATGACTGGGACAGACCAATTCAGTTTGAACCAGACTGAACCAGTATCAGAGTTAAAAATACATTATGAAGAGAGAAGAAACATTTAGATATAATTAGTAATAAAATGTATCATACCTAAACTGTTCCTAAATTCCTCGACTACGTAGTTTCGTGGCATAAACAAAAACAATATATCAAAGATATAGAGTCCTTGCGAGGTCTGCCGACTTATCAAGAGGATACCTCATTTTACTAGTCTCAAGAACGCGTCTACACGACGTGAGAAAGAATCCCAAACGGCGGAGGGGGAGATAGTCACGCGATATAACGGTCGAGAAACAGAGCTAAGCCTCTTATAACCACGAAGAAAATACCACGGAGGCGGAGGGGGTATTTATATCGAGGCCGTAGAAGAGGTAGTGAAGAAGGCGAGAAGTATGAGTAATGGAAGCTTTCCAGTTGTCCCCACACTTCAAAGATTGCTCGACCAGAGGGAGTTATTAATATATTTAGAAACACACAGATACATGCGAACACACACATATATACATGAATGCATCCGCACCCAACTGTGAGTTAAGGGTGCCAACTTCAACGATGTTGCTCAATGAATGACTGGGACAGACCAATTCAGTTTGAACCAGACTGAACCAGTATCAGAGTTAAAAATACATTATGAAGAGAGAAGAAACATTTAGATATAATTAGTAATAAAATGTATCATACCTAAACTGTTCCTAAATTCCTCGACTACGTAGTTTCGTGGCATAAACAAAAACAATATATCAAAGATATAGAGTCCTTGCGAGGTCTGCCGACTTATCAAGAGGATACCTCATTTTACTAGTCTCAAGAACGCGTCTACACGACGTGAGAAAGAATCCCAAACGGCGGAGGGGGAGATAGTCACGCGATATAACGGTCGAGAAACAGAGCTAAGCCTCTTATAACCACGAAGAAAATACCACGGAGGCGGAGGGGGTATTTATATCGAGGCCGTAGAAGAGGTAGTGAAGAAGGCGAGAAGTATGAGTAATGGAAGCTTTCCAGTTGTCCCCACACTTCAAAGATTGCTCGACCAGAGGGAGTTATTAATATATTTAGAAACACACAGATACATGCGAACACACACATATATACATGAATGCATCCGCACCCAACTGTGAGTTAAGGGTGCCAACTTCAACGATGTTGCTCAATGAATGACTGGGACAGACCAATTCAGTTTGAACCAGACTGAACCAGTATCAGAGTTAAAAATACATTATGAAGAGAGAAGAAACATTTAGATATAATTAGTAATAAAATGTATCATACCTAAACTGTTCCTAAATTCCTCGACTACGTAGTTTCGTGGCATAAACAAAAACAATATATCAAAGATATAGAGTCCTTGCGAGGTCTGCCGACTTATCAAGAGGATACCTCATTTTACTAGTCTCAAGAACGCGTCTACACGACGTGAGAAAGAATCCCAAACGGCGGAGGGGGAGATAGTCACGCGATATAACGGTCGAGAAACAGAGCTAAGCCTCTTATAACCACGAAGAAAATACCACGGAGGCGGAGGGGGTATTTATATCGAGGCCGTAGAAGAGGTAGTGAAGAAGGCGAGAAGTATGAGTAATGGAAGCTTTCCAGTTGTCCCCACACTTCAAAGATTGCTCGACCAGAGGGAGTTATTAATATATTTAGAAACACACAGATACATGCGAACACACACATATATACATGAATGCATCCGCACCCAACTGTGAGTTAAGGGTGCCAACTTCAACGATGTTGCTCAATGAATGACTGGGACAGACCAATTCAGTTTGAACCAGACTGAACCAGTATCAGAGTTAAAAATACATTATGAAGAGAGAAGAAACATTTAGATATAATTAGTAATAAAATGTATCATACCTAAACTGTTCCTAAATTCCTCGACTACGTAGTTTCGTGGCATAAACAAAAACAATATATCAAAGATATAGAGTCCTTGCGAGGTCTGCCGACTTATCAAGAGGATACCTCATTTTACTAGTCTCAAGAACGCGTCTACACGACGTGAGAAAGAATCCCAAACGGCGGAGGGGGAGATAGTCACGCGATATAACGGTCGAGAAACAGAGCTAAGCCTCTTATAACCACGAAGAAAATACCACGGAGGCGGAGGGGGTATTTATATCGAGGCCGTAGAAGAGGTAGTGAAGAAGGCGAGAAGTATGAGTAATGGAAGCTTTCCAGTTGTCCCCACACTTCAAAGATTGCTCGACCAGAGGGAGTTATTAATATATTTAGAAACACACAGATACATGCGAACACACACATATATACATGAATGCATCCGCACCCAACTGTGAGTTAAGGGTGCCAACTTCAACGATGTTGCTCAATGAATGACTGGGACAGACCAATTCAGTTTGAACCAGACTGAACCAGTATCAGAGTTAAAAATACATTATGAAGAGAGAAGAAACATTTAGATATAATTAGTAATAAAATGTATCATACCTAAACTGTTCCTAAATTCCTCGACTACGTAGTTTCGTGGCATAAACAAAAACAATATATCAAAGATATAGAGTCCTTGCGAGGTCTGCCGACTTATCAAGAGGATACCTCATTTTACTAGTCTCAAGAACGCGTCTACACGACGTGAGAAAGAATCCCAAACGGCGGAGGGGGAGATAGTC
>OZ024753.1:17615077-17620077 GCA_964016885.1 Eledone cirrhosa | reverse complement strand
ACTGGGGCATAGCACAGGAAACGAATAAAAAAATGTTGCCACTAATATCATTGTAAAATTTTTTATTTCTTGTCCAATTCTTTAAAGTTTTATCTTAGTTTCTTGTCCTATTCTTTTAAAGTTTTATCTTAGTTTCTTGTCCTATCTTTTAAAGTTTTATTTTAGTTTCTTGTCCTGTATTTTTAAAGGTTTATATTCCAACAATATTACTTTTTTTTGCTGTACGCATTTTTCTATCTGGTCTACTATTTTTTAAGGCAATGCAAGCAACAACTATCTAATAATTAAATGATCATAGTGAATTACTGACAAGTGATTGACATTTTAAAGTTCTTTTGAGTATAATTGCAATCTAGTTGAGGCAACTGGCTTAATGACAAAGCTAGTAAATCATGAATGCATTTGAGATGATTAGTGCATAATAGTGAATTGGTGAAACTTGTGCATTTCAATGGTGTTACAACAATAGATGTAAGTTATATAGTAGTAATACTTTATCATTTTAACTTTTTAGAATGGACAAAAACCCATGCAAAGAAATGACTTTGACTGCAGTGATTCTCTCCAATTTACTTACAAAGCAAAACGTGGTCAAATACCTTATCATCTCTGATAAAATGCCCATTGAATCACTGAAAATCGGATGCATGGAATTCCTCATAAAATGCACCTATGAATCGGAAGCCATGACATATATCAATGGATATAGGGAGTTGTTCACACTGGAAGACCATCACTTCATTTGTGACTTCATCAGTTATCTCCACGATTATCTCAGACACCCAATGCCATTGATGAGAGGTGATCCAATGTGTGAGCATGTAACTAATCTTATAGAAGTTGTTATCGACCACCTGGCTTTTAGTGACATTTGACTGATTTGACTGATAATGATGTATTTTTAAAAAGTATGTGTACATTCTTGTTACTATTTTAGGGCAATGCAAGCAACAACTATTTAATAAAATTTTAATTTAAAAATGACCATTGTGCATTACTAGTATGATAAACAAATGGGCAGGACCGAATTTCTCATCTATGGCATTCAAGTCGGAGCACTTGCGTTCCCAAAATGGCTTTGTTCCACGAACATTCGCCATCATCATTGACAAACCACTTTCCAATTGTTCATCATTGGCTTCCAATCTTTTATAAAATTGAGCAAGTGTCAATTTTGGACTTTTGAGTGATTTCATTACGGCATAAATGCCAGAATCTAGTGCTCTTTTGTCAGCCTTGTCCAAATTGTAGAGAATGTACTGAATGTCTCTACGAAACCGGGGGTCCTCATGTCTGAGTCTGTTTCTGATGAACATGTATGGCTTTACTCTACCATGGGGTCTGTTCATGTGCATCATTCCAAATTTTCCTTTAGGGAATAAGTGGGGGAAGCACATCAGATCCAGGTTTGGATCATTGTCCGGAAGAAGAGTACCTTCAACTCGTTTCATGCGAAACAGTTCAAGATCCTTTTGATTTGGGAGTGCAGGCTTGATTTGCTGTACAGTATGGTGTTCATAGACTGTTTCAGCACCAGTTTGTGTGAGAATGTGTGGAAAATTGATGGAAACATGTTCACTAGTGCATGTAACAATGTCCTCTAAATTTGTGGTTCTGTCTATCAAAATGTCATTGTAAATGTCATTGTTGTTTTTCAGCCACTCCAAGGTATCAAAGACATTTTGCATATTCACTAGCGATCGCCAAATTGTGCCCTTTTTAGTTGGAAGACTATCAACAATTATTTCAAATGCATCATTTTGATTCGATGGAAGTTTTTTCATTACATGATTGATTGTGTTTTCTACTGGTAGTGGCATGTGAGTTGTTATTCCTTTAATAGCAGCTACTAGATCTGATGGTGCACCTTTGAAACGATAGGGTGACAATTTAATGACATTGATGAAGCATTTGGCCATTTGGATCAAAATCTGCTCATACATGTTCAACTTTGACAACACATTTAGAATGTTGACCTCTTCTAGGCCATTGATTGAAGCCAATGATGGTATCGACTTTTTGACAAGACTATTTCTACATGTAGAGCAAATGGTACATGGTAGAGAGTAGTTTTGTTGAATGGTTTCCAGGAGATAGGGATTTGTCAAAGGGCTCCAATCCTCCCAGACTTTGAGTTTAGCATCTAATTCTCGTTGTTAGCAAATGTCACAAGAGTTGATTTTCATTTTTTGAATCTCTTTATTAAAATGTTTGATAATGGCTGCAAAATTGGCCATGATTGAGGATTCTGAATGCAAGCTCTCATTTTCATTTTCCACTATCTCATTCAAACGGCTTAGCAGATTGTTGGACATGTTTTTGGGATTTACTAGATCATCAAACATTGACCAATTTCCTTCTAAGATTGAAATGTCACAGGAGTCTAGCCAGACACAGACTGATCTCACTTTGTACACACATCTCAGAAGTGTACGGATGCGAGGAGAGTGAGGAGCCATATTTCGAATCAGTTCAAGTCCATGTGTGCAGTCAGACTATCCTATGCAATAGATGTTGTACCTATGGAATCCTTTACACTGCTCAAAGATTTCCATTTTTTTCCGAATTTGGGACACAGTCAAATCAGGTGAAAGTTCATGTATGGCCTTGTGCATTCGTTTAGCTAGCTTTAGACGTGCAGTGGGATCTGGGCAATTTGATGGGGGGGCCAAATTTTCACAATCTAGCCAAAGTCAGAAGTTCTGTACATTTTCTGCCATCAAAATCTTCCTGGTCACTTTGCTCACCCCCCCCCCCCTCTTTTTATGCACCTGTCTCACTTTGCTCACCTCCATCAGTTGGCTCATCTACCCCTCTTTGTGGACATTCACTTTGCTCACCTCCATCAGTTGGCTCATCTACCCCTCTTTGTGGACATTTCTCACTTGGCTCACCCCCCCCTCTTTGTGCACCTCCCTCACTTGGCTCATCTCCCCCTCGTTGCTTGCCTTCCTCACTTGGCTCATCTCCCCCTCTTTGTGCACCTTTCTCACTTGGCTCATCCCCCCTCTTTGTGCACATTTCTCACTTTGCTCACCTCCCTATCCTTGTGCACCTCCCTCACTTGGCTCATCTCCCCCTCTTTGTGCACCTTTCTCACTTGGCTCATCCCCCCCTCTTTGTGCACCTTTCTCACTTTGCTCACCTCGCTCTCCTTGTGCACCTCCCTCACTTGGCTCATCACCATCTTTACACCTGCAGTCATTTGTTGGACAGTCATCAGTCAGAAATGTGTGGTTTTCAAGTTGTGTTAGAGGAAAATAATCAACTGTACTTTTTGGGAATAGAAAGTGTTCATTGTGAAAGTATGGTAAAATATTTCCCCCCAGTATGCAGTCAACCCCTCCTTCTTAGCTAATTTGATGTGTGCATAAACTGAAGCCATTGTTTTTTCTCAATTCATTAAACATGAAATTTCGAATTCCCTGCGCTTCTCTGTAGATTTTGGAAACTTTTTCAAGGCCCTGTTTGAATTTCTTCCTATACTGTGCCCAATTTTTTGGTTTTTCTTTTTTCGAAGCCAAATATGATTTTGTGAATTTGTGTAACATGATTTCCCTTTGCATGCGAATGTCTTTAAATCGTTGAATTCGTTTTTTTCTGTACAAAAATTTGTGTTTTTGTTGTATCAACCGTGCATTTGTAAAATAATAATGTGAAAAATATCTGGCATCTTTTTCTTTTCCTTCTTCTCCTGTTCTCAATCTGTGTGTTTTTGATACAATGCCTGTTGACTTTTGCCCTCATCCCCTGCTCTCACTCTGTGCTCTTTTTGATTCAATGCATGCTGATTTTTGCCCTCATCACCTGCCCTCAGTCTGCGCACTTTTTGATACGATGCCTCCTGACTTTTGCCCTCATCACCTCTTCTCAGTCTATATGCTTTTTGCCATGCCTTATTTTTAAATTTTGCTTCGTCTGATTGTCTTTTTTCTCTTATTTCTGCAGCTTTCCGTTGTCTGTACTCCCTATTCCTAATTGCAGTTTTTCTCCGTTTTTCATTCTCTTTATCAATGTTGTCATCTTTGTCAGTCTCATTGAATTCAAATTCAGGTCCAGGATTAAATTCGACACAACCGATTATGAGTAATGATAAGATTAACGCGCGCGTTCTATATTTCTGATTGGAAATAGGATAATTTCGTTTTGGGGATTTGTAAAAACTGGCATGAATGTGAATTTGATCAGTCCAATTGCCCGATTTTAGTGAAAAGTTTTGATTCCAAATGGAAATACTCCATTTCCGTGCCATGGAAAAAATGAATAAGCCGATCAAAAAGCCGCGAAACATCATTTTTAATTAAGCGAAATTAGTGGATGCAAATCTCAGAAAATATTGTACACTATTCGCACCTATCGCACTATTCGCACCTATCGGTACAAAAATATAGCGCACTATTCGCACCTATCGGTACAAAAAAAGGCACAACTGTTAATAATACTAGAAGTGCAAACTATCTGTTGAATACCTGGTATATAAAGAGCAACCGATACGATCGGTCGGCGATCGGTCTTGAAGAAGAATGAAGAATGAAGTGAAATTTTGGTCTGGTTGTTGTCATCGGTGTTTCGCAGAGATGCCGGCACGAACAAAGGTGTCAGTGACACAAAGTTGTCCGCTTGAACAAAGGTGTCGGTCCGACAAAGGTGTCAGTCAGACAGACAGTCAGACAGTGTCACAGTCGGTGCGACAAAGCGATCGATGCGATTAAAAAAAATTTAACTCACATGTTTACCTATATTTTCGCAAACTATTGATAGATTGGTACAAAAAATAGCTTTGATAATAAACATAAATTTTTAACGAAGTATTTAAAAAGCATTTTAGCAGTGAAAAGTGAAGTAATGTTTCACACTGACGCAAGTAGGGCCGTTCAGAAATGACGTAGTCAATTAGGAGGAGGGGATTAGGCGATTTGACTACATTTGACAAACGTAATCACAATCACAAGAGTTCCGCCGAAAAAAATTCGTCATTTCTGGATGACCCCGTAGAGAGA
>OZ024753.1:17602577-17612577 GCA_964016885.1 Eledone cirrhosa | reverse complement strand
AGAATATTGTGCGACGCTCTACCGTTTACTGCTAATCGACCAGCCTGTGTAGTGATCGTCACATAATTGTTTCTACTTTTGGCACAAGGCCAGCAATTACCAGTGTATTACTGGTACTTTATTTTATCGACCCTGTAAGGATGAAAGGCAAAGTTAACCTTTACATATTATGTGATCGTCACATAATATGTAAAGGTTATCAATGCTAATATAATCGTGATGTCAGATTCTTGACCAATAATTGCAACACATGTGTGACCCCGTGGTGTCAGATTCTTGACCAATAGTTGCAACACAGCATGTATGACCTCGTGGTGTCAGATTCTTGACCAATAGTTGCAACACAGCATGTGTGACCCCGTGGTGTCAGATTCTTGACCAATAGTTGCAACACAACATGTGTGACCTCGTGATGTCATATTATTGACCTATAATTACAACACAGCATGTATGACCTCGTGATGTCATATTATTGACCTATAATTGCAACATATCATGTGTGACCTCGTGGTGTCAGATTCTTGACCAATAGTTGCAACACAGCATGTGTGACCTCGTGGTGTCAGATTCTTGACCAATAATTACAACATAACATGTGTGACCTTATGATGTCATATTCTTGACCTATAATTACAACACAACATGTGTGACCTTGTGATGTCAGATTCTTGACCAATAATTACAACACAACATGCGTGACCCTACATTTAATATTGACCAATAATTGCAACAGCATCTGTGTCCCTACATTTAATATTGACCAATAATTGCAACAGAGTATGTGTGACCCTACATTAAATATTGACCAATAATTACAACACATGTGTGACCTTACATTTAATATTGACCAATAATTACAACACAACATGTGTGACCTTGTGATGTCAGATTCTTGACCAATAATTACAACACAACATGTGTGACCCTACATTTAATATTGACCAATAATTGCAACACAGCATCTGTCACCCTACATTTAATATTGACCAATAATTGCAACAGAGTATGTGTGACCCTACATTTAATATTGACCAATAATTGCAACACATCATGTGTGACCTCCTGATGTCAGATTCATGACCAATAATTACAACACAACATGTGTGACCTTACATTTAATATATTGACCAATAATTACAACACAACATGTGTGACCCTACATTTAATATTGGCCAATAATTGCAACACAGCATCTGTGACCCTACATTTAATATTGACCAATAATTACAACACAGCATGTGTGACCCTACATTTAACATTTACCAATAATTACCACACAGCGTCTGTGACCCTACATTTAGTATTTACCAATAATTACAACACAGCATGTGTGACCCTACATTTAATATTGACCAATAATTACAACACAGCATGTGTGACCTACATTTTGTATTGACCAATAATTACAACACAGCATCTGCGACTCTACGTTTAATAGTTACCAATAATTAGAGCACAGCATATGTGATATTTACCAATATTAATATTTACCAATATGCTCCGAGCAATTATTTCATCTTTCACTGATGGAAAAATATGATTTACAGATTATTACATTTGCTGATTTTTGACTGAGAAAAAGTAATAAAAAAAAACAACAGAAATTTCAATAATAAAATGTCGCACAGGTGCAGCTACAATAAATAAACACTGAACTAATTAGATGCTCTTGACATTGTGAGTAGATAACACGGTGGCTTGCGGATGTTCAAGATGATAGTTAGTAAAATTTAGTCTTAGTTGCAATTTTTAATAGGTAAGACAGTGGCTTCCAGATGTTCAAGTTGATATTCAGTTAAATTTAGACCTGGTTGACATCTTTAGTAGGTAAGACAGTGGCTTACAGATGTTCAAGTTGATAGTCAGTTAGATTTAGACCTGGTTGACATCTTTAGTAGGTAAGACAGTGGCTTACAGATGTTCAAGTTGATATTCAGTTAAATTTAGACCTGGTTGACATCTTTAGTAGGTAAGACAGTGGCTTACAGATGTTCAAGTTGATAGTCAGTTAGATTTAGACCTGGTTGACATCTTTAGTAGGTAAGACAGTGGCTTACAGATGTTCAAGTTGATAGTCAGTTAGATTTAAAACTGGTTGATATCTTTAGTAGATAAGACAGTGGCTTTCCGATGTTCAAATTGATAGTCATTTAGATTTAGACCTGGTTGACATCTTTAGTAGATAAGACAGTGGCTTGTAGATGTTCAAGTTGATAGTCAGTTAAATTTAGACCTGGTTGACATCTTTAGTAGATAAGACAGTGGCTTACAGATGTTCAAGTTGATAGTCAGTTAGATGAGTAGCAAGGTGTTTCGGCGAGGGTTTACCAGGTTAACTCTTCTACGTGTTGTTCATCACAATCATGTTACTCCTTGCCGTCCTGTCTAGACAGCTTCGACTTAATACTGCCGAGTGTTACACCTTACTGTAGGCCGGTAATCATAACCCCTGACAATACAGTACACACCTGAGTAGTCAATCATAACACCTTCTGACAATACAACACACACCTGAGTAGTCAACCATAAAACCTTCTGACAATACAACACGCACCTCTGTAATCAATCATGACACTGTGACAATACAGTACATACTGAGTAATCAGGGTAATTATAACACTGTGACAATAAAGTACACACCTGAGTAATCAAGATAATTATAACACTGTGACAATACAGTACATACCTGAGTAATCAAGGTAATTATAACACTGTTACAATACAGTACACACCTGAGTAATCAAGGTAATTATAACAGTGTGACAATACAGTACACACCTGTGTAATCAAGGTAATTATAACACTGTGACAATACAGTACACACCTGAGTAATCAAGGTAATTATAACACTGTGTAACAATACAACACACACTTGAGTAGTCAAGTATGAATGACAATGATCAGTATTGAAAGGGAGATAACTGCAATTAATTTTGGCGTTATTAATTTCATTGTTTTTATCAAACCTGCGGCTACTCTTCCTAATCAACGCAATTATCTTAAAAATTAAGCATCATTATAAATAATAATTAAGAAAATGGTGAAAAGTACCCCGACTCGGAAAAATGAGGGCCGATGCACCTGCGTAGAATTGAACACAGAATCAAAAACTCCACTCGTGGCTATCCCATCTCTTTCTTAGAGATAGTATTTGGAAAACTCGATTTATTTTCCTTATTTTTATAAACAGAAACGTGTAATTTGAAGGAGGACTTGGTTTCTAGTTCTAGCAGATCGATTGGTTATTTAGCGGCACCTTCAATGGCTTTCTTCTCCTCACCTTAGTAAATATAAGAACACAGTTCTACATTTGCATACTATGCTTTATTACATAACAAATAAATAAATTGAACTATGGAAACTTAGAACCGTCTCTTCATATGTACTAATATAAAGATACTCCGTCGTCTAGCGATCTGCGTGATCTCAGACATCACCTGGATGTGTTCAACTGACGTGGAGTACTTTAGGTGGATTGCGCTATAATTCGTTAATTGTGGTGATAAAACACAACACTGACGAGCAACTTTTGTTACCAAAACAACAATGTATACACACACACACACACACACACACACACATGTATATATATATGAGCTATTTTTCAAACAAATGTATTGATTTAAAATACGTACTATGTTTAACTGCCACAAATAAACTTACATGGAAGTCATTTCGAGTAAACAAGTTTTATTTTTACTGTCTTTTAACATTTTCTTGATAATATCTGCCTTGAGGTCACTCGCCATATTCTACTATTTATATATTATTTACATATCAAAATGAATCAAGTTCAACGGTATAAAATCCCATTCTTCCTATCATGAAAGTTCATTAATCTGTTACATAATTAAGCGGTAATTACGTTCTTATTTGTTTTTACATTAAATGTTGTTGCAGAAACATATTTTGATAATGTTTTTCTCTCCAGATGTGATGTAATCAGGAATTACACTAATTTTAGTTTGATATTTCGTAATTAGCCCGAGAACATGTACAGAATTTTAGCTACGTCGGCTGGAATTCTATTGATTCTATATAAACAAAATGGACATGTATATTTATAAGTAAACTAGTCGAATACCTGGTGTTTCCCAGAAAATAAAACCTCAAGTAGGTGACCTACTTTTTCAATGATATTTCTGTTAATTCTGCATAAGTGTGTTATAGCAAACACATTCTTTATAATATTTGGTAGAGGAATAACGGGACGTTTTAAATGCTAAGATATTACATGCACGTGACAAGACAGTACATGTGGTGAGGTCTATAACAGCCGAAACCTTATCAAATATCCTCTGGATGGATTCTGCTTCGCAGTGGCTGTGGTTTACAAACCTACTCTTTTTATTGCCTGATGGAATCCACGGAGATTATACAAGCCTAAGAAACAATGAGTTTAATGGCAGATTAAGCCAGCGCGGGTGCGCGCACACACACACACACACACACACACACACACACACACACACACACACACACACATTTTGCTTCAGGAGGCAGAGATGACTATGCATATATGTTTCGTTTTATTTCGTAACTTCAGTTCTTAGGGGGCAAAAGTCAGCCATATCAAATGGAGTACCCTAGACAGGACACCATCTTACACTGCTGTGTCTGCTACTGCCAGTTTTGTCTTCACGAGAAATTGAACATTATGCAGCAGCATGCAACATTTATCAACGTCTTGCTGTAACTAGAGAAGCGTTAGCAAAATTCCTGCCAGTGGCCCTAAATATTCCGTAATAACTAACTTAGCTCTATCAGACAGCTCTCACTCTCCAACTGGCATACAAAACCATATCCCGTATCAATTCCCAGAATATTCACCAGATGAACGCTTCTGCTTAACCTCAGGCAAATCTCACATCAGCAACGGAAATACTAGTATGTTATATACATTAACCTCAGGGCACTGCTTGCAAACAACTAAGAATTAATTCTGATTGATCGAACGATTCAGCGCCATTATTTCAACGCAGTATCGGTAAGGGTCGGACGCCATGCTTTGAAGCATAGAGTTACCTCCCTTTATGATCTGAGGTTAACTTTGCCTTTCATCCTTACGGGGTCGATAAAATAAAGTACCAGTAATGCACTGGGATAATTGCTGGCCTTGTGCCAAAAGTAGAAACAATTATTTCAACAGCACTGTTTCAATACCTCGCGTGATGATGGTAACGATGGTTAACTCGTAATTTAAGAACATGTGATGCTATATCTACCATTTCAAATTCTACTAAATTTGTTATCACGTCTTAAAGAGCTGGTCGTATTTAGTTCCAGCAATCATTTGGTAATACACGAATAAATCAAACCGTTAACACAATTACACACACACACACACACACACACACACACATATTTGAAGGCGTGTGGGTGAGTGGTTAGAGAATTGGATTCGCAATCGTAAGGTTGTGAGTTTGATTCCTGGACCAGGCGATGCGTTATGTCCTTGAGCAAGACACTTTATTTCACGTCGCTCCTTCTACCTGGAGTTGCGACCGATAGATAGTATTAGCAATTGGAAAGACCAACGGAAACATTGTTCTCTCGATCCGATTTGACGAAAGTCGATCGTTCCTATATATATATATATATGTATATATATATATAATTAATTCTTCATTGAGCCACACCGTGAATGGTTGCCAAACGCATATATGTATCTGTGACTTTGTCTAATTTATATATATATATACCCTTTGAATTAATATAAATATATATATATATATTATATATATATATATATATATATATGTGTGTGTGTGTGTGTGTGTGTGTGTGTGTGTGTGTGTGTGTGTGTGTGTGTGTGTGTGTGCGTGTATGTAAAAGGTAAACAAAGATAACTAAAGAAACGACACAGTATATGGAAGAAATATATTAGTTTAATGCTTGAAATGCCAGGAAAGGAGTCTTAATGTATCGCACACTGTTCCTTCATCAGAAGATAGAGTTGGAAAAAGTAGATTAACAGAAAGTAATGTGCGTGTGTGCGTGCGTACGTGCGTGCGTAGCCAATATGATTAATTCTTGTTTATTAAATCTTATAGAGTACTGAAATCGCATGGAAAACGAAATGTTTGACAGTAAAAAAAAATACGATGGTGACGAAAATAAAGTATATCCAGAAGTCTGAGAAAGTATCGATTCCAGACTCGGACAAGATCGGTACCGATCATACCTTAATAGCTAGTTTGATAGACACATGTATAGATAGATACATATATAGATATAGACATATACAGACAGATAGACACACATATAGATCGCCGACAAATGATTGATACAGGAACCATTAAAACAATAATAGAATATATAAATATAATTTAAAGAGCTACGTTAAATAAATTCTGTTAACGATAATAATGTTATATAACAAATATTTAAATAGACTAGCTCGGACTCATACAATTTAAGTCGGTCATAGAAACTCGAAGACTTAAAATCAAAGAAGTTTCCGTAACAAAAAACAAAACCTCGAGAAATTATTTTTAGCAAAGTGTGCTGCCTGTGAAAATGTTTCAAAAACAATGGAACGGAGTTTAAATGTTGGACCGTGGTGCAGGTTTTGGTACTATCACCGAAAATATGGTACTATCACCGAAAATATAGTACTATTGCCGAAAATATGGTACTATCTCCGAAAATATGGTACTATCGCCGAAAATATGGTACTATCGCCGAAAATATGGTACTATCGCCGAATATATGGCATTATTGCCGAATATATGGTACTATCGCAGAAAATATGGTACTATCGCCGAAAATATGGTACTATTGCCGAAAATATGGTACTATTGCCGAATATATGGTACTATCGCCGAATATATGGTACTATTGCCGAAAATATGGTACTATTGCCGAAAATATAGTACTATTGCCGAAAATATGGTATTATTGCAGAATATATGGCGGTGGATTCGTAGTATCGGTAGAGGGTCGGACACCATGCTTTGACGCATAGAGTTACGGCCCTTTCCAATCTGAGTTCAAATCCCGCCGAGGTTAACTTTGCCTTTCATCCTTACGGGGTCGATAAAATAAAGTACCAGTAATGCACTGGGTAATTGCTGGCCTTGTGCCAAAAGTAGAAACAATTATTGCCGAATATATGGTACTATCGCAGAAAATATGGTACTATCGCCGAATATATGGTACTATAGCCGAAAATATGGTACTATCGCCGAAAATATGGTACTATCGCCGAATATATGGTACTATCGCAGAAAATATGGTACTATCGTCGAAAATATGAGACGATTAGAAAGAACAAATAATCGGATTAATAGAAAATACCATTGTTGCCATCTATGGCAGTAAATATGTCTTGTTATATTACTTCAATGATGCCTTAATAAGACAATTATAATAAATCCGGTAAATTTGGCAAGACGAGAGGCGCCAGCAATATATGTGTTTATATCTATTTCTAGGTGTCTGTGTCTATAGGTTTATGTATAGGTGTATGTATGTGATGTGTGCGTGTGAAACAGAGTGTTCATGCATACATACGTGTATATCTATTTATATGTGTGTATATATATATATATATATATTTATCTATATATATATATAATGTTATATATGCACAGCCGTCTATTCATATATATTAGAATATATATGAATGTCTCTCTCTCTCTCTCATATATATATATCCTCACACAGAGGGAGAAAAAAATTCTTATGTATATATATATGGATGGCTGTGCATGTATAACATTGTATGCCTATATATATATATATATATACGCATTAAATATTGGACACACCACAGGAACTCATCTTGGTGGAGTTAACTTCTGTCTGAAAATGTCAAAACAATATGTGACACTTTATTTTGCTAGACGTTATTATTATGCAAGGTTTCAAATATATTTTCTCTGAAATAAATCAGACGCGTGTGGAGATAGTAAAACTTCAATGTATTAGATAAATACTTATTTATACCTAATTTTCTGTTTATTACTTCGATCTCACATTGTTCTTTAGATGGTACGATATATATATATATATATATATATATATATATATATATATATATATATATACACAGGTTAATATAAATTAATATATTTGATAAACACAAATACCAACATATTCATGTTTGTATTGTAAATGACCAAGTTAGCTAGATTGAAATATACTAATAATAATATTACAGTTTGCCTATCTTGACTTAAGATAATAAATCAACAAAAACAAATCGTATTGGCAATGGCCGTGGTGCTTGGACAAATTTAAATTTCAAAATCAAACCTGTTCCGTAGACAGGTTTAAACCTTAAAATCCAAATATGTTTCGAATAATGAAAAAGTGGAAGAAATACCGCATTTTGATCTCCTCAGCAAGCACTATAAAAATTGGTATGTTCCACTTCAAAATATTTAGAAAGACTGTTTAGCGCACGAGGTAATTTCACGCGGTTATCCAGTGTCTAGCTAGTCTCATACTCGTGCTGCTAGAAATAACAGCCGTTTATATGGGGCTAAATTCAGCTCAACTTAAACAGTTTAAACCTGTCTACGGAACAGGTTTGATTTTGAAATTTAAATTTGTCCAAGCACCACGGCCATTGCCAATACGATTTGGTTTTGTTGATTTATTATCTTAAGTCAAGATAGGCAAACTGTAATATTATTATTAGTATATTTCAATCTAGCTAACTTGGTCATTTACAATACAAACATGAATATGTTGGTATTTGTGTTTATCAAATATATTAATTTATATATATATATATATATATATATATATATATATATATATATATATATATATATATATATATATATATATATATATATATATTACATAAGAATGAAGAATAACATCACCGGCTGTACAATAGGGTTTATTTACAGCTGTTCGACATAAATCCACAAGTCAGTAATGCACCGACACTGGATGAGTGCGTGCAGAACGGTTTCGTCGCTCTGCGCGCATCTCGAGCAGGTCCGTCTGACAGCACTTCCGTGCCTGTAGAGTTTACCTCGTCCCAATTCTTATCCACCTGGAGGGCTGGGCCGAACCAAACCGCGAGCAACTTTACCGGTCCATCCGTCCAGCGCCCAACGACGCTGTTGGACGGCATGGACATGCCTCTCTAGGTGCCGAGTTGCAAGCCCACCGACCTTTCTGGAATAAGTTTTGCTTCCGTCAACCTTTCATATTCCTCCAATAAGTTGCCGACCACGTCGGTTTCTGAGGTGTTCGACACCATCACGGTGATGTTGTCCAGATGTTTGCGCCTCCCCAACCAAATCCTCGACGGCAAGCACCGTCATCTTCGCTAACACCTTGGCAAAAATCTTAAACTCTGTGTTGAGCAGAGTTATGGGCCTGAAGTTATCTAATATGTCCCTATTGTTCTCGTCTTTCATTATCAGCGTCACTACGCCCCGGCTCACAGAACTCGGATTACTCCCGTTCTGCTGCCAGTTGCTGTAGAGTGCTTCGAGGAGATCGGAGAACAAGTCTGGCATATTTACGTAAAGCTCGTATTTCAGACCATCCAAACTGGGTGACTTGCGCCTCATGCAGCCGACAAGGGCATCCTGAATCTCGGCTGAAGTAATCGGCCTTTCGCAGGGCTCAGCGTCGGCCGTCGAGAGTTGCGGCAAGCCATCGAGTTAGGGACTGGAATCCGCCACCGTCTCTGACCCGCCACTTCCCCCGAAAAAACGAGCAAAATGTTGGCGAAAGGCCTCACACATCCACTTGGAATCCCTCAGCTCGTGTCCGTCTCGGTCCGTCAAAGACCGAATCGTGGTTTTATTACCACGCTGCGCCTCTGCCACGCGGGCCCATCGAACAGCTTTCGTTCCCTCGTTGTTCTTGTTGGTGTTGTTGCTGTTATCACTGCTGGAGTTGGTTATATATTTGGTGCCGCCATTGTTGTAGTTCTCGGTGCAGTTGGTATTGTTGCTGTTGGTGCTCTCGCTGTTTATGTTCTGGTTAGTTGTGCTAATTTCGTTGTTGTTTTCGTTGATATTGTTGC
>OZ024753.1:17575077-17597577 GCA_964016885.1 Eledone cirrhosa | reverse complement strand
AAATACCACAAACCGGATTCCTGCCCACCAGACCTGCCTAACGTCGACTACACACGAGTATATATATATTATATATATATATATATATATATATATATATATATATATATATATATATATATATAATTATATATATATTTATATATATATAATTCACAAGGATCAAAGCTATGTTCAAAACATTTATTCCCTTACAATTGTTTCATCCAAACCTAGGCTTGGATTCTTCGGAGCATTTTTTTATGCTTATACATATAATTGACCTCCTATCCAACGCAAGAGACATACATATACATACATATATATATATATATATATATATATATTGATGTACAGTGGAGTGACATAGATTATACTATACTATATGTGTACAGTAATTCAAATTTAAAATCAAAATTAAAATACATGCGGCAGATAACACAGATAATGCAAGAGAATAGTTCAATAATCAGATCTAGTAGATAGTGTATGCGTTAGTCATATATAGAGCATGCAAGCGTGTCTCGTTTATATAAGAGTATTGTGTGGCAAGGTGTTAAATGTAATGCAAGCACTTTAAGCGGGTACGCAAGAGTATTATGGTGGTTGCTGTTGGGGGGGGGGGGGGGCGTATTTTTTGTATAGATCAAATTAGTATGTGTGCAGAAAAAGAAAGTTATAGTTTTCATATCCACCACCATTATCACATCCAGAAAAAGGGGGTTATGGTTTTCACATCCATCACATATGCTACGATGAATTCGTATTGAATGTTTGATGTTGTAAAGGATTGTAACGTATTGAGGCTCAGTGTTATTTAATCCATATTTATAGAATAGGTTCTTTCTGCTGCGAGAATTTACAGCGGTTTATTATCCGGAAGTAGGTATGCTGATGTTCTTACATTGAGCTATTTATCTTACTGGTAATAAGGTAGTAATACATTACTGACCTTCCCTGTTTATAGTTTAAAATATACATAACTATAAATAGTATCCTTAATACTATATATATATATATATACATATATATAGGGCGGGTCAAATTCCAGAGATCCATGGACGAGTTCCCTGCAGCGATCTCTGTCCCTCATTATCGCTGCCACATGTCCTGTGTCTCCAACAGACCAGTGTCTGTCCTTAGGGCATCAACATACGTTAACCTTGGTCTTCATCTTCCAGTGTGTCCATGTAGGGGCCCCCACAGGAGCACTGAGTGCAATGTCAACTCTGGATGTTGGTGAGCTTGTCCAGCTAACCTCAGTTTCCTCTGAGCCTACTTTTGGAAGGCTCCCATACAGCTCTGAGTTTTTCATCCTCAGTGTATACTGATTAATGTTCAGAGCCATCCTCAGCATTGTGTTAAGTAATTCCGTAGAAAAGGTAAAGGAAATAGATTTTAATTTGATATCTTATATCCATAACATAAATATTTTATCTGATGAACGAACCAGGCCTTTCTGTTAGAATCTTCTAACTTCTTAAAACTTCGGGTAATGGAATAATTGTATTGTGTTGTTTACTATATCATTAAATAAAATATATATATATATATATATATATATATATATATATATATATATGTAACGAAGGAAATGTGGTAAGGAACCAGGTGGACCATAACGCACCAAAGTACTCAATACTTAGGGTAGTAGAGTGGGTAATAGGAACGAGTAGGACCCCGACGGCTGAGCTCAGCCGTCGGGGGTATACTCGTTCCTATATATATATGTATATATATATATATATATATATATATATATATATATATATATATATATATATATATATATATATATATATATATTAGAAAGTGAGGTTTTCTTTACAAAATGAAAAATAACTGAGGTGTCCTACACGAGTGAAAGTATAAAGAAAAAGAGATGAAATCGAAAGAGATGAAATCGAAAGAGATGAAATCGAACTGCGAAACCGGTAAAGGAACCAAATAAATATATATATTTTTAAAAAAAATAAGACTCCAGTTGCATTTTCGATTTCATCTCTTTTTCTTTATATATATATATATATATATATATATATATATATATATATATATTATTTAATGATATAGTAAACAACACAATATATGAAGCAACGGAAATTGTTCCGGCCTCTTTATTAATCAGTTTGATAGGGTACAGCCAATGAACCTTTCAGCTGATCCTGGTAGGATACGCTTTAATCTGTTTAAGACTATTCAACACAATTCGTAATATTATCAGCTTGTCTCCCCACAGCCCCGACGGATAGAATGGAGAAGGCGTTTCCCCGGAGGATGGCAAGGGAGATGCGCTGGAAAAGCCACTCCAACTCGTGAGGCTCACACCTGCGGCTGGCCAGCTCAGCGCCTATGGTGATGAGTAGGGAGGTAGCCCTAGTGCTGAGGACACCAGAAGTCTCTACTGCCAAGGGTGCAACCGCAAACCTGTCGGAGAGCGACTGGTATTTGAGGAGTTTGGCCTCCTCAGCCCGACGTGCAGCAGAATCTGGGTTAGTCGCAGATTGCACCGGGTTGCGGCTGCAGAAAGTGTCGGTACAAGTGGCATTCCAGACGAGGGGTTTGCCTCCGCAGAACGGGAAGATGGTCATGCCAGCTGGTCTTTTGCCGTCCCCTCTGTCCAGCCGCACCGGCTCGAGCTGGGAAGGGAAGCCTGCAGCGTCCAAGCCATGCTTTATGACATCGTTGATGGCAGCATGGCGTGGAAGGCGGCTGGCACTGTGCCGACAGGAAAGCGGGTGGAGGCCGAAAGAGTCCACGGTGGATCTGCAGCGACATGGGTGTGGCTCGCAGATCCGGAGTCCGAGCCTCAAGGAAACGCCGATGCGCAGGCCATTGTTACCTAGCTGCGTACCAGTGGAGAAGGAGGGCAGGGCATGGAATCAGGCACCACTGTGGGGTTTGGAGGCCGCACGAAAACAGGCGAGGCGTTGCTGGTCGAGCCGCTACGTTAGCCTGCCTGAGGCCAGGCTGCACTGGATGTCATATTTCCTGTACCTTTCTTAGTTTTTATGTCTTTCAATCTAGTGGTAACATACACCCTGTTATGAAAACCTATTCTTTTCATGTATTCTCTCATATATATATATATATAAACGTTTGAATTTGTAAAGCCAAACAACGCAGGTATGGTCATAGAATAAAAATGCAAATGCAAAAGATATTGTTGACAATTAGTCTTTTACCTTAGATTTATTAAAATGTCCTTAATTTGTGCTTACTTTCCGAGATAATATCTCTTCTTCGGAGGGAAGTAAAGCGGTTAAACCGGTGTTCTAAATAGCTTGCCAAGTCATGCATGACTTGTCAAGCTATTTAGAACACTGTAGAAACAATTATATTATGTAACTTGTTGACCCCGTGTTGTCAAATATTAATTCACTATAAAAATGTTTATGTCTTTCTCTCGCTAAACCCCGTTTCTTTTCAATTTTACCCTCCATTAGTGAAACCGACCTAAACTTGTACAACTTAAAACCATAGAAAGCAGGCCATGACTTATAGTTGATATTATAAAAAACACACATTATTCGCTGTTTTCTATAGTTTGTCACAACCCCCTTCCTTCCACACTCATCACATAGATGTATGTGTATGTCATCATAGTTTTGTATGATGTGTCTCTTTTGTATGTGTTTATATTTATATACTCATACGTAGATGAGTTATCTCCCTTTGCATGACGGAGAAATACACATTGGGTATTATATTTAATATTAAGAATCTACCAATGTAAGTCGTTATTACGTTTGAAACAAAAAAATATGAAGAAAATAACCCGGATATTTGATGTCCTCGCATACATAAGATTAAATGTATCTCTGCGAGTCATCAGGGCTCTTAATTCCACGTGACCTGTTGAAGGCTGAATAGAATGATTTGCTAATCCTAATGTATAGGAATATCGTGATATATATATCTGTATATGTATGTGCGTATGTGTGTGTGTGCGTGCGTGTGTGTTCATACGAACGTAGTCATATCATCATCATCACTTTACGTCCACTTTTCCCTGCTTGCAAGGTTCTGGTTCGATTTCTACAGCTGGATGCCCTTCCTAACACCAACCTCATTTACAGTGAGTGGTGTGTACTTTTTTACCGTGGCACCTCCACGACCACTTTGCAGTGGAATGATAGGGACCCCAGTCCTATCATCTCATTATTACAGCTGAGTTAACTGGAGCAATGTGAAATAAAGTGTCTTGCTCAAGGAAACAACACATCAAGCGGTCTGAGAATTGAACGCACAACCTTTCGATTGCAAGGCCAATGCTCTAACCACTAATCCATATATATATATATACATATATATATACATATATATATATATACATATACATATATATATATATACATATATATATACATATATATATATATACATATACATATATATATATATATATACATATATACATATATATATACATATATACATATATATACATATACATATATATATATATATATATATATATATATATATATATATATATATATACATATATATATATATATATATATATATATATATATAAAATATATATATTTATATAAAATATATTTTATCTTGACTCTGTATTCCGTTTATCTTTCACCGAAAGTGATTTTTCATTACATCTCTTCTTTCCATGATATCCGGAATACATTGAGTTCTTCATACGGATTGGACACTACCGTAAACTCTTGGTAGATTTATCTACATATATATATATATATATATACATATATATATATATATATATATATATATATATATATATATATATACATATATATAAATATACATATACATATACATATATATATATATATATATATATATATACATATATACATATATATATACGTATATATATATATATATATATACATATACATATATATATATATATATATATATACATATATATATATATATATATACATATATATATATATATACATATATATATATATATATATATATATATATATATATACATATATATATATATATATATATATATATATATATATATATACATATATATATATATATACATATATATATATATATATATATATATAGGAACCAGTAAGACCCCGACAGCTGAGCTCAAGCCGTTTCGACGGCTAATTCTGGACTAAATGAAAATTTATCCTTGTATTTAAATAGCCGATCTTCTCAAGGGGTAATTCCATATATGGTCAAAGTGATTGTCAAAAATCAGTAGTAATTCTGTGGTTGCAAATTAGTAGGGGAGATGGTGGCTAAACCTGCCAGTAGGAGAAAGAGGGGAGGGGGTGGAGGGGGTGGAGTAGACCCAATCAAGCGTTGGTAGTGCCAGCTACAGCTGGGCATGAGGTCAAAGAAGATACAGGGGAGGGGGAGGGGGAGGAAGTCGGAACGGTAGGTAGAACAATGGGGGGTAGAAATATATAGGAAGGAAAAATACTGAGAGTGAAGAAAAGCAAATAAGTGTAAAGAAAAAAGTAAGGTAAATTAAATTCTACGACCTAGGTCTCAGGCTATTGTTAGGCTAGAATAAAATAAAGAAAGAAAGAAAGAAAGAAGTAAAGAAAGAAAGAAATAAAGAAATAACGAAATAAGTAAAAGAACTAGGTTGGACAGATAGGCAAGGACCCTTTTAAGGGGTATAAGTACGTAAATGATACGGTGACAGGTCAACAAAAGGGGCCAAAATACTAAACAGACTACCACGAAATAAACAATAAAGGTTTCCATCCCGGGCCAGCAACGACCCAGTGCAGCAAAGTGAACTTGTACGAGATAATAATTCTGAGTCCCGAGAAAAATATATACTAATGCTAACTCTAAAAGATCTAAAACAAGCTACATGAAAGTTCGTACGAAATAAAGGTAGAATACGGAGAAATAAATTCAGAATCCACCCCGCCCAGAAGAAAAGCGAAGCAAGAAATACTGAAACGAAAAAATAAGGCATAAGTGCCACTAAGAAATATAGAGGGCACAGAGAATAGTGGGAGCGGTCGGAAAAAGGGGGCAAGTATCCGGGGTCTAAGCCAACTGCTATAAAGGGCGGAGTCCGCCAAATCTATCATAGACTAGGGGAGGGGGTGGTGGGGGTACTAAGGCTACATGGGGCCAAAGGGCAGCCTCGGGTGGGCGAGAAAAGACGCCGACAAAGGAGAAGAGCTGGGGTAGAAGGACTAAGGAGAGAGGGGGGGAAGGAAATAAAGGAAGCGATAAAAGAATACAAAGAAGATCTTACGTCTTCCTTGGCAAGCAGGGGTTACCCATTGCAAAATGCGCAAGTGGGGTGTCATAGCCCTAGTCTACCCCCCCCCCCCCCCGGGTCATTATGGGGTTTGAGGGCGAGGTAAGTCCTACGCAATCTATGTTTACATGCAGTGACCAGTTCATCTTTCTTGTTTAGGAGTTGGTCCGTCGAAAACAGCATTTGTAAAGTTTCCTCCGAGCATAAATTGCACGGACGGCGTCCTCCCGTGTAAGAATTGGCTCTGGACAGTAATCTCCAAGTGAGATCATAGGTGATGTTGTTGTCCTTGAGGTCCCATATGTGGCCCGAAAGTGTAGTGGCGTGACGCCGGGCCGGGTTTCGGAAGGTATGTCTATGTTGGTATAGCCGGGTCTTGAAGTCACATGCGGTAAGTCCTATATAGGCTTTATTGGAGGTATCCGTCCTCACGTTGCACTGGTAGATCACATTACGGTCTCTGCATCTATTGTCGAGTGGGCAAATAGATCTATCCGGGCAGTTACACCTCCTGGTCGGTTCTCCACTGCTATTTAGGTTATTTCTGCCATCGGGGTTGAGTTTTTTGTTGTTAGAGGAGACAATGTTTTGTGCGAAGTTTGGTGTAGTGCTGTAAGAGAGTTTGATGGTATTTTTGTTAATTATGTTGTGGTAGCGGTGTTGTAATGGGAAGTGTTTTTCAATGAGCCTAAAGAATAGTTTCCCGATGGGAGTTGTCACCTCTGCGTTGTGGGGAGGATTGAACCATGTTACATTGCGTGAGCGGCGGTGTCTCCTGCTGGTTCCGCTAATGGGAGCTGGACAGTAGGATATTTCCTCCCGGAAACCACTCCGCTTGAGGGCCTGGTTGTAATAAGGCGCATGTTCATCGAATATCCGCTCATTAGCTGACAAACGGGATATGCGGAGGGAGATGTTTTTGACCAGGTTGTTTGTGATGTTCCTAGGATGGTTTGATCGGCGGTGGATGTAGTGCAGATTGTCATTAGGTTTCCTGTATGGGTAGTACAGGTCGTGTTCGAGGTCGAGGGTCACGTCCAGGAAGTTTACTCGGGTCAGGGACGTTTGTAGGGTTATTTTAAATCCCCAGTCGCGGAAGAATCTGATTAATTGTTTCCGGACCCGATCTGTACTACTGGGGTTGTACCCTTTAAGGGTAAGGAGCCCATCATCACGGTACAAACCACCACCGAATGCAGGAAACATATCAGTGAGTTTGGCTATTAGGAATAATCCTATAAGGTCTGTGACCTCCGCCGAGTCCGTGGCGCCCATGCTGACGTCGAAGGGTGAGTCGGGAGCTCTTTTTATCCATTTAGAGTCGTCAAAGAGTAAGACTGTCTTCCTGGCGTGGAGGATGATTTTTCTTTCCTGGTCGGTGATGGGCACAAGTGTTTCGGCGAAGTCCAAGGCGGCAGTAAGTAGCGGTAAGGTGATTGAAGCATAGTAGCTATGTCGAACTGTATGAATTTAGTTTCTCATTTATCCTCCATATTGCTGAACCAGGAGATTACTTCCTGGGTGTTGATCCATAGGCTAAGTCGGGTGTGTTGCTTGACTTTTGGTATCACGCGGTCTAGGATTTTTTTGCTGGTTATCCCTATGTCGGACTTCGTTGGGTTAATAAGCCTGATAGAGGGTTTACGGTCAAAATCGGATTTATGGTCCTTCAGTGTGAAGTATGGTGTCCGTGGTTCTAGAGGTTCCGTGCGGTCGGCGACCCCGAGGCTGGAGGTGATTTGTTGTCCATCTCGATTTATGTCCTCGATGCAAGAGTGGTTGGCCTTTTTATAGGTGGAGTTTAGGCTGCTCCTGATCAGTGTGTGGTATCTGTCAGGGTTGACAAAGTATAGGTTCCCAGTTTTATCCGAATGCACCATGATGTCATTTAAGTTATCATACTCTGTTAAGTTGCTACGAAGTTTTTGTAGGAATCGGTTGTGTCTGGGTTTAAATTTAATGTTCTTGACCAGTTGGAAGAGGTCATTCTCGAAGGGTGCGAGCAAGGGGTTCAGGGGCGGAGATTTGTAGGTAATAAATCCGAATCTCTCCTTGGTGCCGAAGTCTTGGTTGTCGCAATATCTGTCATAGAAAAAAGTTCTCCATCTAAGTCTTTTCGCAAATAGATCGATTTTTTGCGTGAGCATCCGAAGGTAAAGTTTTTTCGGTGGGATTGGGATGTTCTTGGTAGAGAAGTCAATGTTGTGTTTTCGCATGGTGCGGGTGAAATGAATTGAGCTTAGCGGAAAAGTCTGGATACGGCGTGGTAGGGTCGGAAAGTGCTCTACTACGGGAGTAGGAGCTAGATAACGAAGGAAATGTGGTAAGGAACCAGGTGGACCATAACGCACCAAAGTACTCAATACTTGAGGTAGTAGAGTGGGTAATAGGAACCAGTAAGACCCCGACAGCTGAGCTCAAGCCGTTTCGACGGCTAATTCTGGACTAAATGAAAATTTATCCTTGTATTTAAATAGCCGATCTTCTCAAGGGGTAATTCCATATATGGTCAAAGTGATTGTCAAAAATCAGTAGTAATTCTGTGGTTGCAAATTAGTAGGGGAGATGGTGGCTAAACCTGCCAGTAGGAGAAAGAGGGGAGGGGGTGGAGGGGGTGGAGTAGACCCAATCAAGCGTTGGTAGTGCCAGCTACAGCTGGGCATGAGGTCAAAGAAGATACAGGGGAGGGGGAGGGGGAGGAAGTCGGAACGGTAGGTAGAACAATGGGGGGTAGAAATATATAGGAAGGAAAAATACTGAGAGTGAAGAAAAGCAAATAAGTGTAAAGAAAAAAGTAAGGTAAATTAAATTCTACGACCTAGGTCTCAGGCTATTGTTAGGCTAGAATAAAATAAAGAAAGAAAGAAAGAAGTAAAGAAAGAAATAAATAAAGAAATAACGAAATAAGTAAAAGAACTAGGTGGGACGGATAGGCAAGGACCTTTTTAAGAGGTATAAGTACGTAAATGATACGGTGACGGGTCAACAAAAGGGGCCAAAATACTAAACAGACTACCACGAAATAAACAATAAAGGTTTCCATCCCGGGCCAGCAACGACCCAGTGCAGCAAAGTGAACTTGTACGAGATAATAATTCTGAGTCCCGAGAAAAATATATACTAATGCTAACTCTAAAAGATCTAAAACAAGCTACATGAAAGTTCGTACGAAATAAAGGTAGAATACGGAGAAATAAATTCAGAATCCACCCCGCCCAGAAGAAAAGCGAAGCAAGAAATACTGAAACGAAAAAATAAGGCATAAGTGCCACTAAGAAATATAGAGGGCACAGAGAATAGTGGGAGCGGTCGGAAAAAGGAGGCAAGTATCCGGGGTCTAAGCCAACTGCTATAAAAGGCGGAGTCCGCCAAATCTATCATAGACTAGGGGAGGGGGTGGTGGGGGTAATTAACAAAAATACCATCAAACTCTCTTACAGCACTACACCAAACTTCGCACAAAACATCGTCTCCTCTAACAACAAAAAACTCAACCCCGATGGCAGAAATAACCTAAATAGCAGTGGAGAACCGACCAGGAGGTGTAATTGCCCGGATAGATCTATTTGCCCACTCGACAATAGATGCAGAGACCGTAATGTGATCTACCAGTGCAACGTGAGGACGGATACCTCCAATAAAGCCTATATAGGACTTACCGCATGTGACTTCAAGACCCGGCTATACCAACATAGACATACCTTCCGAAACCCGGCCCGGCGTCACGCCACTACACTTTCGGGCCACATATGGGACCTCAAGGACAACAACATCACCTATGATCTCACTTGGAGATTACTGTCCAGAGCCAATTCTTACACGGGAGGACGCCGTCCGTGCAATTTATGCTCGGAGGAAACTTTACAAATGCTGTTTTCGACGGACCAACTCCTAAACAAGAAAGATGAACTGGTCACTGCATGTAAACATAGATTGCGTAGGACTTACCTCGCCCTCAAACCCCATAATGACCCGGGGGGGGGTAGACTTGGGCTATGACACCCCACTTGCGCATTTTGCAATGGGTAACCCCTGCTTGCCAAGGAAGACGTAAGATCTTCTTTGTATTCTTTTATCGCTTCCTTTATTTCCTTCCCCCCTCTCTCCTTAGTCCTTCTACCCCAGCTCTTCTCCTTTGTCGGCGTCTTTTCTCGCCCACCCGAGGCTGCCCTTTGGCCCCATGTAGCCTTAGTACCCCCACCACCCCCTCCCCTAGTCTATGATAGATTTGGCGGACTCCGCCCTTTATAGCAGTTGGCTTAGACCCCGGATACTTGCCCCCTTTTTCCGACCGCTCCCACTATTCTCTGTGCCCTCTATATTTCTTAGTGGCACTTATGCCTTATTTTTTCGTTTCAGTATTTCTTGCTTCGCTTTTCTTCTGGGCGGGGTGGATTCTGAATTTATTTCTCCGTATTCTACCTTTATTTCGTACGAACTTTCATGTAGCTTGTTTTAGATCTTTTAGAGTTAGCATTAGTATATATTTTTCTCGGGACTCAGAATTATTATCTCGTACAAGTTCACTTTGCTGCACTGGGTCGTTGCTGGCCCGGGATGGAAACCTTTATTGTTTATTTCGTGGTAGTCTGTTTAGTATTTTGGCCCCTTTTGTTGACCTGTCACCGTATCATTTACGTACTTATACCTCTTAAAAGGGTCCTTGCCTATCCGTCCAACCTAGTTCTTTTACTTATTTCGTTATTTCTTTATTTCTTTCTTTCTTTACTTCTTTCTTTCTTTCTTTCTTTATTTTATTCTAGCCTAACAATAGCCTGAGACCTAGGTCGTAGAATTTAATTTACCTTACTTTTTTCTTTACACTTATTTGCTTTTCTTCACTCTCAGTATTTTTCCTTCCTATATATTTCTACCCCCCATTGTTCTACCTACCGTTCCGACTTCCTCCCCCTCCCCCTCCCCTGTATCTTCTTTGACCTCATGCCCAGCTGTAGCTGGCACTACCAACGCTTGATTGGGTCTACTCCACCCCCTCCACCCCTCCCCTCTTTCTCCTACTGGCAGGTTTAGCCACCATCTCCCCTACTAATTTGCAACCACAGAATTACTACTGATTTTTGACAATCACTTTGACCATATATGGAATTACCCATTGAGAAGATCGGCTATTTAAATACAAGGATAAATTTTCATTTAGTCCAGAATTAGCCGTCGAAACGGCTTGAGCTCAGCTGTCGGGGTCTTACTGGTTCCTATTACCCACTCTACTACCTCAAGTATTGAGTACTTTGGTGCGTTATGGTCCACCTGGTTCCTTACCACATTTCCTTCGTTATATATATATATATATATACATATATATATATATATATACATATATACATATATATATATATATACATATATATATATATATATATATATATATATATATATATACATATATATATATATATATACATATATATATATACATATATATATATATATATACATATATATATATACATATATATATATATATATACATATATATATATATATATATATATATATATACATATATATATATATATATATATATATATATATATATATATATATACATACATATATATATATATATATATATATATATATATATATATATACATACATATATATATATATATATATATATATATATATATATATATATATATATATATATATATATATATATATATACATACATATATATATATATATATATATATATATATATATATATATATATATATATACATATATATATATATATATATATACATATATATATATATATACATACATATATATATATGTATACATATATATATATATATATATATATATATATATATATATATATATATATATATATAAAAAAAGCAAGAAAGTATGCTGATAGGGAACACTCAACGAAGATATAGTTTCCGGAGTTATAATAGTAACGAAACATAAGTCAATTGCATGAACTCATAAACCTTTATTTACTGCTATATATATTTCGATGATAGCCATTGAATGGCTATGACCTCATCAGGCAGTTAGTCAGTTCTTATATATGCCAGCTCTGTGTTTATAGTGTTGATGGTATCAGAGGCTTGGGACATATGTATATATATGTATATATATCCTCTGAAAACTGCTATATGTAAAGTCTTTGCATCGAGGCTTGCTTTGGTATGCTCTCTCTCTCTTCCTCGTTCTCGCTTTATCTCTCTCAATCGTTCGATCTAACTAATCTCTTTGTCTTATACGAGAATGATTTTCATATTGATCTAAGTCCACATGTATATGTGTGTGTGTATATATATATACACACACACACACATATACATGTGGACTTAGATCAATATGAAAATCATTCTCGTATAAGTCCACATGTATATGTGTGTGTGTGTGTATATATATATATATATACACACACACATATACATGTGGACTTAGATCAATATGAAAATCATTCTCGTATAAGAGAAAGAGATTAGTTAGATCGAAGTTAGATCGAACGATTGAGAGAGATAAATCGAGAAAGAGGAAGAGAGAGAGCATATCATCAAAGCAAGCCTCGATGCAAAGACTTTGCATGTAGCATTTTACAGAGGATATTGGGGTTGGTAGAGCACCCAGGTAAGGTTGACAGGAAGTTATTACGATATATAACATCAAAGCCTTTCTTGATATTATGGGAAATATAATATGACTGCACCGAAGGACAAACGGTGCGAGTACTGGGGCATCCATAGACATGAGGTTTTGTATCAAAGAAAGGTTCTGTTAGTTGCAGGTGGGGATAGTGGGGCTGATGGCGATGGTGGTGGTGGTGTATATGATGGTGGTGGTGGTGTATATGATGGTGGTGGTGATGTATATGGTGGTGGATATGGTGGTGGTGGTGGTGGTATATATGGTGGTGGTAGTGGTGTATATGATGATGGTGATGATGTATATGGTGGTGTATATGGTGGTGGTGGTGGTGGTATATATGGTGGTGGTGGTGGTGTTGTATATGGCGATGGTGGTGATGTATATGGTGGTAGTGATGATGTATATGATGGTGGTGATGATGTATATGATGGCGTGGAGGAGGAAGAGAACGATTATATTGATAATCAGTAATTTAACCTCCTCTGAGCGACAAGAAGAAGAAAAAGAAAAGGAACAACAACAACAACAACAACAGCAACAACAACAACAGCATCAACGTTGGTAAAATGTTGAATTCAAAGTTTGACAAAATGCCATTAAATTTGAGGGAGGGTAAAAGTTGATTAAATCATGACTGGTAAATTATTTTATCCACATCGGAAATATGAAAGGGAAGTTGACTTGTAACATAAAAGCCAGAACAGATATTATTGGGTCTTAAAGTAGGAAATTTGGAGAGATTTGTAGAAAAAACAACAATTTCTATAAATGTCCTACTTGACGACCCAATACAATACCATTTTATCTCACTCTCTACCAATTCTGTTAATTCACCACTCTTAGAATTTCTGTTGGCACAAAGACAGAAATTTAAGAGAAAGTATTGAGTCGTAACCCCCGAGGGAGTCGTAGAGGTGCCGTATTGAGATACAGTAGTTCTTGAGTATTTGTTAACCTGGTGGAACCCATCTCTTCTTCAGGTCTGAATTCAGCAGATATCTTCCAGAGAAAGATAGTGACAGAATGGAAGCAAGAAAGAGAGGAAGAATCTACCAGGAACCAAAGTTGACCTCGGCGAGATTTGAACTCAGATTATCAGAAAGCCGAAATGAATACTGCAAATCATTCTATCTCATGTTCTAACGACTTCACCGCCTTTTTAAGGAGAGCTAGGACAGTTTATTACATCTGCCCTTGTATCTGACTACTAATACTATTTTATCGATACTGCAAGTTGACCTCTGTTGCATTTGATCTCAGAACTTAAAGGACCGCAACTAAATGCCATAAAACATTTTCCCGATGTTTTATTGACTCCACCAATCTGCCTCCTTAAAATTCCTAAAAATATTTATTTCTTATTTGGGCCCAATTTGGGTGAAGAGCAAAGTTGATTAAATCAACCCCCGTTTTGATTGTTACTTTATTTTTATCGACCCCAGAATTATGAAAACAAAGTTGACCTTGATGGTATTTGAACTCTTAAAGCACTTTGTGGAGTTCTCTCCACGGAATTTAAAACTGTTTACCATAGCATTGGTCTAGAGATTGTTCAAAATATTTACCATTCCTAAGCTAAAGAATTCCGAAATATAAACGAAAACTTTTAGAAATTGAACAAGTGTTTATTTAATTATAATTTATTACTGCAAACGATAAATCAGAGCTTCAGAAATTTAACTACGTTTATTTATTTATTGTGATTTAATCAAAACGTTGGTTAGCCGTGAGATCTGGGGCGAGTGTGAAGTATGTGAGGAATACTTGGGATGGTGACGGGAGATTTAGAATAATATTAACACGAAAACATTTAGTGTTTATACAAGGATATATTTTGAGGATACATCGCCTAAAATTGAGAGATACGTCCTTGCATGATAGAATGTATTTTATATTGTTTGTCAGGATATTACGTGGTTAACACATTACTATATCCAGAATACAAATCTTAGAAAGCTGTGTTAATACAACTTCACGTTAATGACATATTTATTAATTAAGCCTTATTATTTATACTTCAAAAAGGGTTTGGGGCTGGCAGTAATCGGTAGAGCGCCGGAAATCCTGCTTCGCAGCATAGAATTACGTCCCTTTACGTTCTGAATTCAAATCCTGTCGAGGTTAGCTTTGTCTTTCATTCATACCTTTTCAATCAAATTAAAGTATCAGTAAAGTAATCGATTTAATCGACTTTCCCCTCCCCCAAAATTGTTAGCTTTGTGCCTAAATGATAAATTATAAATACTTCTACCTCAAGAGGGCAGTGGTAGAATCGGTAGAGCATCGGACAACATGCTTTCTGGCATTTAATTACAGTTCTTTCATTCTCCTGGGATCGATAAAATAAGTACCTGCTAAGTGATAGATTTAATCCAGTTTCACTTCCCCGAATTTGACGGACTTAAGTCAATGTTAAAAAAAAATATCATTTCTACTTCTAACGAGGAACTGTTACATTCCTTCAGAACATTTTACAATTATAGGATTCTAAGTCTCGATTGGGGTATTCCTGGACTCCGAGGTTTAGGTACTATAGGTGAGTTCTTTCAAGCATTATTTGGGGTATTCCTAGACTACGAGGTTTAAGTACTACAGATGAGCTCTTTCAAATTTGTGGGACTAAGAATTATGACACAGTTGAGATTCTAGGAGTAAGATCTCTTCACTTATGTCATTGAGCAATTCTGGAGCATCACGGAAACTATTCCCAATCTACTTTGTATTACTGGTGACGGACAGGCCTTACTGGCGACGGACAAGCCTTACTGGCGAAGTCGTCTCAATCCAAGAAGTATCTATGAAAGTACTTAACAGTTTAAACTAACCTTGTAAGTATTGACCCTTAAATTCTGATGGATTCACAGAAATGCTGTGGTGACATACAACCTGGGTATTTTAAACATGGAAGAACACACACGCTGTCTTTGTCTGAACATTTTCTGTCTCTCGAAATTACCAACTGACAGAGATAGAGAAATTGATACAGAGAAAGTGGGAATGAGATATAGAGGAAAGAATCGAGACCAGTACTGGACTGGTATCTTATCGACCTTGAAATGAATAGCAAAGTTGATATCGGCGAGCATTGATATCAGAGAGCCGAAATAAAAACCGCAATGCATTTCATCCGACGTTCTAAAAACTCTGGCAATTTTACGACTTATCAAGCCAGCTTTACCACGTTAATAGGTGGTAACGGTTACTTTTCATGTTACCTATTTACACAGAGTTAAGTCATTGGGAGCTAAATATTTCGGTTATGTTCACAGCACAACATTGCGCAAGGGTTAAACTCTGTTGATCGCTTATTCATCAGTATACAGCTTATTGATACAGCTTTCTGACGTTCTAAATCTAATTTTAACGATCAAACAAGGAAATATGTTTTATTCAATTTGGAATACTATCATTTCGTCTCATATAAGTGCTATGTCCATATATGTTTGCAATGTAGTTATGAGGCCAAAGCTAAATAGAATAGTCGGTAATATATATCTCTAGCTGTCAATTATATGACACGTCGAGATAATATATTATCTGTGTGTAACAATGTATCTTTCAAAGGGAATTTATGTTTCGATATTTTATGGTATTAGATTTCTTTATTTATTTAAGAGCTACGAATGGCTATATACACAAGGAAGCTGGGAAATTATATGATGTCATAAAGTTTTATATGTGAGCACTATTCGTCTAAGACAAAGATATTTAGCCTCGAACGGCTAGGTATACCTTGTGTCATGTCACCACCAAAGATGGTAGACATAAATTTAGTGCGCACAGTGGAATAGTTAAGTATTTTTGGGCTTATGGCGCTAAATTTAACTGTCGTACAACCATTTGAAATTAACAAACGTCTTACCCACTTCTACATTTGAATAAGGTAGAAAATCCCTCTCTAAGCATTACTTGGTTGTTTAGAAAGAAGTCATGTTCACAGATTCTCTGTTGAATATCCGTTTTTGTGTCAAAATTTACATCGGATCTAAATAATTGGAAGATTAGACTAACCAACACGATAGGATGTAGGGATACTGGATGTATGATCTGTTATGTGTTGTCATATCAAACAATGCTCTCTGGTTAACCGAATGTATAGATCAGGGTTTCCCCACCTGGACGATATTGCTCGCTAGTGGGCGATTTCAACTGGTGTGTTGGTGATAAACAGAAAATGATGATTGATCGGAAATAGGATTTTTGAGTATTAAGAAGGTATTTCAACATATTCTAGCCGAAAAAATATTTAAAGGAGATATGAAAAGAAACTGTATGAATACAACAGCAGACGAAATGGGAATAACGAACCAGTAACAAACTTTTACTAAGCAGTTTTGGTATGTTTTTAATATATATTTCATAGGTGGGCGGTGGAAAAGTCTTCCATGGGAAAGTCCGTGATGTCGCAAAAAAAAGGTTGCGAACAATTGCTATAGACTATGAAATGGTGTAATTGGCTGCTGAAAATAACTTACCGTATATGTCGGTATACACGTCGATCCGACGCATAGGTCAACCCCTAAAATTCTGAGGTGTAATTCAGGTTTAGGCCTATATTCACCGGATAAGACGACCTCAAAAATATAAGGCAGTTGCAGGGAAAATAATTCAAAAAATTTGTGGCGTGCTAAAGACTAAAACACTTCTTCTAAAAGACTTCAGTCGCAAGTGTGTTGTAACTCACTGAGTAAACCAGCCTAGCCTAGCTTAACCTACCTATGGTAACCTACCCTAGCTTAACCAACCTATGGTAACCTACCCTATGGTAACCTACCTACAGTAACTTACGCTAGCTTAACCAACACTATGGTAACCTACCCTATAGTAACCTACTCTATAGTAACCTACCCTATGGGAACCAACTTATGGTAACCCACCCTATAGTAACCTACCCTATAGTAATCTACTCTATGGTAACCAACCCTGTGGTAACCTACCATAGCTTAACCAACCTATGGTAACCTACTCTTTGGTAACCAAACCTATGGCAACCTAACCTATGGTAACCTAACCTATGGTAACCTACCCTAGCTTAATCAACCTATGGTAACCTACCCTATGGTAACCTACCCTATAGTACCCTACCCTATGGTAACCTACCCTATGGTAACTAAACCTATGGCAACCTACCCTATGGTAACCTAACCTATGGTAACCTACCCTATAGTAACCTACCCTAGCTTAACCAACCTATGGTAACCTACCCTATGGTAACCTACCCTATGGTAACCTACCCTGTTAGCTACGGTAAGTCATGGATATTATTAAACTACGTTAAATAGACTTAACAGATACGAGATTCAGTAGGAAATAACTGTGGTGGGCTGCTAGAGTTATGGTAAGTGGTGAACAACGAGTGTCAGGCAGTTTCACTATTTACCCCTCAGTGGTAAAGGTTCACATTTTATATTCGGCGGAGAAGTTGACCCCTGGTTTTGAAGATATATTTTTAGGTTCCAAATGTCGATTTGTACGCCGGCATATACGGTAAATACTATGAGTTGGTTAATGAAGGGTTAAAGACGATTCAACTTACATATACTAAATAAACTAAAATGTTCAAATGAACGAAAGTGATAACAACGTCTTTCTACCTCAAGTTTATTCTAAGATAATTAAAGAGTCTTCTCCTCGATCCCCAGAATGCATTTCTATTCTCTATTTAATCCTCTTTTTGTTGTTGTTGTTGTTCTTAATGCGTTAATCATATCTTCTTCTGACACGTAGTAAAATTTAATCTACGTTTATTTTAATTTTGTATTCTTTTTCTTGTTTCTTAATCAATCTTTCAATCCTCTATATCATCTAATTTATTTATGCTATTTAATTATTTATTTATCTATGTAATTATCTATACTTCAGTCTATTTTCAACGGGTGCTCTTGCATTGCTATCACTTGTGTATAATTATATTCGCGAGAAATCTATATTTATACGTTCAGAAATTCCCAGATGAATGATATACAAATTATTCAGTGAGCTTCAAAAGTTATGCAGGAAAACTGCTTGTTATTCAAAGTAGTAATTGCTTACAACGTTCAATTTCTATTGTGAATTCTATCAAATTAATTGAATCGATAAATAACCTAGTTTATATTCATCACAAAAGGGTTTGAAAGTTCATCAAATTTTAATGAAGGTCAATAAATTTGTCAACAACGATTTTCTCCGAAACTTTTGTAGTCCAGTGTTTTGCATTTCATTCATTTTTTTTATATATTTTCATTTTCCTAATCTGTTTTCTTTCTTCATCATTTTCCTCACCTTACCTTTGTCTTCCATTCATTCTATTTTTCCTTCCTCAATTTAGTTGATCTTCATCTTGTCATTCATTTTGAATCATTTTTATTTTATTTTTTAGTTTATATTCCAATAATAAATGTAACCTCTATGAACGAATGATCTAATTCATTACGAACATAATTGATTTGTCCAAGCCCTCCTTTCTATATTTTATCTTCTTTATGAAAGCAAGTGTATGAACTTACAGAGTCATATCCCGCGATATCAGTAGAAAAGATAGTTACTCTGATTCCGTCTCTTTTCTGTATCCATTTGCTTCTGCCAGCGCTCTGTGGGTGTTTCCTATCACTAGTAGTTATTTGGTGGTTTCAAGTTTAGAATTGATGTCATATATATCCTGGTGACACAGAACCAATCTTGCCTCTTGCCTTCATTCTACACAAATCTATTGACATTACAACAAAGTAAAACAAATGTGGTTAATTATTTTTGCATACATTTCATTAGTGCACTAGGGCTTGATGAACACAAACACAAGGATATGGTCTGAACGTGGAAGAGCCGAACTCCCACTGTCATCACCTCTATCTCTCTCGCCATCCTCATCTCTCCGTATGGTGAGCAAATGGGATCCCACGTGCTGGCCTCTCCACAGCCCCAGCGGACAGAATGGGGAAGGCGTTTCCCCGGAGGATGGTAAGGGAGATGCGCTGGAAGAACCATTCCAACTCGCGGCTGGTCAGCTCAGAACCTAAGGTGGTGAGTAGGGAGGTAGCCCTAGGGCCAAGCACACCAGAAGTTTCCACTGCCAAGGGCTCGACCGCGAACCTGTCAGAAAGCGACCGATACTTGGAGATATTTAACTATTGACCACAACGTCGAATCATTTGTTACCCTGGTCTGTTCCAGTTGATATCTCTCTCAATCTGAATATCCTGACCAAATCACTGACATTCCAACCCCTTCTTTACCTTTATAAAAATGAATGAAATGCAAAACACTGGATTACAAAAGTTTCGGAGATGATCGTCATTGACAAAGTTTATTGACCATCATTAAAATTTGATGAACTTTCAAATCCATTTGTGATGAATATAACTCCAAACATAACTTTATATTTTACCCGCTGTTTCCGTCCGTCCTTATCTGATCATCTGTCAACTGTACAGATGAAGCCCCACCTCATATAATATCTTCCTGCACAACTCCTTAAACCATTCCACTAGTATGTGCAACTAGTCAAGCTCACGCAAGTCATTTTGGATACGTTGTTCTGTAGGTACAGGCCTTGATTATAGGATGCTCAAGGCGGTTGACGTCCTTCATGAACAATTGTAATTTGCCGACTGTACGAAAATAGTGAGCAGAAATGAAACAGAACAGAGTAGGTGTTAGGAGAAAAATATTGGGCAAAGTGGTGAGTGTGGGGTCTGAATATTTTGGTAGGGACGAGAAGAAGAAAGTTGACGAGAGAATTGGCTGGAATTGAATGAACGAGACAGGATATCAGCACAGTTCGGAAAGCAAAGATACCTGTAATAGTGGTTTCTGATGTAGGTACTAGGCCAACCATTTTGGGGGAAAGGGAAAAGGCGAATAATTCAACACCAGTGCGTTACTGTTACTTTATTTTAACGATTCCGTAAGGATGAAAGGCAAAGTTAAGCTCGGCGGGATTTGAACTCAGAACGTAAAGGACCGTCACTCTAAACTTCAAAACATGTTGTCCGACGATTTACCGATACTGCTAATCCAGCGCCCTAAAGGCATCTGTAATAGTAATAGAAGGAATAAAGGGAGAGAACCACATGTCGTTGGTACAGAGACGAGACTAGAATGTGTTGATATACTAAACTGATCATATTGACTGTATGACTGAACATACTGCGTAAACGTGATTGAAACCAGCTTGCTATGGATGTTCAACTACAAGCCTCACACCACCAATGAATACAATACCAGGTCCCCACAAAACATACCCGAAGTCACACATCACAAACATCATGATTGATATCATTAAATAGATATCTTTCAATAACTGTTCGAGTTAACCGTCAAATTACGAACCCGAGAAATATGATACACCTAACTTCAACATCGAAATAAAAACAATCTTATAATGGAAACACCACTATCGTAATATGATGATAACGGTGTTTGAAAGAACATCGCTCGATAGTTAACCTCCTCTCACCAAATAACACTATTGTCAACAAAACAAGAGGGTATCCCATTATATCCCCGGTTACGATACAATCATAAGGAAAGTAATTGATTCTTTTGTACGATGCATATAATGAAGGTTATATTGACTTTTAAACTGCAGTGCACTCATTTTCATCCTTGCCAAGCATCCTTCTGTCTAGAACTCCTCGGTCAAAATGGATATTTAAGTAACAATTCTAAAGAGAAAATCTATTTTGCTTCCTTCTCCACACTTCACACACAGAATCAAACATGTTTACAACACCACCCGCCATCTTGCCATGGATTATCAATCATCAAATGAGAAGTTATTTCTCATCACTTCGACCGATGATATAGCTCTAGAGCGGAATCACATTAAACGAAAATCGAAATTTCGTTAAAGTTCTGCTGCCTGGAAAAAGCAGGTATATCTGTAAGATAAAAGTATGCTTCATTGCATCGACTACACTACGTAACCAGAATGTATCATATTGAACACAGATAAATGAAGAACAAATAAATCTAAATCGTGACTAGATTTGAACACAATGTTGACGTAACAAATCGTTTTTCTAATCCCGTAACTCCTGATGGAGTCGTACTGGAGACAACGTTTCTAGGGCTTTTTTTTATACCTGACAGAGCCCATCCTTCTCCAGGTATGAACACGGCAGATTTCTTCCAGAGAAGGATAGAAAGTGATAGAGAGGAAGTGAGAAAGAGATATAGATAAAGAATCAACCTCAGTACTAGACTGGTACTTTTTTATCGACTTTGAAAGGATGAAAGGCAAAATTAACTGTAGCGGAATTTGAATTCAGAGTGCAGAGAATCGGACCGAATACCGCCCACAAAGCGTTCTATCCGACGTTCTAACAACTCTGCCAAGTCGCCACCTCAAGTGGCATATCTACAATTACAGGCGAACAACTTATCGATCCTCAATCGATGAAAATCCGCAACCAAATCATTCCAGATTCGAACATTGTTATTTCGAAGTTAATTAGGCATTGGTTTCTCTGGTTACCATAAGGAATGATGGTTCAGTGAAGTAAACCCATCAGTAGTTCAACATTAGGACGTAGGGGATCCACAACGAACAGGGGATGTCAAGACCAAACACAAGAAATTGAAACACCGGACGTGAAGACAATTACAAAACTTGCTCTCATGCTTTTGGCACCGGCGTTATCATAGGTCAGTGATCCCGGATC
>OZ024753.1:17562577-17565077 GCA_964016885.1 Eledone cirrhosa | reverse complement strand
TAACACTAGTATAAGTAATAACACCAGGTTGACAACCCGAACGCCCAAAATCCTATAGCTACCACACAGACTTCCGCACTGCATTATAACCAGCAGACTAACGCACAGGATAATTGTAACTGTAGAGCTAATAGAACCTGCCCTTTAGATAAAAAATGCCTAACCAAGGATATCATATACTCATGCACCGTCACGACTAGCAACTCTTCGGAAACCTATGTAGGCTCCGCTTCTAACTGCTTCAAAATCAGATATAATTCGCACATCCACTCGTTCAAAAAGCACAGCCTAGCCAACTCCACCTCACTTTCTAGCTACATACACTATCTAAAAACTAAAAATAAACCATACACACTCAAATGGGAAGTGATAGGCAGCGCGACCTCGTACAAACCACCTAATAAATTTTGTAACCTCTGTATACTAGAGACACATAATATTATCTTCTCCAACCGTAACCTACTTAACAAAAAATCTGAGGTGTTTGCAACTTGCCAGCACCGCTTCAGACATTCCTTCCAAAACTTTAAGCCCAATATATAGCAATGTCGGACTGGAACCAAACACCACATCTAGCATCAAACACCAGAGGCACACCTTATACTACATACCCAACACTAACTGATCTAATATAACACAAACAACGACATCCCTCTGGAACCGTTCGCAGGGAGTATACCTATTTATACCTCTACGTCAGGTGTGACAACATCCACCCACTTGAACTGCACTACACCGCTCTATAGGTAATTTAAGCATGAATTGATCGGTTTGATAGTGTTGTGCGGAGGAAGCACCTTCCTTAGACAGATGAAAAACATTGCAACTGGCGTGCGGGTTGTACATATATGGATGATCTGGCGGTCAGTGAGGGGTCGTGAGGGCTGCGGATTGACCTCTGGCCGGCCTGGAGATGATTATCTTTCGACATCCAATGTAGCAAGCGATGACCCAGAACTTACCAGAGATCATTGGGTCCTGAAGCAATCCTGCAATCACCGCGCCTGGTCCTATGAGTAGACTACAACCCCAGAGATCATTAATTTAGAATCCTCGCCCTTCATCTATAGTATCCATTTGTGGCACCTTACGATGGGGGTTAATCCACCATAATATTATGAACACCTTCAGCATAACTTAATTAAACTACTCTATAGTTAATACACTTTATGCTTTAAACATTTTTTGGAGGATGCGCATCACCATAGAAATTATGGTCTATATTGTGACACATTTTAATAGCTAGGTATAGAAACCCCGGAGTTACCTCCCCGCATGCATTAACTCCCCTTAGCCACACACACACTTCCGGGTGGTATTCAATGTCGTTTTTCGAAACGTAACAGCCTCCTGTATTGAACTAAAGAACATCAGACTACGATTCTCTAACTGGATTGTCAAACGCTCAATATCGAATTGTCGTGGATTATGTGAGGGGCATATAATCGAAAAATACACTCCCCTGACCATGAAAATGTCGAAGTACATGAAATTATTGACATCCCTTCGCTGTGCATCTCCAATACTTTTAACACTTTTAGTACTTGCACTATTTTTAATGCTTATAACATTTCTCCACACACAGACTATATCAATCATATAAAGAATTTGCCACCAGATCTACCAACCTAACACTCTTGTTTACCTACCTAAGTGCCTCTACCACACATATCTCTCTGCCACACTATATAAACAAGACGCACATGCTTGCCACACATATAACATTTGCACTATATAACCGCTTATCTTCATGTTGTATTTTAACCTGTATTTTTGATTTTTGATTGTACCTCTTAATATGAATGTAATCTCGAAGTGTGTACTGCCACTCTAAATTCTGTAATGAATGTTGACCCACAATATTTGCATATGTATCGGTATGTCTCTTGGCTGAAAAGGAGGTCATATAACTGTCCATGCATTAATAAATTGCTCCAAAGAATCCAAACCTCAGTTTGGAGGAAACAGCTGTAAGCACAATAATGTTTTGAACAGTTCTTTGATTCTTATATTTCATATAACTGCTCTGTAAATCATCTGATGTTTTTACATTGAGCTACTTAACTTACTGGTAATAAGGTAGTAATACATTACTGCCTACCACTATTTAGGGTGTGTATATGAAAAATACTTATAACTGCATAAGGTTTTGTATTTACATAACCATAAATAGTATAACTAATACTATATATATATATATATATAACATATATATATAATATATATATATATATATATATATATATATAATATATATATATATATATATATATATATATATATAATATATATATATAATATATATAATATATATATATAATATATATATATTTTAATATATATATATAATATATGTAATATATATATATATATATATTATATATATAATATATATATATAATATATATATATAATATATATATATAATATATATATATAATATATATATATAATATATATATATATATAATATAACATATATATAATATATATATATAAT
>OZ024753.1:17537577-17555077 GCA_964016885.1 Eledone cirrhosa | reverse complement strand
GAGGTAGCCGTTCACCTTGACCCTAGAGCAGATGCGGCTGCTGTGCATAGCAGTGATCCAGCCCCTGAAAACGGGTCCGAAGCCTGCCGCCGCTAGCACCGCATCCAGGTAACCATGGTCGACCCTATCGAACGCCTTAGATTGATCCAAGTTGATCAGAGCCCCACCAAAGCCGGGTTCGTTCCCAACCCTCTCTATGATGTATCGCATGAGGTGGAGGTTGTCATGGATGGACCTGGACGGGATAGCGCATGTCTGCGCATCTCCCACCAGGTTGCCCACGACAAGCGCCAACCTCTTTGCTAGCACCTTGGCCAAAATCTGTAACTCTGTATTTAGCAGAGTTATGGGCCTGAAGTTACTTATTTCGTCCCCCTTGTTCTCGTCCTTCTTCACTAGCGTGACTACGCCCTTGGTCACAGTACAGGGAATTCTCCCGTTCTGTTGCCAGTTGCAGTAGACCGCCTCGAGGAGATCGGGGAACAAGTCCGGCATAGCTAGATATAATTCGTAAGGAAGACCATCGAGACCCGGGGATTTGCGTTTGCCGCATTGGCTCAGCACGTCCTCTATCTCAGCGGCCGAAATCGGCTCCTCGCAGGACTTCGCCTCCCTGTCCGAGAGGCGCGGCAGGCCGTCGAGGTATGGACCGAAGTCCACGTTCCCAACCGGCTCCCCGCCCCTCCCGAACAGTCGGGCAAAGTGCCTTTGAAAGGCCTCACACATCTGCTTAGGCTCAAGAATCGCCCGTCCATCCAGGTCTCGCAAAGACCGGATGGTGGATTTAGTTCCACTGTTGGCCTCTGTCACGCGGGCCCAGCTAACAGCTTTGGCCCCCTCGTTCCCTAGAGCACGTATTTTACTTCGGACAACGCAGCCTTCGTGCTTCGCGTCGAAAAACTGGCTCAAAGCCGTTCTCGACGCTAGCACTCTGGCCACGTCGCCGCTTCTAATTGCCTCTTCTACTCTATCTATTAGCTCCCTTTCCTTCCTATTCCTATCCGCAGCTAGAACCTTACTAAATTCAATCGAGACTACTCTAATCTCTCTCTTTAGAGATACCCACCACCTGCTGTTGACGATCGCTCCAGTCAACCGTTCCTTAACTAACGTACTAATCCGATTCCTGTAGGCTCTACTTGCCGGCAAGGACAAGTTGAGCTTCCAGTAACCGGGGCCCTGTCTATGCGTTCTATCAAGGTTGACCATGCAGGTCACCAACTTGTGGTCTGAATAGCCAACCATGAGCATTTCTGGACAACTTAAAAAGTCCCTGTCCTTATTTCTAACTAAAAATCTATCTAGGTACGATCTAGATGATCCGCTGCGATTTGACCAAGACGAAAATCTAGTCGAAATCTATCGGCCAGGTCAAATCGGCCGAGTAACCCCTTGAGGCTGTTGCACCCCTCTCTATCGGGACATGCCCCTGCATAGTCCCAACGTGCATCCAGGATACCATTCCAATCCCCCACTAAAAGCAGGGAACGGGACGTCCCTAGAAAAAACTCCAGACGCTGGAAAAAGTCGGGCCGCTCTGTCCCAAAAGGGGCATATGCGGCTATCAGCCTAAAGGCTCTACCTTCACCACTGCCAAGGTCCAGCACCACCAGTCGACCCCCTGGGTCCAAGTGAACTATCTGTGTTGCAAGGCCCATATGTTTTTGTAGCAGAACGACAACCCCACCCCCACCTCCGGGCTGACAGAGAGATGCGTGCATCTCAAAGTCGTCAAAGCTGATCCGGGCCTCGCAGATAACCATCACATTTATAGATTGTGACCTGAGGTCATTTAGAAGCATTGCTTGCTTCCAAGACGAGCCCAGGCCACGCGCATTTAGACACCCTACTCTTAGCACAGCCATGTTGGTGGTAAAGAGAAAAGGCACTTACCTCTCTGCGTCCCGGGAAACGGGCCGCTCAATTTCCATGCTGGTTGGGGATGGGTTGTTGGGTGGGGTGGTGGTTTGTGGAAGTGAAGGGGCATCGGTGTGTTGTGGGGTTGGGGTGTTTGTCGTTGACTGGGTGTCTGGGTGGGGGGGGGGGGGGGTTAAATTTTTTAGGAGGACGCGGTTGATTGGTTTGGCGCAGGGGGGGCCCACGTCCTCCGTGAAATTTATTTTCAGTGTTTTGTACAAGTGCATTGGGACTTTTATCATTTTCAAATGAGGTAGTCCCACAGCAGTTATAAAGTTTGGCCCTTCAGTTTGGACCGAAGGGTTTGCTGAAATTGTTTTCCATAATTCTTTGTTGTCTGTGTTCATGTATGTGTATTGTAAGGTCTTTTTTTGTGTAGCAGTTAGTGTTGTGTGACAGGGAGGGGTGGTTTGTGTGTAGTTTGTGTTCTCTTGGGGGGGTTAAAGTTAACATGTGTGTCTGTGGTGCGTCTCCTCTTCTTTCTTTTTACTTGTTGGAAGGGATCTTTTTCGTCTTGCGACGAAAGAGGTTCGTCTTCCTTGTTGGGTGGGAGGGGTATGTTTTCTGGTAGTGTTTGCGGTGTGCGTGTTTTTGTATTTGTTTTGGGTGGGGAGGGATTGGGTGGGACAGTATTCTGTGTTATTTTTTCACGTGTTTGTTGTTGTTGTTGTTGTGGTGGTGGTGGTGGGGTTGTTGGTTTTTGTTGTTGTTGTGGTTGTTTTTGTTGTTGTAGTTGGGGTGGTGTTGGTGTTGGTAACAGTGTTTTTTTCTGTGTGAGCTGGGGACAGGCAGCCCTCAGGTGACCTCTATTGCCACAGAGGTAACAGGAGGGACGCCTACCCTCCACAATAATGTTGAGGTGGGTACGGTCATCCAGCATGACGCGCTCAGGGATTTGGGCGATGCGTTCTGGCCTTATTTGGGTCAGAACTTCGAGGCTCGTTCCACTGAACGCGTCGCCGGATGCCTTCCCTATTGAGATGAGGTTGTCCTCGTCTAAATTGAGGAAACCGGTTAGTAACCACCAGTAGTTTATGTTTGGGGTGATGGTGGTTATCCATATCCTCTGGGTTTTTTTACCCATGTAGGTGGGGAAGAAGGTGTAGTGTGTGGACCGAATTGGCGACACAGAGTATTTTTTTGCCGCCAATTCGTCTTTCATCAATATGGATAAACTCCCATAGAGTTTATCCTTTTGTATGAAAGTGATGTCTCTCATCGCGTCTTTCAAGACTAACTGAATTTCCGCTTGAGATGGTTGCGCTGGTTTCTTTGTTTTATTTAAAATTGTTCGGAATACGACAGTTCGTAATTCCGTCTGTCTTTTTAGCTCCGGAGGTGAATGTATAGAAAACGAACCGTTTTCGCCAAAAGACACATATTTCTTGGCTTTTTCCAGCATTTCTTTTGCTTTTGAAATATCTTCCAGCACATAAGCGACTGATAATTTAGCCGTTTGTGCAAAAGATATTTTGTTTTCGTTTTGGATATTAGTATTGTTTTGTTTCTCGTCGTTTGAGTTGTTTTCATCTTTGTTGTTGTTGTTGTCTTTCTCGTTTCGTGTGTGGATACTTGTGACGTTTGTGTTGTTGTTTTTGTTGTCTTTATTGTTGCTGTTGTTGTCGTTGTTGTTGTTGTTGTTGTTGTTTTCAAATGCTTGTGTAGTTGTGGCTACATCTAGTGGTCGGTCAACAGGTGAAGACAATTCTTCCTCTCTCTGACCTCTGCCTTTGGCATCTGCTGCTGTGACAGTGGCAGGGGGAAGCTGTGAGTATGACTTCCCCTTTCCTTCTTTGATTGATGGTGAAGATGCTTCAGCCATTTTTCTCAAAATAGGGTTTTTCGAAGTTTTTCGAAAGATAAAATGTTCACAATACTATTTCGCCCAAAGGCGCAGAATATTTTGAGAGACCGACCAGATCAAAATTTGACCTGGCAGTCCCTCTACAAAATGGTACAAAAATGAAAGTTTACAGTTTACAATTTCCGTATGAATTTAAACAAAAACTTACCGAGCGAGCTCAGCACATGTGTCCATCGTAGAGATAGCTAGATAGATAGATAGATAGATAGATAGATAGATAGATAGATAGATAGATAGATAGATATACACATTCATATAATTTGTTCAGTAGCTAGGAACAAATCATATGTATATATATGTATATATATATGTATGTATGTATGTATGTATGTATGTATGTATGTATGTATGTATGTATATGTACGTATATATCAAAATTTAGTTTCGGTGTATTTCATATATCTAAAGATATACTTTCAAATTTTTGTTTATTATACCTATATACTATCTCACTGAAATTATATTTGTATTAACCTCCCGGGCCTAGCAATTAATTAGTTAATTCAATTAGACAATTCTATTGACTGATTAATTGCTTAAGTTTATTGAAAATAACATGGTTGAGAGCTTCGATTTGTGCTGTTTTTTGCAATTTTTTGCAACTCCTTACACATTTGAAATGCACCCGCCCAAAACAGGGTTACCTCCCTGCAGGATAACCACGTGAGGTAGTGGCTTCTCTAATGCTTCATTTGAACCCGTAGGCGGTTGAGAGCAAAAACCTGTTGACAAAGTGTCTTCCTTGTTCAATCATTATACCAAAAGCTTACAATGAAAGCAGACAGTACACTTGATTTAGAAGTCACAGAAACCTCTCACTGGATTTTACCACCAAGTTCCAGGAAGGTTCAGGTAACACTTTTTGTTAACCTATTTAGCTTGCTCGTCTTTTCGGCTGCCTGGCTTGTCAATTCACAGCCATTTTTATAATGTGTCTGGCCCTTATAACGTTGGTTAATTGCTCTGGTTTCTTCCTAGTTCATTGAGCGCTTGCCGGCATATCTCGAAAATTGCTTTTCGTTTTGTTTTGGCAGCCGCCAAAATACGATCTCGATGAAATTATATTTGCATATATATATATATATATATATATATATATATATATATATATATATATATATATATATATACATATGATTGTGTTAATTGGACGACAAAGTCACTTCAGAAGCTCATCATGAGACTTATGACTGGCAAGCGGCTCAGCGACCGTATCTGTATCAGTGAGCTGCTCAATATTACCAGACTTAGACCAATTATATCAATTGTCAAGTGAAGAGTACTCAAACTATACGGTCATATAAAAGTATCAACTCGTGGTGTGAGTAGGTTATGCCTGGAAGGAAGATTGGCTGGTAAGAGAAGCAGAGGCCGGCAGCCAAAACGATGGCTTGACAATGTCAACTTATGGACTGGACTTGATCTTTGCTCTTTAAACTCTGCTGCTGGTGATCGAAATTTGTGGAGAAAAATATCTCATGTTGATACGCAGACTGCAACTGCCGGAGTTTAGCGTCAAATTAGTATATATATATATATATATAATATACATATACACACACACATATATACTCACACACACTCATATATATATATATGTATATATATACATAAACACACCGACTGGTTGGGAAATGTAAAAGTCCCATGTTTAGTAAGATTAAAATTGTGCATAGAAAGCCTTTTGAGGTGCAGATCTTTATATGTGACTAGTTAGGCATAAGATTGTTTACATCTGGTGAAAATTCAAGATGAGATAACATTTTAGTCAGAAATATGATACAGTTGTTTGTTATGTAGCCAATATTTCAGCGGAAATTCTCATTTTCTGAATGAGAGATTAGTAATTAGAATCAAAATCAGGAATTCGTTCAATTCGTCAGCTCTTTCAAAGCTGGCTGTCGGCGTTGAACAGTAAACCAAGCAAACCTGGTTCTTCGTGTGAGACAAAATGGTGCCACTATGAAAGGAACAGCTGCTAGGGTCGAATTTAACATGCGAAGCCAGCAGGTATTTTTTGACATGGTAGAATACCTCGGCTAGTAATAATTCAGTAGATATTCCTTCTTATATTTTCTTTCCCTCCATTGGAGAGGTGCGATTTGGAAATTTGTGCGTTGAAGAACGTCAGAAGTGCTGAATATTAATATCAATTTTTAACCTATAGAATATCTTGTTCGTTCATAGCATAATAATGTATTCACAGATGTTAGAAATCGTTTATAAGCGAGAAATGAGTTTATATGACAAAAAGTATGAATAAAATTTGTTTTCTAACATATGTATGAGTAATTTCATATTCAATCTGCAATTTCCATTTCATATTTAAAGTACCAATACTTAAATATCTGCTGCATTAATGGTCTTGTATGCACTAATACATAGAGAGAGAGAGAGAGAGAGAGAGAGAGAGAGAGAGAGAGAGAGAGATGTATTCGTTAGTGAATAATAAGAATGTAATGTTAATATTCGGATTATTTGCAAGCAAATAGCTTCATAAAAACCAAATGTTAGATGGCAACGTTATTCTTTTGTTCTAGAACTAGATGAGATAAAACCAACGACAATTGACAATTGTTTCGGAATGTTTTGCTCCTTGTCAAGATTGTGTATTCTGCTGTAACTGCTGAGAATATATAGTATTTTCAAATGTATACAATAGGTGATTAGCCTCATTTGCATACTGAGCGATTTTACGGCCAGCTTTGCGGAAAAATTAAAAACAAGTTTTGTTTTCCCAAACAAACTTATTATTAATATTATGATAATATTATGATATTATTATTATTCACTCAGGAATGCATTTAAGTATCCACCACGTTGAGAGCTAAAACAAATTTGTATATGTATATATATATGTAGGGTGGGTGGGTGACTGTGTGTGTGTGTGTACGATGGCACCAACTTGATTTCGAATAAGGCCATAGCTTGATACTTAAGCATAAGCAACACGGACGTGGCTTTTTAGTCCTATTAGGGACTTGCATGTAGCCAGCAATACCATGCATCGCAAGAAATGTGCCATTCAAGCGATGCGAATGCTTGAAGCTTTTTTAAGTGAGGAAAGGGTTTGCACGGGATGAAACAAGTCCAGCCCGTATCTCCAGCAAAGCTATGTCTATCATGAACAATTTTGTGAATGATTTGTTAGAAAGAATAATGAGTCTAATCATTTGCTCACTACAACAAACGTTTGACCATCAGTAGCCGTCCAGACTACAGTCCGTCTTGTCCTTCCTGGTGAATTAGCTAAACTTATTGTCCCTGAGGGTACATAGGCTGTCGCCAAATATACTAGCAGCAAGTAGAAACCTGTTTCTATATCAACTGAAAAATCAATGTCTCTGATCGAGACGAAGCAAGACTGTATTTGAATACCTATGAAAATGAGAAAACTCATCGCTAGAAAAACCGTTAAAACAGCCAAATACTGTCAAAGTCAGCGATGGGCAGAGACCAGCGGCCAGTGGTCAGCACAGAAACAATCCCCAAGGTGGGTGACAGGCAGATGAAATATAATACCTCAGAGGACAGAGAACAGTGACCAGTGGTCAACACAGAAACAATCCACAAGGTGGGTGATAGGCAGATGAAATATAATACCTCAGAGGACAGAGACCAGCGGCCAGTGGTCAACACAGAAACAATCCACAAGGTGGGTGACAGGCAGATGAAATATAATATCTCAGAGACCAGTGACCAGTGGTCAGCACAGAAACAATCCACAAGGTGGGTGACAGGCATATGAAATATAATACCTCAGAGGACAGAGAACAGTGACCAGTGGTCAACACAGAAACAATCCACAAGTTTGAGAAATAATATTTGGTGGCTTCTTTGTTCATGCAATAGGTTTTCTGTACAGTGGAAATTTCTCTGGTTTTCTTGCAAGTTTAGTTACCATACATTATTTGGAGATTGGCAGTACCGGTAGAGAACCGGACACCATGCTTTGCAGCATAGAGTTATGGCCATTTACGGTCTGTGTTCAAATCCCGCCGAGGTTAACTTTGCCTTTCATCCTTACGGGGTCGATAAAATAAAGTACCAGTAATGTACTGAATAATTGCTGGCCTTGTGTCTAAAATAAAATGTGTCTAAAATAAAATAAAGCACCAGTAATATACTGGGGTCGATTTAATCGACTTTCCCCTCCCCTCAAATTACTGACCTTGTGCCTATACTAGAAATCATTATTTGGAGAGGGGAAAATAAGAAAAGATACGAAAAAGTAAATGATGTATTATGTTATATCCCATGTTATAACTATTAGAATGACATTAGATTATCTAACGAAATATATTTCCATGTGAAGACATCAAGAGTTAATTCTGTATGAGTATCTTCGAATTTCGTGATCGATAGCTTTTCTAGTTTTAAATGTCTACAGGAAGTAGATGACTTTCAAACACCTGCTGTTTTGTATCCGTTATGTAAAGGGTATATTGTTATTTCTCAAAAACGAAATAAGTGATGCAATCTTCTTGGCATTATTGTCATGTGTAATTATGTTAATAGAATCGGCTATTAAATTCAGAACCGATCAGTCCTATATAATTAATGTTACTCTTAAAAATAGATGGGATACTGACTACGTATATACGAGGTTTTGGCAGTTGCTAATTAATGGGTACAACTTTTAAGAATGTCAGTTGTATTTCTTGGTTTTCTTGGTGGAATTCTGTAGAGGGGATTATTCTTCATTTTCTCAGTATTAATAGATGCTAGAGAGTGATGGATTGGCAGTATCGGTGGAGTTGGACGCCATGCCTTGCAGCATAGAGTTACGGTCCTTTGTGGTCTGATTTCAAATCCTGCCAAGGTTAACTTTGTCTTTCATCCTTACGGGGATCGATAAAATGAAGCACCAGTAACGTACTGGGGTCGATTTAATTGACTCTTCCCCTCCCTCCAAATTACTAGAAATCATTATTAATAGTTCGAATCCCGCCGAGGTTAACTTTGCCTTTCATCCTTACGGGGTCGATAAAATAAAGTACCAGTAATACACTGGGATAATTGCTGGCTTGTGCCAAAAAGTAGAAACGATTATTAATAGATGCTAGAATGTGTCATTGTTGAGAATCTATTTATAAATGTGAGTTCTTTAAAGGAGTCTTTTATTTATACTCGGGTGAAACGTCAGTTGTTATAAGGTTTTTGGGCCTCTGTGGGTGCTGTAATATATTTTAAATTTGGTGACGATGACACGTGCCCTTTTATTTTCATTTTAATTTATCAGAATGTATGGTTTTGTTATTTAATTGTTTCTACTTTTGGCACAAGGCTAGAAATTACCCAGTGCATTACATTTATCGACCCCGTAAGGATGAAAGGCAAATTTAACCTCGGCGGGATTTGAACTCAGAATGGCAAGGGCTTTGTTATTTAATAGATTATCAACAGCAGCACTTGCTCTTTAAGGTATGTATATAGTATTCAGTGATTAAAAGCACGCTCGCGCATATCTAATCCATTCACTTCCCAGGGAAATCACTTTATATTCATTAAACACAGATACAGGAATAGAAATCCTACAATTACAAAAAGAAAGAAATGTAAAGAAACAGCCCACAATTTGAAATGTAACATGCCGATATATAAAATATAAATATATATATAAAATATATATATAAAATATATATATATGTATAAAATATATATATATAAAATATATATATATATATAAAATATATATATATAAAATATACAATATTAAATAAATGGAAAACTATATTTATAAAACCATATTTATTTCATTATATATATTTCGGGGATATCATATTAACAATATGCTATGCCTTCATCAGACAAAATACAATATAAACAGTTTTATAGATAAATATATTCGACATACCGTAATAAACATCAACTTCATTTGAAGAGGTTTACGCTAGCAGTGAAAATACAGAGAGAAAGAAAGAGAGAAAGAAAAGAGGGAAAAAAAGAAAGAAAGAAAGACAAAACGAAGAAAAGGAAGAAAAAGAAGAAAAAGAAAAAGAAGAAATGCATGGGACAAAATAGAGAGATGGAAAAATAGATAAAGCGAAGAGCTTCATATAAAGAGACAGAAAGATATATATATATATAGAGAGAGAGAGAGGAAATAGAGATAGATACATATATATATATAGAAAATTAGGTAGTGGGAGGTCATTTTGAGTAAGTGTATCAATGATACATTTATTTATTTATTTATTTATTTATTTATTTAGCTCAAGTATTAATGTAAGGGATATATAGAGAGATATAGAGAGATATAGAGAGAGAAAAAAAATTTAAAAATAGCCAGACATATTCGAGGCGTAGAAAACCCTATGTTTTAATGTATTAGTATTTATAAAACTTACACTATATTGTAAATATCAGTATTCCTGAATGAAACAAGTATTCACAATGTGTGAAAATTCATTATCTTATGTTTAGTTTTAAAAAATTCATATGTTTATGTGACAGCTACAAACATCAATGTGAATCCAACTGATTCACTCCGCAAACTCTAGGTTACCGGAAAACATTCTCAATGTGGTATAAAAATTTGAGCGTATTATTATTCTTGCGATTACTCTACAAGATTATCTATCAAGCAGAAATAGAGAGCAGATTTCAATATACTAATCGAAAATATATATTATATTATAAACAAAGATAACAATAATAATAATAATAAGTAAAAATATATAAAAATATAGAATAGAAAACTAAAAAAATATTACGAAAGAATATTACATAAAAATATTGCATATTAAAAATACTACGTATTAAAAAATATTACGTATTAAAAATTTACATATAAAAATATTAAAAATAATTAAAAATAAAATAAAAAATAAAAATATTATAGAATACTACAATACTAAAAGAATAAAAATAAAAATAAAAATAAAAATAAAAATAAAAATGAAAATAAAAATAAACCACAAAGAACAACCCTTCAAAGTTAATTGACAATATATTGCCAAGTTCATTACAAGACAAAGCCAAAAATTATCTATCAAATCACATCTAGCAAAGAATATCGCAAAAAGATTATGATGTCCAATAATGTCTACATATGTTCCTATATTTAATATAGAAGTTTATCTAGTGTAAGGTTAATTCAAAAAATTTGGAGCATCGGCTTTTAGGGTAGCTTAATTTTTCATGAGGAATGTTTAGATAAAAATAAAAATAAATAAAATAAAATAAACAATAAAAAGAGTAAAAAGAGGGAATCAAAGATTTAGGAATCAAAAGATTTATCGGCTAGTTCTCATATAAATATAAATCAAACTAAATATACTACATTTTAAATTTAAATTTATATTTAAACGTTGAGTTTAATCTATGTTTGCAACAACTGAATAAATTTGTCCGTAGGTTAAGGGAATTTTTAGATTTATTTTTATTTTTATTTTTATTTTTATTTTTATTTTTATTTTTATTTTTATTCTTTTAGTATTGTAGTATTCTATAATATTTTTATTTTTTATTTTATTTTTAATTATTTTTAATATTTTTATATGTAAATTTTTAATACGTAATATTTTTTAATACGTAGTATTTTTAATATGCAATATTTTTATGTAATATTCTTTCGTAATATTTTTTTAGTTTTCTATTCTATATTTTTATATATTTTTACTTATTATTATTATTATTGTTATCTTTGTTTATAATATAATATATATTTTCGATTAGTATATTGAAATCTGCTCTCTATTTCTGCTTGATAGATAATCTTGTAGAGTAATCGCAAGAATAATAATACGCTCAAATTTTTATACCACATTGAGAATGTTTTCCGGTAACCTAGAGTTTGCGGAGTGAATCAGTTGGATTCACATTGATGTTTGTAGCTGTCACATAAACATATGAATTTTTTAAAACTAAACATAAGATAATGAATTTTCACACATTGTGAATACTTGTTTCATTCAGGAATACTGATATTTACAATATAGTGTAAGTTTTATAAATACTAATACATTAAAACATAGGGTTTTCTACGCCTCGAATATGTCTGGCTATTTTTAAATTTTTTTTCTCTCTCTATATCTCTCTATATATCCCTTACATTAATACTTGAGCTAAATAAATAAATAAATAAATAAATAAATGTATCATTGATACACTTACTCAAAATGACCTCCCACTACCTAATTTTCTATATATATGTATCTATCTCTATTTCCTCTCTCTCTCTATATATATATCTCTTTCTGTCTCTTTACATGAAGCTCTTCGCTTTATCTATTTTTCCATCTCTCTATTTTGTCCCATGCATTTCTTCTTTTTCTTTTTCTTCTTTTTCTTCCTTTTCTTCGTTTTGTCTTTCTTTCTTTCTTTTTTTCCCTCTTTTCTTTCTCTCTTTCTTTCTCTCTGTATTTTCACTGCTAGCGTAAACCTCTTCAAATGAAGTTGATGTTTATTACGGTATGTCGAATATATTTATCTATAAAACTGTTTATATTGTATTTTGTCTGATGAAGGCATAGCATATTGTTAATATGATATCCCCGAAATATATATAATGAAATAAATATGGTTTTATAAATATAGTTTTCCATTTATTTAATATTGTAAATATACTCCAAATATTTGTCGAGTGCTTTTATATCAGTTATAAATATTTACTAGTTGTAACCCAACAATTTTAAATATAACTTTACATGTATATAAAATATATATATATATATATAAAAAATATATATATATATATAAAATATATATATATATATAAAATATATATATATAAAATATATATATGTATATATATATAAAATATATACATATATAAAAAATATATATATATATGAAATATATATATATATATAAAATATATATATATATATAAAATATATATATATATATATATAAAATATATATATATATAAAAAATATATATATATATATAAAATATATATATATGTATAAAATATATATATATGTATAAAATATATATATAAAATATATATATATATATATAAAATATATATATAAAATATATATATATATATAAAATATATATATAAAATATATATATATAAAATATATATATAAAATATATATATATAAAATATATATATATAAAATATATATATATATATAAAATATATATATATATATAAAATATATATATATATATAAAATATATATATATATATATAATATATATATATAAAATATATATATAAAATATATATATAAAATATATATATAAAATATATATATATATAATATATATATAAAATATATATATATATAATATATATATAAAATATATATACATATGAAATATATATATATATAAAATATATATATATATAAAATATATATATAGTATATATATATATAAAATATATATATAAAATATATATATATAAATTATATATATATATTTTATATATATGGAAAAAATGAAACGAAATTTCATTTCCCACTCTTAGTACGGCTGTTACTTAAATATAAGTATGTACACGTACATACTTACATGTATACAGACGTACAGTAGTATGTATATATATACATACATGCACACATATATATGTACGTATGGATTCACCGAACATTTATTATAATGCTCGGTGTGTTTGTAAACAAATATCCCGTATTAAGCCGTAGTGTACAGCAACCATCGCTGATCGTTTGTTCAACACTGACAAAGTATCGCTGTACTAGTTTCAAGCTTATTAGCTATCGTCAGCAACGTATACCTTCCTGCCAGATTGTTGAACGTATATACTTACCTTATGCATATTAACAGCTGAGAAGCCCAATTTGCATATCGAGTGGGTTAATCGGCCAGGTGCACCGAAAACGATAAACGGCAAAAATGAAACGAAATTTCATTTCCCACTCTTAGTACGGCTGTTACTTAAATATAAGTATGTACACGTACATACATATATGTATACAGACGTACAGTAGTATGTATATATATATACATACATGCACACATATATATATATGTACGTATGGATTCACCGAACATTTATTATAATGCTCGGTGTGTTTGTAAACAAACATCCCGTTTAAGCCGTATATATATATAATATATATATAAAATATATATATATATAAAATATATATATATATATATATATATATATATATATAAAATATATATATATATATATATATATATATATAAAATATATATATATAAAATAACGAAGGAAAGGTGGTAAGTACTCAATACTTAGGGTACTAGAGTGGGTAATAGGAACGAGTAGGACCCCGCGGCTGAGCTCAAACCGTTTCGACGGCTAATTCTGGACTAAATGAACATTTTTATCCTGGTATATGAATAGCCGAGCTTCTCAGGAGGTAATTCCATATACGGTAAAAGTGATCATCACAAGGATTGGTCAAAAGTTTGTTGTTGAGACACATAATTCTACCATGGCAATTTGTGGAAGGAAGGGGTAGCTGAACCTGCTAGTAGAAGAAAGAGGGAGAGGGAGTGGGGGAAACCCAGTCGTGCGTTGATAGTGCCAACTACAGCAGGACAGGAGGTCAAACAAGTATACTAGGGAGGGGGAGGGAGAGGAAGTCGAAACAATAAGTAAATCAATATGGAGTAAATATATAGAAGAATACCAAGAATGTTAAAAATATTTAAAAAAAACAATTTCTGGTTACTATTCCCTAACCACAGTCATCAAGTCTCTCACTGGTACTGTTAAACTATAGAAAAGTTTATTAGGTGGGACGGAATTGTAGTGAGACAATTTTAAGAGTTAGTAGTAATCAACCGAGTATATCTTACGGTGACAGGTCAACAAGTGGGGGGCCAAAATACTAAAGAAACTACCACGAAATAATAATTCAGAGTCCGAAACTAATACGAAATAAATGTTTCTACCCTAGGCACAAGACCAGCAACCACCCAGTGCAAAAAATAAACTAATACGAAATAATAATTCAGAATCCCGAAAATGAATACTAATACTATCTCTAAGGGTGCCGCTACGATACGAAAATTATAGTGCAAACTACATAAATGCTCGCACGAAGTATACGAAAAATTTGATACGGAAAATTAATTCAGAACCCCCCCCCCCAAAAAAAAAAATACTGATATACGAGAAATTAAAGCAGAGATACCACTAAGAAATGTAGAAAGCACGGAAATGGGGCAGCCATCGGATAAGAAAGCAAGTATCTGGGGTCTATCACATCTGCTATAAATAGCGGAGTCGGCCAATTCTATCATAGAATAGGGATGGGGGTACTGAGGCTACAAAGGACCTAGGGGCTGCCTCGGGTGGGCGAGAAAGTGAAAAGGACGACGACAAAGAAGGAGGACTGGGGTGGAAGGACTAGGAAGGGATGGGGGAAGAAGGAAATATAGAGGATACGATAAAAAGATATAAAAGAAGTTCTTACGTCTACCTTTGCAAGCAGGGGTTACCCATTACAAAGTCGGCAAGTGGGGCGTTACAGCCATTGTCTACCCCCCCCCCCCCCCGGGTCATTATGGGGTTTGAGGGCGAGGTAAGTCCTACGCAATCTGTGTTTGCATGCAGTTACCAGTTCGTCTATCTTGTTTAGGAGTTGGTCCGTCGAAAACAGCATTTTTAAAGTTTCCTCCGAGCATAAATTGCACGGACGGCGTCCTCCCGTGTAAGAGTTGGCTCTGGACAGTAAGCTCCAACAAAGCTTATATAGGATTAACCGCATGTGACTTCAAGACCCGGCTATACCAACACAGACATACTTTCCGAAACCCGGTCCGGCGTCACGCCACCACACTTTCGGGTCATATCTGGGACCTCAAAGATAACAATATTACCTATGATCTCACTTGGAGCTTACTGTCCAGAGCCAACTCTTACACGGGAGGATGCCTGCTGGTTCCGCTAATGGAAGCTGGACAGTAGGATATTTCCTCCTGGAAGCCACTCCGCTTGAGGGACTGGTTGTAATAAGGCGCATGTTCCTCGAATATCTGCTCATTAGCGAACAAACGAGATATGCGGAGGGAGATGTTTTTAACCAGGTTATTGGTGATGTTCCTAGGATGGTTTGACCGGCGGTGGATGTAGTGCAGGTTGTCGTTGGGTTTCCTGTATGGGTAGTACAGACCATTATCGAGGTCAAGGGTAACGTCCAGGAAGTTTACTCGGGTCAGGGACGTTTGTAGGGTTATTTTAAATCTCCAGTCGCAAAAGAAGCTGATTAATTGTTTACGGACCCGGTCTGTACTACTGGGGTTGTACCCTTTAAGGGTAAGGAGCCCATCATCACGGTACAATCCACCGCCGAATGCAGAAAACATCGGTGAGTTTATCTAGTAAAAATAATCCTATAAAATCTGTGACCTCAGCCGAATCCGTCTCGCCCATGCTGACGTCGAAGGGTGAGTCGGGAACGCTCTTTATCCATTTAGAGTTGTCGAAAAGTAGGATTGTCTTCCTGGCGTGGAGGATGATGTTTCTTTCCTGGTCGGCGATGGGCGAAAGTGTCTCGGCAAAGTCCAAGGCAGCCGTAAGTAGCGGTAAGGTAATTGAAGCATAGTAACTCTCTATGTCAAACTGGATGAATTTTCCGTCCCACCTAGTAAACTTTTCTATAGTTTAGCAGTACCAGTGAGAGACTTGATGACTCTGGTTAGGGAATAGTAACCAGAAATTGTTTTTTTATATTTTTAACATTCTTGGTATTCTTCTATATATTTACTCCATATTGATTTACTTATTGTTTCGACATCCTCCCCCTCCCTAGTATACTTGCTTGACCTCCTGCCCTGCTGTAGTTAGCACTATCAACGCACGACTGGGTTTCCTCCACTCCCTCTCCCTCTTTCTTCTACTGGCAGGTTCAGCTACCCCTTCCTTCCACAAATTGCCATGATAGAATTATGTGTCTCAAAAACAAACTTTTGACCAATCCTTGTGACAATCACTTTTACCCCCTGAGAAGCTCAGCTATTCATATACCAGGATAAACATGTTCATTTAGTCCAGAATTAGCCGTCGAAACGGCTTGAGCTCAGCCGTCGGGGTACTAATCATTCCTATATATAATATATATATATATATATATATAATATATATATATAAAATATATATATATAAAAAATATATATATATATATAATATATATATATATATATAAAATATATATATATATATATATTTAAAATATATATATATATATTTAAAATATATATATATATATTTAAAATATATATATATATTTATAATATATATATATATATATTTAAAATATATATATATATATATATTTAAAATATATATATATATATATTTAAAATATATATATATATATATTTAAAATATATGTATATATATTTAAAATATATATATATATATATATTTTAAATATATATATTTAAAATATATAAATTTAAAATATATATATATTTAAAATATATATATATAATATATATATATAATATATATATAATATATATATATATAAAATATATATATATATAAAATATATACATAAAATATATATATATATAAAATATATATATATATATAAAATATATATATATAAAATATATATATATATAAAATATATATATATAAAATATATGTAGATAAATCTACCAAGAGTTTACGGTAGTGTCCAATCCGTATGAAGAACTCAATGTAGTCCGGATATCATGGAAAGAAGAGATGCAATGAAAAATCACTTTCGGTGAAAGATAAACGGAATACAGAGTCAAGATAAAATATTAAAAAAATAATGAATAAAACAATGAAA
>OZ024753.1:17525077-17527577 GCA_964016885.1 Eledone cirrhosa | reverse complement strand
AATTAAGAGATCTTGATGTTACCTAGGTGATATTTATTTATCCCGATATATTTCGGAGAGATATTCGTTCATACGTAAAAGATCTCGGCGAATACAATCAGGCCACCATTTTTATTTTCAAATCAAATGCATTCTAACATTAACATTTCAGAATACTAAATTTATTAATTACAGTTTGTAAACTGTAATGCTTTTCCATCAATCACGTGACCCCCTATGTTCTGAGGTTTTTCTAGTCATATGCCTGGTCACCGATCTGTCCAGTTCGTCTGTCTACTAGCATACCAGGAAAAATATATACATTTTCTATATATTTTGTCTGAGGAGAACATGTTTGGCTTTATGTTGTTGGATTATAGTCGTCCGTCGAAAACAAAACAAAACCAAATCAAACCCATATTGTAAGAATGCCTGTATAGGCAATTGTTTTTAGATATAGAGTGTGTTGCTTTTTAGATAAATTGTTTAGGTGAATCTTTGAAATAAGTATGCATGGGGTGTGGTTTAAACCTATTTAAGATCATTCGTGAAATGTTTGGAAATACGTTAAGTTAATTTGGAAGACAGTGCTTATTACAGGTAGGGATGAAGACAATGGCTAAAGGATTGTATGGAGGGGCCCAACATGACAATAATTAGTGAAGTTGATGGACTAAACTTTTTCTGAGATTTATTGTCATACAACGGTGGTCTGAAAAGTTCATGGACTGACAACGAAGGAGTGTTGCTAGTGCTGTAAAATCTTGCATTTCAACTCTTCTTATTAATAACTGCATTGTTTCTTCCGGGGACAATGTTGAAAAATATACCTCATTTGGTCATTCCATGAGAGTATCTTGGTCAACCTATGAAGGAGTGATGCTAGAGCTGTGAAATCTTGCTTTCATTAATTTCAACTCTTCTTACTAATAACTGCATTGTTTCTTCCGGGGGCAATGTTGAAATATAAATCTCATTTGGTCATTCCATGAGAGTATCTTGGTCAGCCTATGACCCTTGTAGCCGACGTTCGTATGTTGAAGTCTTGTCGAAGCCTTATCTCCTACTCACCATCACACTCATATAGCCAGAATCGTTTCTGTAACGTGCAGTACATGTGGAGAGGTTTGAACATATTTTGGTGGGTTAGACTCTACTTCTGTATATTATTTGTTGCCACAGGCAGTATCGGTAGAGGGTCGGAAGCCATGCTTTGACGCATAGAGTTACAGCCCTTGCCATTCTGAATTCAAATCCCGCCGATGTTAACTTTGCCTTTCATCCTTACGGGGTCGATAAAATAAAGTACCAGTAACGCACTGGGTAATTGTTGGCCTTGTGCCAAAAGTAGAAACAATTATTTGTTACTTCTGGTAAACGTTATGTAATATTCGGGGTAGATTTAAAAGGCCACTCTCAAAAATACGAACCTTTTAATAACTGGTAACGGCCTTCCTCAGACGCGCATGTATATATTGTTGAAGCGGCAAGAGCCCAGGCGTCGGGTCCTGATTCTTTATAATATATGTGGTATGTATGTGTAAATATATATATATATATATATGCAAAGTTTTATTTAAATTGTTGGGTTACAACGAGTAAATATTTATAACTGATATAAAAGCACTCAACAAGTATTTGGAGTATATTTACGATATTAAATAAATGGAAACTATATTTATAAAACCAAATCAACTTTTTAAATGGAAGTTGAAGTTGTAAGGTATGTCAAATCTATCTATTTATAAGACTGTTTATATTGTATTTTGTCTGATGAAGGCATACCATATTTTTAATATGATATCCCTGAAATATATATAATGAAATAAATATGGTTTTATAAATATAGTTTCCATTTATTTAATATCGTATATATATATATATATATATATATATATATATATATATATATATATATATATTGTGTGTGTTTATTTGTGTATATATATATATATATATATATATATATGTATATATATGTATATATATATAAGCTTAAAAATGGAATGAGAATAAGAAAGCAAGAACGGGGGGGGGGGAGTTTTCCTCATCAGTTGTCTACCGGGGTCTCGGATATTTCAATGCTTTCAAGACAATATATCTACCATCCAGAGCGTTCAATAACTGGGTAAGTTATTGGGAAAACGGAGGAGGGAGGGAAGGAAAATAGAAAGGAAAAGGGGAAATAGCGAAAACAACAACAAACCGAAGAACGTGCAGCAACTGAAGGCAGAGAATCCAAGACCACAGCGGCAACAGAACATAAGTTCAAGAGCATGTGATCGAACGAAAAAAGACGCGACTGGCCCCAGCGAGTGTATGTGAGAAAAAGACTGCTAGAGGGTCAGGCGATGGAGACAATGAGGTGGCAAGGAGAGAGAGGGTGTGTGAAAGTGAGATGTAGAAAGGGAGAAGAAGAAAGAGAGGGAAGAGCAGATAGTAACGAAATAGGTAGGTAGAGGGAGAGAGAAGATGGGTCACAGTGAAACATGGTAAAGTATATGGAGAATAGAATGACTGT
>OZ024753.1:17500077-17522577 GCA_964016885.1 Eledone cirrhosa | reverse complement strand
CATTGAAGAAAACTGGTTTGATGGTGGCTGAGTGGGAGATAGAAACTTGGTGTGTAATGGCGAATGATGGAGTCCATAATTTTGAGCACAGACTCATAGAGCACGAGAAGGTCAAACGGGATGTGCGTAATCAATGCCCTGGTGTATCTCTCAAAACGATCGGTGTCGCCATTGAATTGAAGTGCCATGAGTGTGGAAAGATTTGCTTGAGAAAATCTGGTCTCAGGAGCCATAGTCGCAGCCATGTTCAAAGAGAACCAGTGAACTATGATCTCCACAGTATTGTGAAGGTTCACAGACAACCTAATGCAGAACCTCAGGCCAGGGAGATACATAGTTGTCGTCAATCTGCGAACGAATGTAAGTCTCTAACAGGCATGAAAAGTCATATCCTAGCATCACACATCTAAATTTGACGAGCGATTGCAATACTCTTAGCAGAGTTTGCAGCCATCACATATATATATATATATATATATAGGAACAAGTAAGACCCCGACGGCTGAGCTCAAGTCGTTTCGACGGCTAATTCAGTACAGAATTAGCCGTCGAAACGGCTTGAGCTCAGCCGTCGGGGTCTTACTTGTTCCTATTACCCACTCTACTACCCTAAGTATTGAGTACTTTGGTGCGTTATGGTCCACCTGGTTCCTTACCACATTTCCTTCGTTATATATATATATATATATATATATATATATAAACGTTTGAATATGTATAATAAAGACAAAACAATGCAGGTATGGACATAGAAAAAAGAATGCAATTGCAAAAGATATTGTTGACAAATCGTCTTTTACCTTAGATTTATTTAAATGTCCTTAATTTTCGAGATAATATCTCATGGCTTGGCAAAATATTTAGAAGGCTGGTTTGAGACCTTTATTTCCCTCTGAAGAAGAGATATTATTTCGAAAATTAAGGACATTTAAATAAATCTAAGGTAAAAGACGATTTGTCAACAATATCTTTTGCAATTGCATTCTTTTTTCTATGTCCATACCTGCATTGTTTTGGCTTTATTATACATATTCAAACGTTTATACCTCATTACAGAATGCTTCAAGTGAACTATAACCTCCTCCTATATATATATATATATATATATAAGAACACTGATGGGTAATATCCGTAGTAGTAGAGCACTCAGTCCATAGGACGAGTTTGGTAGAAGTAGTTCCACAACAGTTAATAACCGAGCTGATGAGGCATCTTAGGAGAAGCAAATTGTTCTCGGAAATTGTGAATTAACTGTTATTTGGACTACTTATATATATATACACATATATATATATATATACATATATATATATAAATATATATACTTAACACTGTAGGAGATAGAATGTATGTTGATGTTTATTGTTCAGAAGACAATTAGGTTTATGTTATCTGTGTTATCTAATTTAATTTATGTATTTAACTTTAGAAATCTATCAAAGGAAACTTCGATTTATGTACATCGATGGCTATTAAATGTTCCTAATTTACGTGTTTACAATTTATGGACATCTATAACAGTAAAACCTATGCTATTTTATAAATCCTAAATTTATACAGCGGAAGAAGTGTGTGTGACTGTGTGTGTGTGTGTGTGTGTGTGTGTGTGTGTGTGTGTTAGAATATGCGTATATATGTACGTCTGTGTGAACGGATGTATGTATGTACACATGTACGTATGTAAGTTTGTATGTACGTACGGGTGTACTTATGTATGTATGTACGTACATATGTATGTACGTACATTTGTATGTACTTACGTACGTACTTATGTATGTACGTACGTATGTACGTACGTATGTACGTACGTATGTACGTATGTACGTACGTATATACGTTCGTACGTATGTATGTATGTACGTATGTATATACGTACGTATGTACGTATATACATACGTATGTACGTATATATGTACATATGTATGTACGTATATATGTACATATGTATGTATGTATATATGTACATACGTATGCATGTATGTATGTACGTATGTACGTGTATACATACGTATGTACGTGTATACATACGTATGTACGTATATATCATATATACGTAAATACGTATTAACATTTATACGTACATACATACATGCATACGTATGTACATATATACGTACATATTTACATACGTATGCGTGTATGTATGTACGTATAAATGTAAATACGTATTTACGTATATATGATCATACGTACGTATGTATGTATCTATGTACGTATATATGATCATACGTATGTATGTATGTATGTATGTATGTATGTATGTCCATGTATGCCTATGTGTGTTAAAAGGGTAATGAATTGATAATTAAGTTAGTTTCGATCAAAGACTAAGTTAAATGATTATTTATTTTAAACTGATGAAAATATTGTTGTAGATATCAGAAAGAGGAGACAACAACAACACAATTTGTTGTGATTCAACCAAATTTGGAGATTGTCCCAGACAAATATAAAATTCACATTATCCAGTTTATTTCCTCCTTAAATTTACTTTAAAATGTTATAACAGACACACAAGATTATACTCACAAAAATATACCAACACATAGGCAAATATTAGCGTAACACAGATATATAAACAAAAAGTAATACACACATACACACAAATATATATACCCGCACACACATGCTCTCACATGCACACACACAGACGAATATATATATATATATATATATATATACCCGTACACACAGATTATACTCACAAAAATATACCAACACATAGGCAAATATTAGCATAAACACATAGATATATAAACAAAAAGTAATACGCACATACACACAAATATATATGCCCGCACACACCACAGATGCTCTCACATGCATACACACAGACGTATATATATATATATATATATATATATATATATATATATATATATATATATATATACCCGTACACACACACATACACACACAGACATACAAATATAAATATACGCGCACTCACAATTAATTGGACATACATCCACACGCACACACACATAGATACACGTGCACTAACACACATATTCAAACAAACATGAATACACGTACACACACACGTACAATCAAACAAATATTCGCACACCCACCCAAACACATACGCATAAATAAATACACGTACACACACATACACTCATCCACACAGACACATACATAAATACATATACGTACACCCATCCACACGTAGTTATACATTAGCATAAACACATGGACATAAAACAGAAACTAATACACACACTTAAGCATATCAAAAATACACATTAGATACACACACAAACGCGTGTGTGTGTGTGTGTGTGTGTGTGTGTGTGACCTCTCAATATATAGTTATATAGACCTCTCACTATATAGTTATATAGACCTCTCACTATATAGTTATATAGACCTCTCACAATATATAGTTATATAGACCTCTCACAATATAGTTATATAAACCTCTCACTATATAGTTATATAGACCTCTCACAATATATATAGTTATATAGACCTCTCACTATATATATAGTTATATAGACCTCACACTATATAGTTATATAGACCTCTCACTACATAGTTATATAGACCTCTCACTATATAGTTATATAGACCTCGTACTATATAGTTATATAGACCTCGCACTATATAGTTATATAGACCTCGCACTATATAGTTATATAGACCTTTCATTATATAGTTATATAGACCTCTCAATATATACTTAGATAGACCTCTCACTATATAGTTATATAGACCTCTCACAATATATATAGTTATATAGACCTCACACTATATAGTTATATAGACCTCACACTATATAGTAATATAGACCTCTCACTACATAGTTATATAGACCTCGTACTATATAGTTATATAGACCTCGCACTATATAGTTATATAGACCTTTCATTATATAGTTATATAGACCTCTCAATATATACTTATATAGACCTCTCAATATATACTTAGATAGACCTCTCACTATATATATAGTTATATAGACCTCTCACTATATATATATAGTTATATAGAACTCTCACTACATATTTATATAGACCTCTCACTATATAGTTATATAGACTTCTCACTATATAGTTATATAGACCTCTCACTATATAGTTATATAGACCTCTCACTATATAGTTATATAGACCTCTCACTATATATAGTTATATAGACCTCTCACTATATAGTTATATAGACCTCTCACTATATAGTTATATAGACCTCTCACTATATATAGTTATATAGACCTCTCACTATATAGTTATATAGACCTCTCACTATATAGTTATATAGACCTCTCACTATATAGTTATATAAACCTCTCACTATATATATAGTTATATAGACCTCTCACTATATAGTTATATGGACCTCTCACAATATATATAGTTATATAGACCTCTCACTATATATATGTAGTTATATAGACCTCTCACTACATATATGTAGTTTTATAGACCTCTCACTATATATATGTAGTTATATAGACCTCTCACTATATAGTTATATAGACCTCTCACTATATATATTGTTATATAGATCTCTCACTATATATATAGTTATATAGACCTCTTATTGTATATAGTTTAATAGTTCTCACCACATATATTGTTATATAAACGCACACCACAATATTATCCAGATGTTTATAGGAATAAACCATTGTATTCTGCAAGTGATTCTATCTAACAGCCATGCAGTAATGCAACTTTATTTGATAATAGAATTGATTTACTAAAATAAAGAACACTATTACGAGCTAACCAAGTGTATGTGGAAGAGCAAGTCCACAATGAAATTCATAATTCGAATATATCTTCCAGAAATAAATTTACTTTTGTGCCAAAAATGTTTCGTTACCATCACGATGATATATCATTATTATTTTCCAATATATTATATATGAAGAATTCAAAAATAAAATATTACCAGATTTGCAAATGAATAATACATGTATTCTTGGCACAAGATTCCTACAATTATGTTTGAGTTACAATAGGATTCGATAGTTTTAGATATATTCCATTTCTATTTATCAATATCAGTCGCCTGAAATCTTCGTAGGCTTACATAATGTTAGATTACATTATATAGAACATAGCTAAAGACTACAATGATGTTTGATTTAGAACTTCGATTTACAGAATATAAATAGATTTAGAAAAGATATTTTTCCAAGCTAAATATCAGGTCCTATAATAAAATACCATATAATAAAAAATGTTAAACAGTACCACAATTGTATTCAATCAGTTTCCTATGGAAAGACACAGATTCACACACACACACACACACACACGTGTATGTTTGTGTGTGTTTGCATGCATGTGTGAGTGCGTAAGTGTGTGCGTGGTACGCATGCACGTGTTAGAGTGTGAGTGTGTGTACATGCATGTGTGAGTGCGTGTGTGTGTGTGTGTACGTGTGTATGTGTGCGTTCTATAGACAGACAGAGAGACAGATATAGACATACAGCCAATTCTTTAATCACATTAGGGTTATGTTTTGGTTTAAACTTATGTCTAAACTTTGCGGGTACTTTAAAGCAGGAAGTACTTTCGAGTTCTTTGCAATCCAACTGCCTGACAGTCGGCCTCAATCCCGGTAGATACGCCATCAATACACCAAGTATATATGATGTGTTTATGTCTAGGAATAATCTTATTTCTCTCGCTACTCATACGGAAAGTAGCGAATGTGGACCCATGTGCAGGACTCATAGTCAAACCGTCCTCATGATTGCATTGGTTCCCTAATAAAAAATCATTGTTAAGCAGGCCAACCTTCTAAGGTTGTTTCTAACTATATTCTTCCTCTTTATTCTAGGATTTGTATACATCTTGTCCAAAGTACATTACAAAAGTTTTGGTAAAAAGACTTTTGCATTCACGGTGGAAATGTGGCCGACATATCTAGTTTCCTATAAAACATCAGAATGATATATAGTTAACTAAATAGCGGGATTAATACGGCCACTTCCGAACCGGCCGGCCGCCATTACCACCTCCTGTATCCTCCGTCTATCACATATCGAGAGGGACGTGGCTGAAGTAGCGAGTGTCACTGGCTGCTCTCCACGGCAATGTTTTAGTCAAGTTGTCCATGAGATATAACAGCTGTATCACCTAGCCATCAATGAGATATAACAGCTGTATCACCTAGCCATCCATGGGATATAACAGCTGTATCACCTAGCCATCCATGAGATATAATAGCTGTATCACCTAGCCATCCATGGGATATAACAGCTGTATCACCTAGCCATCCATGGGATATAACAGCTCTATTACCTAGCCATCCATGGGATATAACAGCTGTATCACCTAGCCATCAATTAGATATAACAGCTGTATCACCTAGCCATCCATGAGATATAACAGCTGTATCACCTAGCCATCCATGAGATATAACAGCTCTATTACCTAGCCATCCATGAGATATAACAGCTGTATCACCTAGCCATCCATGGGATATAACAGCTGTATCACCTAGCCATCAATTAGATATAACAGCTGTATCACCTAGCCATCCATGGGATATAACAGCTCTATTACCTAGCCATCCATGAGATATACCAGCTGTATCACCTAGCCATCCATGGGATATAACAGCTGTATCACCTAGCCATCCATGAGATATAACAGCTGTATCACCTAGCCATCCATGGGATATAACAGCTCTATTACCTAGCCATCCATGAGATATAACAGCTGTATCGCCTAGCCATCCATGGGATATAACAGCTCTATTACCTAGCCATCCATGGGATATAACAGCTGTATCACCTAGCCATCCATGAGATATAACAGCTGTATCACCTAGCCATCCATGAGATATAACAGCTGTATCACCTAGCCATCCATGAGATGTAACAGCTGTATCACCTAGCCATCAATGAGATATAATAGCTGTATCACCTAGCCATCCATGGGATATAACAGCTGTATCACCTAGCCATCCATGAGATATAACAGCTCTATTACCTAGCCATCCATGGGATATAACAGCTGTATCACCTAGCCATCAATTAGATATAACAGCTGTATCACCTAGCCATCCATGGGATATAACAGCTGTATCACCTAGCCATCAATTAGATATAACAGCTGTATCACCTAGCCATCCATGGGATATAACAGCTGTATCACCTAGCCATCCATGAGATATAACAGCTGTATCACCTAGCCATCCATGAGATATAACAGCTGTATCACCTAGCCATCAATTAGATATAACAGCTGTATCACCTAGCCATCCATGAGATATAACAGCTGTATCACCTAGCCATCCATGGCATATAACAGCTGTATCACCTAGCCATCCATGGCATATAACAGCTGTATCACCTAGCCATCCATGGCATATAACAGCTGTATCACCTAGCCATCCATGAGATATAACAGCTGTATCACCTAGCCATCCATGAGATATAACAGCTGTATCACCTAGCCATCAATTAGATATAACAGCTGTATCACCTAGCCATCCATGAGATATAACAGCTGTATCACCTAGCCATCCATGGCATATAACAGCTGTATCACCTAGCCATCCATGGCATATAACAGCTGTATCACCTAGCCATCCATGGCATATAACAGCTGTATCACCTAGCCATCCATGAGATATAACAGCTGTATCACCTAGCCATCCATGGGATATAACAGCTGTATCACCTAGCCATCCATGAGATATAACAGCTGTATCACCTAGCCATCCATGGGATATAACAGCTCTATTACCTAGCCATCCATGGGATATAAGAGCTGTATCACCTAGCCATCAATTAGATATAACAGCTGTATCACCTAGCCATCCATGGCATATAACAGCTGTATCACCTAGCCATCCATGGCATATAACAGCTGTATCACCTAGCCATCCATGAGATATAACAGCTGTATCACCTAGCCATCCATGGGATATAACAGCTGTATCACCTAGCCATCCATGAGATATAACAGCTGTATCACCTAGCCATCCATGAGATATAACAGCTGTATCACCTAGCCATCCATGGCATATAACAGCTGTATCACCTAGCCATCCATGGCATATAACAGCTGTATCACCTAGCCATCCATGAGATATAACAGCTGTATCACCTAGCCATCCATGGGATATAACAGCTGCATCACCTAGCCATCCATGGGATATAACAGCTGTATCACCTAGCCATCCATGGCATATAACAGCTGTATCACCTAGCCATCCATCAGATATAACTGAGATGTTTCACCTAGCCAGAAGTGCAAATGATGCCCCACCGTTCCGCTTCTTTCTGTTTCCCATTATTTTCTCCCTTCCTTGTCTATAAAATAAAGTACCAGTAATGCACTGATTAATTGCTGGCCTTGTGCCTAAAGTAGAAACAATTATTTTCTCCCTTCCTGTTTGTTATAAGATATAACTAATAAATGATATGCTCCCTGCTGGAACACCCCTGCACAGTATTGGACTTTGCAGAATCTAATGAGAAATGACAGCAATGTATTCAGCTGTAACGGAACCACATCTAGCCAAGTTTTGTAACTGACACTCTTGTGAAAACGACAAGAAGAAGAAGAAGTAATAAATATTCTTCTTCCACAAATATCTACTTGTATGAAGACTCCATGAGTTGGTGTATTGATTTAAGAGATATTTTGTGAGTCTTTATATTGTTGTGGCTTAAAGGTTACGGTGGTCGACTCCCAGTAGTACGCTTTGTCCTTGAGCAAGACGCTTTATTTCACCTTACACTAGTTCACTCAGCTTGCAAATATGAATTGTACCTCTAATTGAAAGCTCCAGCCATGTCATTCCCTACATCACGCTAAATCTCTCCCAGAATTATATTAAGAGTCTTCGTGTCTCTGTAATCCTCAGTCACTTACCTGTTAATTGCACGAGACGGCTGTTTCATTGTTCCATCAACTGAAACACTCGTCGTCGGAACTGTGTTCATACGGTTTGGCGGTACCAGTAGACTTCGGATGCCATGGTTTGCAGCATAGAGCTACGTCCCTTTATGGTATGAGTTCAAATCCCGCCGAGGTAAATTTTGCCTTTCATCCTTACGGGGTCAATAAAATAAAGTACCAGTAATGTACTGTGATCATTCCTGGCCTTGTGCAAAAAAGAAGAAATAATTAGAGAGAGAGAGAGAATCGGCAGAGACGGCTGAGACCACTAATTATGGGAGTACTCAAAGCATGCTGTACGCACAATCCGAAACCACTTGGCACCGTGGTCGGGATTTTGAATAACTCTCTCTCTCTCTCTGTATATATATATATATATATATATATGTATATATATATATAAAAACGGAAAAAATGAAACGAAATTTCATTTCTCACTCTTAGTACGGCTGTTACTTAAATATAAGTATGTACACGTACATACATATATGTATACAGACGTACAGTAGTATGTATATATATATATACATACATGCACACATATATATATGTACGTATGGATTCACCGAACATTTATTATAATGCTCGGTGTGTTTGTAAACAAACATCCCGTAGTGTTCAGCAACCATCGTTGCTCGTTTGTTCAACACTGAGAAAGGAACGCTGTACTAGTTTCAAGCTTATTAGCTATCGTCAGCAACGTATACCTTCCTGCCAGATTGTTGAACGTATATACTTACCTTATGCATATTAACGGCTGAGTAGCCCTATTTGCATATCGAGTGGGTTAATCGGCCGGGTGCATATATATATGTGTGCATGTATGTATATATATATACATACTACTGTACGTCTGTATACATATATGTATGTACGTGTACATACTTATATTTAAGTAACAGCCGTACTAAGAGTGGGAAATGAAATTTCGTTTCATTTTTGCCGTTTATCGTTTTCGGTGCACCCTGCCGATTAACCCACTCGATATGCAAATTGGGCTACTCAGCCGCTAATATGCATAAGGTAAGTATATACGTTCAACAATCGGGCAGGAAGGTATACGTTGCTGACGATAGCTAATAAGCTTGAAACTAGTACAGCGTTCCTTTGTCAGTGTTGAACAAACGAGCAACGATGGTTGCTAGATACTACGGCTTAATACGGGATGTTTGTTTACAAACACACCGAGCATTATAATAAATGTTCGGTGAATCCATACGTACATATATATATGTGTGCATGTATGTATATATATATACATACTACTGTACGTGATGTATACATATATGTATGTACGTGTACATATATATATATATATATATTATTTATGTTCATTCATAACAAAAGTGGTACCCAAGGCCCAATATCGACCATACCTGTAGAATGTAAGAGGGTTCAAAATTGTGACCTTGTCTTCAGGCGTTTATACGTCTTTATAAGATACGGTTTACAGTAAAGCGTGCTAAAACACTTGTTGACGAAACACGCGTTATAACAGTGGGAAATAATTCCAAGATGTAAATTTAAAATAATGAAACCGTACACACACACACACACCATATATATATATATATATATATATATATATATATATATATATATATATATATATATATTATATATTAACCTGTTGGTTTTCTCCTTGCTTCGGTGTCGTGGCTGGGCTTGCCTGCCACAGTTTTCAATTTGTCATGCCGTCTAACGAATGTTATTACTCTGAGATTCCTCATCGAGTGCTTGGCAACACAATTACTCATTGTATCTCGTTGGCTTGGCTACAGCCGAAGCTTCGATTTTACTAAACTTCCATTAAATATATATATATATATATATATATATATATATATATATATATATAGTTTCGTTGACAAATATATCAATGTGCCCAGACACGCAGATATATTGCGCTTGGTATGACAGTGTGGTTTTAGCTCGATGTACCCAGAGTGACCCCCCAGCTGGCCCTTGTTCTGGTGACGCAGCTTGATGGAACATGCAACTATTGATATACTCTTGTTTATAGGCTCTGATGATTCCTGCCTTAGGGTACGGATGAAACACTGTTAGCTAATAAAACAATGTATTTCTAAGCACTCTTTAGTTATTCCTAAACCTATATATATATATATAAATGTACGTATAGTATATTTAGCACTATACTGTATGTTTAGTTAAAAAGATTTTGAAGACATTCGCTATAAGTTTTAAAGTAGTGACTATGTCACTTACCTATTCTCGGCAAAAGCAATAGAGAATGATCGATAGTCTTGTTTCTCCCTCATTTGCGTTTATCAAGACCACTCACTCCTTCGCTTCTGTCGAGGGTTATAGAAACTAAATTCTTATAGAATTCCAGTAATATTTAAGAGCTGATTAAACATATATACCAAGCTAAATTTTCATTCTGTAGATTAGAAAGGAATAAATCATGTTTAAACATGATTACAAGAGTTATTACTATTTAACTTAGTGATGATGTTTTCATAACTTAGATGAATGTTCTCTCATCGAGTAATATATTACTTATGTTTTGTAACGTATTGTTTCGGTTTTCTTTAAAATAACGAAGACCTGCCTATTGCTTTTCCATATTTCAAATTATTATCAATAGTTTACAAGTCCTACAGATTTAATTTAAGGTTTGTATTTTCATCTTTGGTTATGTGTGTTTATTTCCTTCACACCTCCATAACTGTCATCAATCGATTCTAATCATAATTATACTTCTCACAATCTCCAGAGCCTGATAAAATCATTCGGTTTTTTCTTGTTTTCGTCTTGTATAACACCATTACTCTCACGTTATCACTATATTTCTATATTTCCTTATTCAATGTGAGAGCAAAGCTATATATTATCAATAGCTGAGAAGATATATATTAAATGTTTCTTACTTCTTGATTATTTAATAACCTCTTTTATAATTTCCGTTAACACATTTACAACATTCTATGTCACTGAATATATATGACGTTCCCCATAAAATATACCACTGTTTTAAGTGGTATAAGTGGTATATAGAGAAACTTACATCTTTCACACATAACTATAAACCAACACTTAGAATAAATATAAAATACACGAAAGTTAAAAACCTTGCCATAAAAATGAAACCTCAAACATTCAAGTTGGAGAACATATTTCATATAACGAAAGTTATATCTAAACATTAGTGTAAATATGAGGGTTATTATCTTTATATATTAACATGTTACATCGAATACAACTACGACACTTTTCCGACATTTTACTATGCATTTACAAAAATCCATTGCGACATAAAACATTAGACACAAAAAAAATATTAGTTGCTAATATTATATAAAATTCAATGGCATTGGATTGGCAGTATCGTTAAAGGGTCGGACGCGATGCTTTGCAGTATAAAGTTATGGCCTTTTAAGTCTGATTTCAAATCCCGCTGAGGTTAACTTTGCCTTTCATCCTCACGGGATCGATAAAATAAAGTACCAGTAATACACTGGAATAATTTCTGGTCTTGTGCCAAAAGTAGAAACAATTATATAAAATCTAATATACCATGAAAAGGTAAAATTCTAGAAGCTTCCATAATAATAAAAGACAAAGCAAATATCAGCAAACATATACAAGGGAAATAACCAATGCAATTTAATTGTTGAGCAATTCTAAATCTAGCAACGACTATATTACTAACCATTATCCCTATGACCCATTGCTGACTGTCAGAAAGAGTGGAAAGACTATTACCATTTTATTCTGATGATGGTGATGATACCTAGGAAGGTTTTAAAAGATAAAAGAGTCTACTAGTTTATCCCACAATCATATTCTGGGGCCTTCAATATGGTCGTAGCTAGGTTCCCTTTCTCCTCCCATTAAGCCATAAATTGTGTGTTTCTGTATGTGTGTGCCTGTGTGTATGTCCCTGTGTGCGTGCCTATGTGTGTATATGTGTCTCTGTGCTGGTGTTTGAGCCTGTGTGTGTGTGTGTCTGTGTGTGTCCATCACTTTCTAGTCTTTATTCAGCAGTCCATTTGGCAAAGGGCGGTGGATTGGCTGTATTGGTACAGGGTCGGACGCCATGCATTCCAGCATAGAGTTACGCCCCTTTATGGTCTGAGTTCAAATCCCGCCGAGGTTAACTTTGCTTTTCATCCTTACGAGGTCGATAAAATAAAGTACCAGTAACGCACTGGGATAATTTGCTGGCTTTGTGCCAATAGTAAAAACAATTATTACATTATTAATTTACGTGTCCCCTGACATATAACAGGTAATGTTCTCAACTGTAGATTTACCTCTGTGTAATACCAGACTTTTATGTAGCAACAATAATTACCATTTTCAGATTTCATACAGTTTATTCAAAATAATGAAATTAATGGTAATTTTCAAAATAAAGAATATTTATTAAATTAACATATTAAATAAAAGAGATTTCTCATTTGTATATTTGCAATAATTATGCGCCATAAATTAGAGTAACACAATTTAACAATCATGTCATTACAGATGCAGTTTACTGTTTCATTCCAAATAGAGCTAATGTTGTTTAGTATAACCAACAACACGTATTATAAATATTGATTAGTTTTTGTTTAGAATCTACTGATTGCGTTTCCTATAAAGAATTAAATATGTTGTGGTACCTCCGTCGATTCCAGCGAAGAGTGTTCCAGTTGATTCGATCAACTGAAACAGCCAGCTCCTCAAAATACAAGGGCCGGCTGAAGGAGTAATGCTAGCGCTATGAAATAAATAACTGCATTGTTTCTTTCTTAAGACTATGTTGAAAAATAAACATCCTTTAGTCATTACTTGAGAGTATATTGATGAGCCTATGAACATTTCAGCCTATGAAGGAGTGATGCTAGAGCTGTGAAATCATGCATGCATTAATTTCAACTCTTATAAATAACTGCATTGTTTCCTTCTACGATCTATGTTGGAAAATAAACAGCTTTTGATCATTCCATGAGAGTATCTTGGTTAGCCTATGAACATTTCTGCCAACCCTCGTAACTTACAGCTGACTGATCATTCCAGACACGTGTAGATTTGACGTAGATTTCTGTGTCATTCAGGTTGCTATAGGTGTGACAAGATGTTCAGGTACAATTCGTTGAGTCACCTGGAGCAACGTGAAATATGTCTTTATCAAAGACACACTGCTCTAGGAATCTTACTCAGAATTTATAATCGTGAGCCAAACACTAACAACTAAGAAGGAACTATATATATAATTTAGAATATATCGCAGTTTATCACTGAATATATAAACAGACAAAACACTTGTATCTTTACCACACGCCATTTCTGATTAAGGCACAAGTCTAATTTTGTTTCTGTATCGAGACTAGTAATAGGTGGTTGTAGAACCAAACTCTATTAGTCAATATATCGATGCATCATGATCAAACCCTTGGAAACGACCGTAAAACAATGAACTAATTAAGAATCTTCGCCGTTTGTTTTATTTTCATTGTTCAAAACACATATATGTATTTATGACTGTAGCACGATCCGAATCTTTGATGGAACCTTATGGAATTAAATCCTACTACAAAAACTAAAGCTCTTGTAGCACTATTTAGTTGGGATCATTTATTGACGACTGAATAGAGTTCTAACAAGGTTATTGGCTCGACCTTAGACAGTTGGTTCACTTGACCGACACATGTTAAATAAGATGTTCCTCCGGAAGCCATTTTTCGGTTACTTTCACCAGCAAAGGTTGACAAGGTTGGTCCTCAGATCAATGAATTGTACGTTCCTGGTATGGCTCCGTTGAAATAACTGGCCTTAATAATAATATATATATATATATATATATATATCGCGATAACCAAAGAAGTGGGGTCGACTCCCATGTACGTCAATACTCATCTTTTTTCCATTTATCTGAGGGTTCTAAACCCCAATATCAGGCTAAAATTCCTTTAGTCAAAAATACGGTGAAAGCTATATATTTTCTAATTTCAAACCTGCTCACTGTTTCAAAACATACTTACTTGATATATATATATATATATATATATATATATATATACATAGTGTTTGCAGGGTTGGGACCGGCAAGACCACTAATCATCGGAGCACTCAATAATAGGGACATGTAGAGTTGGTTATAGAGATAGGTAAAATACCAATACAAACCGAAACCGTTGGCGCCGGTGTCAGGTTTTACCTCTCTCTCTCTCACACACACACACGCCGAATTTTGAGCAAGAAAGATGGAAAAAGAACTTACTCTAACATTAAATCTTTAATGTTTAGTTTTTAACTCCTATTAATACTTTTTAATTTTTTATTTCAATACTCAACATTTGATAAGATGAATTTTAATAATACATCGAAACCGGTAATATTTTATATACTTTATAAAACTTTTTTATAAAGGAGTTGTCCCTCGCATTTTTTTAATAATGTCATCTTTTCAATAATGTCACTTTGACGAATCAAAGAAAGGATAAAAAAAGAAAAACAGACCCTTAAATACATTTTCCGTGCTATTTCCAACTTCACCTTTTCTCTATATCCACTGTTTTGTATAGAACCTTACTTCCCTTTTCTAATATACAACATTAAATTATTCCTAACAAGCTCATATGTCCCAAGGCTCTGATACCATCAACACTATAAACACAGAGCTGGCATATCTAAGAACTGACTGAGGTCATAGCCATTCAATGGCTATCATCGAAATATATATAGCAGTAAATAAAGGATTATGAGTTTATGCAATTGACTTATATATATACTATGCCAACTAGCGGACTATTGACAGTAAGTTAAACAATTTTTCACTTTTTTATTGTTTTTGTTTTGATATGCACTCTATTTTTCCTGCTATTAATTTTGTCTCTCACTCTTTTAAGTTGTGAAATAGACTGGTTCTCTACGCACGCGGCTGACACATTTCAGCTCGCTACTATATTGCTCTATAATGGATAATCGCATTTAAAGTCCGTTAAAGGTTCTTGGCACTACCATTGTTACCATCGCTTACCTCTAGCCATGGGACTTGGAGACATGAACCGAATGCTACCATTCTATTATACATCGATCTGGACTGCTATTTCTAATGGCCATCTTTTCACCTCTTAATAATTTGTGTGTGAGACACGTTGGCTCAGTGCTTCTGACAGGAACGAGAAGATTGATTCTCTTAGTCTCCCGCCACCACGTAAAATTTGTAAATTGGTGGCTAGTCGAGAGATAGAATCTTATCGGCTGCCAGTTGCTAATCGCTTTACCGTGTCAGTCGTCACAAACAGTCATGACCGGCATCGGCTGGTGTTTTGATTCTGTCGATCGATTGGTTATTGATTAGGCGATACCCGCTGATGAAGCCGCATAAGCCGATTGTGCATTGTTGCATAATATATACAGACGGATGGTGCTGTGCACCTTACTGCTGCATTAGTGCGGCAGAAACTCGAGTCCGGGACAATTATAGGCACCCGATTCACGTGTGTTGTGTTTAAGCGAATAACTATATGTATATATATATATATACATATAATATAAGATCAAAAGATGGTTAAAAGAGTTCCAAGTATTTTATTATGCGCATTTCAAAAACAAATATCATCATGAGATGATATCTGCGTTTTCATCAGATAAAATAGGGATACAAGATATGAAGGTTAAAAAACACTTGTGAATAGTGAAGTTTTAAATCAACATATGAAAAATAATTTAAGATTGATGTGTGACATTGGGAAAAGTGAGGAGGGGGGGTTGGAAAGAGTAAGGAAGAGGAGTAGATGAGAGTAAAGAATGGTGGGGAGGAGTATAAGAAGGAAGGATGAGAGAGGAGGAGAGATGGGTGATAGAGAGAGAGAGATAGCCTTTACAACTGAGAAAAATATATATTGTCTCACAGAGAGAAAATAAAAAGCCGTTGGAAGATAATAGATAATTTAAAAGAATTTGAAATTAAAAGTTAACGAGAAAAAGGGGTTAAGAATAATATTAAATTAAGGGGTTAAGAATAATATCAAGTTAAGGTCTGTAGAGTACAAACTGTAGAGTGCTACTTACCGGATATTTGCATTGCTTTATTGTGCTACAATAAAACTCACCTCCTACATATATATATATATATATATATATATATATATATATATATATATATATATATATATATATATATGTATAAACACATAAAACATATAACCAGAAATAGTCGTTGAAACGGCTTGAGCTCTGCTGTCGGGGTCATACTGTTTCCTATATATATGTATATATACATAAATATTTATGTTTGAAAGAGTCTGTTGTTCTCTTTAGTACGCTTACAGTAGATTTAATTCATTATTTAAAAGTTAATGTTTTGTTGTAATATTTGTATGTTGCCATCTGTGACAACAGTATTTACCAACCACTCATAAACGTTGCTTCATTCAGGCTAGTTTTTTCAAAATTTCATTTATAAACGTTATCTGCCAAGATATCACTAATGTTAGTTTGCTTCTACTAAATGATATTTACAACTTTTAGAAATAATTAAATGGACAACGTAGACATGATTTACATTTACTGTTTATTATATAAAAATATTTTAATTATAATTATGAGCAAAATAAAGCGTTGAATTAAAAGATTCAAAATTAATGTTTAACTGGGCGCGTGTAATTATATATATACATGTGTGGTGTGTGTTCGTTCATATATATATACCCACACACACACATTTATATATATTTATATATTTAATTAAATAGCTCTGTACTATACACAAAGCACTTTTCTTTCCTTTATCTTTTCCACGGAAATATATATGTATATATACATACATATATATGTATATATATATATACATACATACATATATATGTATATATATATATACATACATACATATATATGTATATATATATATACATACATATATATGTATATATATATATACATACATACATATATATGTATATATATATATACATACATATATATGTATATATATATATATACATACATATATATGTATATATATATATACATACATATATATGTATAAATGCTAAAACCATGGGTGAGATACTGCAGAAACAATACTGCTCTGTTTTCAGCAATCCTGATATGGCCGATCTGGGCTGTATCGGCGATGTTACTCCCCATTACACCTTATCGGACATAACGTTTGGCGCCCCTGATGTCTTGGCGGCAATAAAGGAAATCAAGCATAATTCAGCAGTAGGTCCCGATAGGTTCCCTGCTTGTGTCTTGAAGGCGTGTCAACACCAACTTGCATCTCCTCTTGCCAATCTGTGGCGGAACTCACTGGATGCTGGATATGTGCCAGAAAACCTTCTATCCCAGTCTGTTGTCCCAGTTTTCAAAAAGGGAAACAAATCCCTTGCCGTGAATTACCGTCCAATCTCACTCACCTCTCATATCATTAAGGTATTTGAGAGAGTGGTGAGATCGCGAATGAGCCACTTCCTTGAGAGTAACAATATGCTGAACTCCAACCAGCATGGATTCCGTAATGGAAGGGATTGCCTGACGCAGCTACTGCATCACTTTGATGACATTTTGAGAGCCTTGGGAGAGGGTTCCAACACTGATGTTATCTACCTTGATTTCAGCAAGGCCTTTGACAGGGTTGATCATAACATTCTACTGAGAAAGCTGTCCAATATTGGTGTCACTGGAAAGCTGCTGCAGTGGATCAAGAGCTTCCTGTCAAACAGAACCCAACATGTTGTAGTTGAGGGAGTCAAATCAAGCCCAGCCAAAGTCAGTAGTGGGGTCCCACAAGGCACTGTGTTGGGCCCACTTCTCTTCATCATCTATATTAATGACATCACTGACATCATCAAACACAGCAACATTAAAATTTTCGCTGATGATTCCAAGCTCCAAAAGGTCATCAATGGCGTGGATGACCGGATAAGCCTTCAGTCAGACCTACTGGCTGTTACCCAATGGGCAGAAAAGAACAACATGTTACTGAACGAAGACAAATTCGAACTGATCCACTTTGGAAAAGAGGATGCTCTAAAACTCCCGTACTCCCTTCCCTCCGGGGAAACTCTCGTGGCATCTAACAACATCAGAGACTTGGGAGTAACCGTGGACAGCAACATAAGCTGGACCACGCATATAAGCAGCAAAGTTGACATGGCCCGCAGAATGTGTTCCTGAATCCTCAGAACCTTCCAGTCGAGAGATTCCCACACCATTATCCTTCTCTTCTCTACTTTTGCCCGACCACACCTTGAATACCGTTGTCCACTGTGGTCTCCCCACACGAAACAAAGTATCATGAAACTTGAAGCTCCTCAAAGGGCAATCACGAAAAAGATAGATGGCATGTCAGACCTTAACTACTGGGGTCGATTAGAAAACCTGAAACTTTACTCACTCCAACGTCGCCGTGAGCGTTATATTATCTGCATGATGTGGAAAATGTTCCATCATCACTGCCCAAATGATGTTGGCATCGCCTTCAAGATACACCCAAGGCTTGGGCCCCGTTCTATCCGTCCCATTCAAAAATCTAAATCGCAACTCATAACAACAATACGGCACAATTATTTCACCTCAATCGGCCCTGCTCTCTTCAACATCACACCAGGACACGTCAAAACAGAAACTGACCACACAAAATTCAAGAAGTCTTTGGACAAATTCCTCCAAGTAATCCCGGACAAACCACCCACACCCGGATATGTCTCCGCAAACAGTAATTCTCTTCTCGAATGGGCCATGGTGCCCAAATCCTGAATTGAAAGACTTCGCCAGGTGGTGCTATTAAGTTAGACATGGCCTGGGCCAATACTGGCCAAAACATTTCGAAGTTATTCAAAGTTACATATGTATATATACATATGTACATACATATGTACATACATACATACATACATACATGCATACACACACACACACACACATATACATACATATATATATATATACATACATATATACATGGTGGCTGCCAACTCGTTTTCGAGTACGGCCACTACTTTATATCCATGTAGGAGAACCCCTACCGATGCGCTGAACGAGTGTGACGTTTTAGTCCAGCCAGCGATTTGAAAACTCTGGTACAAACACTACACTTGTGACAATTATTGACACATAGTGCTGGGCCCATGGTACCATGTGACGACAAGGGTAGAGAGATCTCCAGATATAAAGCAATGCCTGTGCCGTCAAGCTTTTATAGTGAGCAAAGGCACTGCCCAAAGCCAGTCCCACTCTCTTAACCAAGATGATATTTACCAAAAAGAAGAACAAATCAACATCATTGGATACCATCAGGGTTGCAGGTGTTATATCAGAGTTTTCCTTCTCCTAGACAAAGGCTAAGGGGTCATCTCTCCCGGTAAAATTCGATATGCCTTACGAGCTCCTTTGCCCTTTGACATGTTTTGTTTTTAGTCCTGCAGGATGTCCAAAGTCACCCTGCTCACCAAGACACCTTGGTGGGGTTGCCAGTTTAGTCGCCAACCACCCGACCATGAGACAGGTTGTACTGGGATACATGTTACCAGTAGCACCAACTGGTGACTTGACATAGGTATCCATGTGAATCCATCCGTATATGTATGTATATATATATATACATATATGTACGTATGCATGTATATATGTATATATATATATATATATATATATATATATATATATACATCCATATATACATCCATATATACATCCATACGTACATATATCTATATATATATATATACATATATATATATATACATACATACATACACGGATGGATTCACTTTGAAACTGGCTAGAACATTACTCACCAGAGTACCCAATACTTGGGGTAGTAGAGTGGGTAATAGGAAAATGTTTAACCCCGACGGCAGAGCTCAAGCCGTTTCGACGTTTCGAAACAGCTTGCGCTCTGCTGTCGGGGTCAAACATTGTCATATATATATATATATATATATATATATATATATATATATATATATAACTTCTTACTTTCAGGCTATTTACATTAATCTTCATGATATTAATTTTGTAACTTAATGTTTAATATTTCCTATATTTTGGATCCTTTGTTAGAAATTACTTTTACTTTAGCATATAATAGGTTTTTAGAAAACTGGCAATTATTTTCTTTAAAATATGTCCCCAAAAATTATTCATATTTGTAAAGTATAGACTGTGAAAATGTTTGTTTATTTTTACAACATACGAATCCTGAGTTCCAATTATTTTAAATCATATAAACGTTCCATAAATTTAGTTTAATATCATACACTGGGCAGTTCTGTGCTTCTTTGCAAATTACCATATCGCGGGTTCCTATGTCATTCGTTCGAGAAATGGAGAAGCTTGTTATACGTAAATATATCGGATCTGCTTTCATATGCACCTCTTTAAGGAATCAAACTATTAGATTTACTGTCAATTAATACCATCCAAGTCAAACACCCTATATATACTATCGGACTTCTCCAGGAGAGATCTCTTGTATGCAAAAAAATATGTAAGCTATAGCTTGTCTTAATCTCAGAATGAAGTGAGTAAACATCACTGATGGCAGATAAAACATCCTGAAACACTTGTCTTCAGTGTTCTCACTTAACCACTGAGATAGCTATGACATGATCATGGCTTAGAACTCTGTCATGATTTATGTGTTGATTTAATCATTTCGTGTATGCCTTCATGTACACATATATATATATATATATATATACATCTATATATATATACACGGGTTCGATAAAATAAAGTACCAGTAATGCACTGGGTAATTGGTGGCCTTGTGCCAAAAGTAGAATTTAATTTTTAATTCCTAAGTAAATATCATATACATCACATTTCGGCTTTAATTTAGAGCTGTAAGCTCCAATGCACATATTTGTTTCACTATGGAAAATACTTTCAGTAATTGGACAAAAAATGTTGACAGAGTCCGATGTGTCCGAAGTTAATTGTTAATATATATACAATACCCAACAATGCAGATGGCTAAATCTCCGGGAAACAAAATGAGATGGTAGTGAATGAGAGAGGTAGGAAGAAACGTAGAAAGAGGCGTAGAGAGCGCAAGAAAGGGGTAGAAAGACAACAAGAGTTAGTCATCTTGGAATCGATTTATTAGTCCCTATATTTCGGATTTCACATCCATCAACAGGTTTTCTGAGGGGAAAGAGTTGTTCGGGAAAGGACAACGCGTGGCCTTTATTGTTTACCGTGTGTGTACAATTGAATTACTATATATAATTCAATTGTACACACATGGTAAACAATAAAGGCCACGCGTTGTCCTTTCCACGACACAACTCTTTCCCCTTAGAAAACCTGTTGATGGATGTGAAATCCGTAATATAGGGACTAATAAATCGATTCCAAGATAACTAACTCTTGTTGTCTTTCTACCCCTTTCTTGCGCTCTCTACGTCTCTTTCTACCCCTTTCTTGCGCTCTCTTTCACTACCACCTCATTTTGTTTCCCGGAGATTTAGCCATCTGCATTGTTGAGTCTTGTATATATATTAAAAATTAACTTCGGACACATCGGACTCTGTCAACATTTTTTGTCCAATTACTGAAAGTATTTTCCATAGTGAAACAAATATGTGCATTGGAGCTTACAGCTCTAAATTAAAGCCGAAATGTGATGTATATGATATTTACTTAGGAATAATTAAAATCGAAA
>OZ024753.1:17490077-17495077 GCA_964016885.1 Eledone cirrhosa | reverse complement strand
ACAATATATTAACAAATGGAAACTATATTTATAAAACCATATTTATTTCATTATACATATTTCAAGGACACCAAAGCAAATTATGGTGCGCTTTCATCAGATAAAATATAATATATATTTCAAGGTGTCCTTGAAATATGTATAATGAAATAAATATAGTTTTATAAATATAGTTTCCATTTGTTAATATATTGTATTTTTACTCAAATAAATTGTTGAGTGCTTTATATCAGTTATAAAAATATTTGCTTGTATCCCAACAAATTAAATATAACTTCTACATATATATATATATATATCAATAATATTAATAAATGGAAACTATATTTATAAAACCATATTTATTTTATTATATATATATTTCAAGGGTACCAAGCCTTTTGGTACGCTCTCTTCAGATAAAATACAAAAGTTGTTTTACATATAGTGACATATTCAAAACTAGAACTTAGCGTTTTGAGTACTGTTTGAATAGTAAAGAAGAACTTCGAATCGTGTGTGCGTGTGCGTGTGCGTGTGCGTGTGTGTGTGTGTGGAACTGGCAGCGTGCAAGTGTACATGCGTTTTCGTGTGAGTTCGCTGAGACACAAGATGGCTGGATTTGACACTTCCTTTTATACCAAGAGGTGTATTTTGATCAGTGAATGACCTACTTCAACTGAAGGGATATACAATGAAGTATCCAGTGTTCAAACATAAAGACACTCTTATATCAAATACAAGCACTCGATCCTTCAACCAAATGTTGAACATCTTATCTCACTTGAACGTTTCATTAGTATGTATTTATGTATGTCAGATCGCTCACGAGTGCTACTGGTAACATGTAACCCAATACAACCTGTCTCATGGTCAGTGCTTCGGCCACTAAACCGGCAACCCCACGAAGCTAGTTTTGTGAGGAGAGTGATATTTGGACACCCTGCAGGATGAAATACAACACCCGTCAAAAGGTGGAGGAACTCAGCAGAGTCAACGGCCATCCAAATAGTAGTTTTTTTGTTTTGTTTTTTTTGTGGTGGGGGGGTTCACCTGGGAGTGAAAGGCCCACAATTTTTGTCTCAACACCTTTCTGAGAGAGGGAAACTCTGTAAAAGAAAAACCTGCGGTTCGGAAGCATCCAATAATGTGGACCAGTTCTCCTTTTCAGGTAGTGTTTTCGATGCTCAGAGAGTGGGATTGGTCGAGTGCAAGGCCTTTCCCCACTTAAAAAAACATTCAAAGTACAGACATTGCTTGTTCAGGATCTGTTACAGGTTCGTGTGGCTGGCCGTAGCATATAAGTACACCAAACACTATAATCTGACAAGCGATTGCAATACTCTTAAAAGAGTTTGCAGCCAACATATATGCATGCACGCATCCATGAATATATGCATGTAATATGTGTATGTATGCCTATGTATATGCGTTTCTATGTACGTGCGAATGTCAGCTAAGATGTTTATAGGCTGACTTTAGAGCGTTGCGAGGGCTGTTAAATCTTGCAAGCATTAATTTTAACTGTTCTTATTAATAGATACATTGTTTCTTTCCAGGGACTATGTTGAAAAATAAACCTCATTTGCTCATTCCTTGAGAGCATCTTCGTCAGCCTATAAACATTTCAGCCGACGCTCGTGTGTATGTAAGTATTTATTTACGTATGTATGCGTGTATTGATATATATGTGTTATTTGTGCCAAAGACATTGTAAATATGTTGCTAGATTAAAAGATCACCCTCATGGGAGGATGTAAACTTGGTGGAAGGATTCAGACGATCTTTTTAACGGCTATAATCAGACAATATAAAGCAATCGTCATGTGTCTATGTATGTTTTTATATATGTATGTGTGTATGAGAGTATATATATATATATATATATATATATACTCTCACAGAGTAGGAAAAAGTATGACCCGACGGCAGAGCTCAAGCCGTTTCGACGGCTATTTCTGGAGAATATATATATATATACTCTCACAGAGTAGGAAAAAGTATGACCCCGACGGCAGAGCTCAAGCCGTTTCGACGGCTATTTCTGGAGAGTATATATATATATATATACACTCTCACAGAGTAGGAAAAAGTATGACCCCGACGGCAGAGCTCAAGCCGTTTCGACGGCTATTTCTGGAGAATATATATATATATATATACTCTCACAGAGTAGGAAAAAGTATGACCCCGACGGCAGAGCTCAAGCCGTTTCGACGGCTATTTCTGGAGAGTATATATATATATATACTCTCACAGAGTAGGAAAAAGTATGACCCCGACGGCAGAGCTCAAGCCGTTTCAACGGCTATTTCTGGAGAGTATATATATATATACTCTCACAGAGTAGGAAAAAGTATGACCCCGACGGCAGAGCTCAAGCCGTTTCGACGGCTATTTCTGGAGAGTATATATATATATATATATATACTATCACAGAGTATATATATATATATATATATATATACACTCACAATTAACCCACCATTCAAAACAACAGAAGCTGACCCACATATGAACGTTAAAGTTTTTATATGCCATGTATATTTATTCTGTCATTACAACAGATGTCCGACGAGCTTTTGATTCCAGAGTCAGGCCAGATCGATACAGATCGAACCTTGAGCTGATCAATAGCGAAACGCGCGCCACCAACCAATAAACGTAATGAAGGCTTCACTATTCGTCCTTGTATTGTTATTATTATTATTACAGGGCGGTGGATTGTCAGTATCGGTAGAGGGTTGACGCCATGCTTTGCAGCATAGAGTTGCGGCCCTTTATGATCTGAGTTCAAATCCCGCCGAGGTTAACTTTGCCTTTCATCCTTACGGAGTCGATTAAATAAAGTACCAGTAATACACTTGGATAATTGCTGGCCTTGAGCCAGAAGTAGAAACAATTATTATATATATATATATATATATATATAAGTTCATAACATATGAAATATGTAAGTACTAAATACTGTTTCTCTAACGATATATGTTTTTTTTCTCTCCTCTCTCTCTATATATATATATATATATATATATATATATATATATATATATATATATATATATATATATATATATATATATCTTATAATCTGAATTATATATAAACGTATGTTGTTTGAAGGTAGATGACATTTTATAGACAGCTATCTATTCAAGGAGTTCGGTACACATATAGGTTAGTATGTGGTTAGGTAGGTAAATATAGATAAAAGATTATATTTACATACATACATACATGAATGTGTGCGTATGTGTATGCATGTGTGTATAGCAAGCCTCCATTAACATCAGTATCAGAGATATACTAAACGCTTAAGTATTTAGTAGCAAAGGTTATGTCATAATTACTATAAATTATGTATGTCAGTTTGAGGCTATTTATGACTGCCTTAATCCTCTATCATATATCATATATATACACTATTTAATTAACAACATATGATCTCTCATAATAGTGAAACGGTGATTTGTTTATATATTATTAAATGATTGTTTCTACTTTAGGCACAAGGCCAGCAAATATCCAGTGCATTACTGGTACTTTATTTTATTGACCCCTTAAGGATGAAAGGCAAAGTCAACCTCGGCGGGATTTGAACTCAGATCATAAAGGGACGTAACTATGCTGGAAAGCATGGCGTCCGATATATATTATTAAATAATTGTTTCTTCTTTTAGGCACAAGGCCAGCAATTACCCAGTGCATTACTGGTACTTTATTTTATCGACCCCGTAAGGATGAAAGGCAAAGTCAACCTCAGCGGGATTTGAACTCAGATCATAAAGGGACGTAACTATGCTGGAAAGCATGGCGTCCGATATATATTATTAAATAATTGTTTCTACTTTTGGCACAAGGCCAGCAATTATCCCAGCGTATTACTGGTACTTTATTTTATCGACCCCTTAAGGATGAAAGGCAAGGTATCTGATTAGGTACCAGACCAACAATTGTAGAGGGGGAGAGGAGAAAGTTGCTTAAATCGACCCCAGAACGTTACTGATAGTTTAGTTTATCGACCCCGTAAAGATAAAAGGCAAAGCTAACCTTTGTGTGATTTGAACTATGTAGAAATATTGGTTACTGGTTTAGGCACAAGGCCAACAATTTTAGATGCTGATATTATTAATGTTATAATAAATACTCTTCTTCGCCCACTTATTCCTGAGAGGGTCGTGGGAGTAGAGTCCTCAAACACTCTTCCCAGAGGGTCCTGTCAGAAGCAACCAACTTCAGCTGATCTGGCTGGAGCCCCAGGCGAGCCCACCCAACCTCATGGATGTTATCCAACAATCTTACCCCAGAGTTTCCTGTCGGTTGGCTTTGCTAATATATTTCTATAATATTTGTTTTTGATCGAGATAAATGGCGATGAATTTTATATATTGTTATGAATAGCAAAACATATGACAAAGGTTTACGAGTTAATAGAATTTCGCCATTTTGAAACAGATCTCTATAGAGACGATTGTGTTATATCATATAGGTTTGTGTCATATCAGGATCCATTATTGATCCTATATGCACTCAATTCTAATATTGATATTGTTAATTACATTGGTAATCGAAATAAGAATAAGCTATATAGTCACTCTCCATAATTTCGTTTTAAAAAATAGTCAGCCATATTTGCCAGTGGATTTCTAACCGTGGATTCTCTGTAGTCTTTCAACATTATCGAATTATTACAATAATACTTGAGCTTAAAATGGCTGTGAAAGCAGCAATTTTATACATATAAAAGTATCAATAGTACACTTACATACATACATAGGAGAAAACTAGACTGGCTAAAACATTACTTTGTTTATCATTCGCCCTTCGTATTGTTCTACCGCATTCTGCCGGCTTTTTACCAGATATATACACACACACGTGTGTGTGTGTGTGTGTGTGTGTGTGTGTGTGTGTGTGTGTGTGTGTGTGTGTGTGTGTGTGTGTGTGTGTGTGTGTGCGTGTGTGTATGTGCGTATGTGTGTATGTGTGGTGTGTGTGTGTGTGTGTGACCAGGGTATATA
>OZ024753.1:17440077-17482577 GCA_964016885.1 Eledone cirrhosa | reverse complement strand
TTTTTTTTTTTTTTTATTTTCACCTGGGAGTGAAAGGTCCCCAGTTGTGGTCACAACACCTTTCTTAGAGAGGGAAATTCTGAAAAAAAACCTGCGGCTTCGGAAGTATCCGATGATGTTGACCAGTTCTCCTTTTCGGGTAGAGTTTATGATGCTCAGAGTGTGGGATGGTCGAGTGCAAGGCTTTCCCCACTTAATACACATTCAAAGCTCAGGCATTGCTTGTTCAGGATATGGTACAGGTTCGTGTGGCTGGCCGTAGCCTAAAAGTACACCAAACTCTATAATCCTCCAAGCAATTGCAGTACACTTAGCAGAGTTTACAGCCATCATATATATATGTGCATATATATATGTGGGCTTATATATATGTGTGCATATATATATGTATGCATATATATATGTGGGCTCATATATATGTGTGCATATATATATGTGTGTATATATATGTGTGTGTGTGTACTTATAGCTTAATCGCAATAAGTTACTATTTTGTCTCAACTCTTACAGCACTGGACAGCGCTTTGGCTTGTGTCAGACGCTGTGACCCCGGGTGGAGTACCAGTACCATTAGTAGGGGTCGAATCTGCCAAAGTCCATCTCAACGGTCGATGATCCTCGAGTTCTGCGTCCTTTGTTTCTATTCTTATTTTCAAAATATATTTTTTAAAGTTTTCCCCTTTAAAAGTTTTTTTACGTTTTGCCTTGTTTTCGCCTGTTGTCTTGTTCTCGCTTTGTTAATTTTCGTAAGTTTATAATATAATATATATATATATATATATATATATATATATGTAAATACATATATATTTTTATGTAATAAACCACGCAATATAATTATTCCATTACCCAAGGTTTCACGAAGTCAGACGATTCGAACAGAGGCGTCTGAATCCGTTACATAATTAAATAGCTCTGTATTACACAGAGAACTCTTCTTTCTTTTACCTTTATCATGGAAATACTTAACATATATATATATATATTTAATATGGATCTTTGCGATATATATATATGTAGAATAAACATACTCGTGTTTCTGGATGTTTCTCCGTCATCAGTGATATTTCTACTCTTGGTATTGAGACGAGAGTAAGCTAAAGATTGTAGGTTTTTACATATGAAACATTGACTGGAGATGCTTGGAAATTGTGTGGACACTGCTAACACACACACACACACACACACACACACACACACACACGTGTATATATGCGCGCACCTGTGTATATGCGTGAACGTGCGTGTATGTGTATGTGTGTGTGCATGAAATCAACGTTACGGACTGGCTATGTCGTGGGTGATCATGCGCAGACATGCACTACGGCTACGATATCTCCACCGTTTAGTAGATACATTTTTCCCGAACATATCTGCTGACAGACCTCCTGTTCTGGGTCTATTGAAGACCGTGAGGGAGCGAGTACTTCGAAACTGGAATGTTCCACCGTCAATCTGGAAATATGATCGGTAGAAACTTTACTGTGGCCTTCTAAATAGGATTATTAGCGGGTAATACCGATGACGTTCTTGGGGAAATTCTATGCGTCGGCGGGAATGAACTAGCCACTGTTTCAGTCCAAAGCCCACGGATAACCTCCGGAATTCCTTGAGCTGGTATTACGATTAAGGAGCTTTAACAGTATGAGATAGACTCAACTGGTATGGAAGTGCCGTTAGCTGTCCTGTGTTGTCATGTTTTTCATGTCAGCCCTATGTGGATAATAAAGATACTATTGTAATTATTATTGTCATGCACCAAATATTTTTTGGCTATTTGCCTAAACCAGAAACCATTATTATTATTATTAACCACCAGTTGACTGGCATCTGGAATGTTGCCAGGCACTCACTGCCCTCTACCAGGCGGGCAATGCGGTCAGTGGAACTTCCACTCTCGAGTTCTATAGAGGATTAGTGGTGGGGAAGTGCGACGACGCACTCGGAAAGGCTCTGGGCGTCGACGAAGTCGAACTGACCAGTCCGGAGGACTTTCGAGCCGGGGACGATGGATAATTTCCAAAAATCCCTCGCTAGGCAGTGCTACCGGGGGGCACTGCCGGTTCGAGATAAACTCTACAGATCCGGAGGTGCTGTCAGACGGACTTGCCCGAGATGCGCGCAGAGCAACGAAACGGTTCTGCACGCACTCGTCCAGTGTCCGTGCATTACTGACTTGTGGAGTTATGTCGAACACCTGTTGTCGCGTGTAGAACGGATCCGGCTATCGGCCGAGTCCATAGTGAAGATCGACCCGCCGCCTTCTTTTGGCCAGGAAGAGCAGGCAATTTTCCTCTGTCTGGTGGCAAGGAAGGTGAGGGTGGAGAGAGAAGTGCTGCCCCCCCCAGTACATTTGCTGAAAGGTGGGTGAATGTGGCGAGAATGGCCCGTGTGAGTGGACCTACTCTGATCATGCGCCTGTAGGTGGGGGAATTTGAGGAGGAAAGGGGTGCTCTTCCCGGGTGCTCTCGAAGCGTCGGGTCGTTCAGGATTGGTGGTGTACCTGAGTGAACCCCCCCCCCCCCCCTCCCTCTTGGGGAATTTTCCTTGTATTTTTATTGTTACTAGCAGAAAAACCACCCTTTGGGTGGTTTTCTGCTAGCATGTGTGGTGTGTATATTGATATTATACATAAGTATATATACATGTAGATATGATACGTCAAATAAAATCGTAATTGACAATATCCACAGAAATTGAACGAAGACTGTGTTACACTGTCTTATGTAATCAGTAACGTATTCCATGATACATTAAAAAAAAGACGATATTATATATAAACTGCATTAGGAGAAAATTAGTGACAGAAAATTAGTATGTTTATTTCAGCGATCGCCACCGGAAGTGTTGACATTTCAGAAATTTTAAAGAAGTGAATCTTTAAATAAACAAAATATATTTAATGAACAGCTACGAAATTTAGTAGGTAAATTATGTAATATTCATTCATTATTTATTCAAAGTAATCCAACTTATTTTACAAACGGGTTAAAAAAAAACAAAATCGTACGCAGTCCCACAGACGTTCCTTATAGTTTAGATTTTGATATTGTATTTTATATTGTTGACACGTTATATATTCCCCCCCCCTCCCACACTGTCCCAGTCTTTTGTATTGTCCCCTATATGTCGGTCCCTGTGGCCAATAAATGAAACTATTATTTGCTGATATTCAGTATTAAAAGACTGCCTCCAATGTCTCATCCATCAGTCCACCATCTTGTTTTTTTTATGAACCAATCACAACTGTTGCCACTTCTTTTACAATATTTCTTTTTTGATACTTTTTATTGTTTTTGTTGTTGTGGCTTGTTTTTTTTTATTTTGCTTTTGTTTTTGGTTAACAAGTTTCACTAATGTTATTGTTGTTGATGGTGTTGGTGGTGTTGTTGTTGTTGGACTTTGGTTTGTATTTATTATATTTGTTATCTGATTCTATTGTTTTATCTGTTTCTTATTTGGCATTGACTTGTGATGGAAATTACTGAGAAATGTATTGTTGCTGTTGTTGTTATCGTTGTTGTTGTCGTTTTCTATTTTTATCTTCTGTCAACTTGATATTGCTGTTATGTTTCAACACTCCACATCATTTGGAATAATGATAGCTATGATGACAAGGAGAACGATAATGGTAATGGTGGTGGTGGTGATAATGGTAATGGTAGTGTTGGTGGTGGCTGTGATGGTGGTGATGGTGGTGGGGTGGTAGTGATGATGGCGGTGTTGGTAGTGGTGGTGGAGGTGTTGGTGATGGTGGTCATCGTATTGTTAGTGGTGTTGGCTGTGATGGTGGTGTTGTTAGTGGTGGTGGTGGTGAGTGATAATGGTGGTGGTGGTGGTGTGTGATAATGGTGGTGGTGTCGGTGATGATGTTTGTGGTGTTGGTGTTGGTGATAATGGTGGTAGTGTTGGTGGTGTGAGTGATAATGGTGGTGGTGGTGTTGGTGATAATGTTTGTGGTGGTGGTGGTGTGTATGATAATGGTGGTGGTGGTGGTGGTGTGAGTGATAATGGTGGTGGTGGTGGTGGTGTGAGTGATAATGGTGGTGGTGGTGTTGATAAGATTAAATAGTGAAACAGGATGAGTTTCAAACGTGACAGATTTAGAGGAAAGCAAACAACAACAGTTACAGAAACGACAGTAACAACAAGAGTAACAACAACAACAGTAACAACAACAACAACAGTAACAACAACAACAACAGTAACAACAACAACAACAACAACAACAACAACAGCAACAACAGCAGCAACAACAACAACAACAACAACAACAGCAGCAGCAGCAACAACAGCAGCAGCAGCAGCAGCAGCAACAGCAACAGCAACAGCAACAACAACAACAACAACAACAGTAACAACAACAGTAACAACAGTAACAACAACAACAGTAACAACAACAACAACAGTAAGAACAACAACAACAACAGTAAGAACAAACTATCAATAGTTGTCATCTCACACTTACTGTAGACACAGATGTTATCTCATCGTTATATTTTATTATGTCTGACATTTATAAAGGAAATTTCGAAATACCAGCCATACACATACTGTATTAGCACCAACACATTTATAAACACACACACAAACAAACACACCAACACACACATATATATATATATATATATACATATATAGGAGAAGGCAACTCAGGAAACTGGGATAACCCCGATATAAAACCTGCGGCTCAGTAGTTACCGATGATGTTGATATTTTCTTCCATTCGGGTTGTGGTTACTGTCGCTCAGAGAGTGGGATTGGCTCAGTGCACAGTCTTTCCTCACTTTGAAAAATATCTTCACGCACAGGCATTGCACGATAGAATTAATAATGGTATATCGTGCAATGGCCATACTCGATAACGAGGCGGCAGCCATCACATTATATATATATATATAGAGAGAGAGAGAGAGAGATAGAGATAGAGATATAGAGATAGAGATAGAGAGAGAGAATAGAAAACGAAAAATCAGTGATGCATCTGAACTCAATGTATTGTGTTACAATTGTTTCCCCGGTGGAGAGCTCGAGACGCGATCATTGTGTGGGTCTGTTTGATTCTGGACCCGCAGGTTCGACGGACACGTCTAATGATTTCGGAGCATATTCTCTCACTCTCACAATAATTTTTTCGCTTTCTATTCTTTCATAATCTGCTCTGTAAGAACATAGAGTGATCAACTGGCATACCACCTATGGAAGCATCTTAGCTACCATCAGACACACACACACACATATATATATATATATATATATATATATATATATATATATATATATATATATATATATATATATTTCAATGTGGTCTACCTTTGCTGGCAGGGTCCGTACCATAAATAGAACTCAATGTAATCTGATGGGGAGTAATCCAGTGAAATCCATAGAAAGGTTCCGTGTTAACTCCTTAGATACAGAGTCAGATATCTAAGTTATACAATTATATAACTGCTATAGATCAGACAATATATCAATATGATCAACCCTCCGAAACGATCATAAAACAATGATATGAATAGGTAAAATAACTCAACTTTGTTGCTATTATTTTCATTGTTTAATTAATATATATTAATATATATATATATATATATATATACAGATATATATATATTTTTTTTTATTAAAATAAAAAATTAAAGTTTAAGCAAAGAATCGCTGCTTTCACCTTAACTTGCCTGTGGAACAATGACGGAGTGGGTGGAGCCGGTCAAGCGTTGAAATTCTAAGAAAATGTGGAAGAAATAAGGCTGGCTAGAAATCAGGCGAAAAAAGAATTCTGAAGTTATAAAATTAAAAAGTTAATAAATTGAAATTAAAAAATTAAAAAATAATAACTAAAAATAATAATATTAAAAAATTCAATAATAAAAAATAATTAAAAAAATTAGAGTCTAAAACACTGCTATATTTTTAGCTGGTATTGCGTTTTCGGCCACTGTTATATAGAATTTACTGGGGTGGGGGTACTGAGGCTACAAAAGCCCGATGGGCTGCCTCAGGGTAGGCGAAAGAGAAAAAAGGAAAAGGAAGACGAGAGGGAGGAGAAGGAAGTGAGAAGAAGAGAGAAAAGAAGTACATCTACCTATGTATGCTGGGGTTTCCCCTATCTTGTTCGGCAAGTGGGGAGAATAAGGATGTTACAGCCATCGTCTACCTACCCGGGTCATGAGGGTGTTTGAGGGCGAAGTAAGTCCTCGCAATCGGTGTTTACATACGGTTACCGATATATATATATATATATATATATATATATACACATCCAGGTGAAACTTGAACCGTTAAGGTCTCATTCCTGGATATGTCAATATTTATAAAATAAACTTTGTATTTCATCTGATTTGAGCGTACCAAAGTTTTGGTACCCTTGAAATATATATAATAGAATAAATATGGTTTATAAATATAGTTTCCATTTATTAATATCATTTATTTTATATATATATATACAAATAAATACAAATAAATAATCGAGAATCGAAATCTCAGCCCACGAAATCACGAAACACAATCTTCGACATGTGTGGCAGAGGGCTCAATAGTTTGGATAAACCAGATCTATAACTATCGTTAAAATACCAACACATAGAGACAATGCTTAAAATCATTCGCACAGCCGAAAAAACGACCAGGAAAATTCGGGTCACACAAATAATAAATTAATAAATTAATAAATTAAATGAATGTAAAATCTTACCCTGACCCGCTAGAAAGATGTTAATATCTAGCTTTATGGGCTTCTGCAGTTCCTTAATCAATTACCGTCGGCCCACATAAAAATTATATCTGACTTCTGGTAAAGAGATGAACGAGGAAGCTGCTTTCTCAACAGGCATTTCGTTCAGAAATATAGAGACACCTGACCCGTTACTAAACGCACATGTAGTCCAGCAAGGGAGGGAACCCTATAATAGGCGAATGAATTCAGTAAAGTGTATATTTTTGTAAAAATACAAAATATCACATATCGAATTAGAGTTCTCAACAGACGTGTTAAAATTAACAAGAGCTATTCATCAGTCAATAAGATTAACTAAAAAATCAATAAAATTAACTGGTCAATAGCTAAAGACTGGAGATAAATACAAATAAATAATCGAGAATCGAAATCTCAGCCCACGAAATCACGAAACACAATCTTCGAAATGTGTGGCAGAGGGCTCAATAGTTTGGGTAAACCAGAATATATATATATATATATATATTCTGAAGAAAAAACAATGCCAGTCGTGTACTTTGAAATGTTCTGAGTGAACCAAGTATAAACCAAATCTGTAGTTGTTCATAATCACTCATCTATATTACTATTATGCAACTCAATACCGAGTTAACGAATACCAATATACTATGTACGTTCGTTTAAATTATTTATTTTTTAAATATTCTCAATGTAATCTATAAGAATTGAGAACTGTCTAAAGCCTATGAGAGCAACATCAAGCTTTGAGCATGACTGAATAATTCTGTTCTAGAAAAAAATAAATTATATACAGTAATTTCGGCTTAAAAGCTATTCCCTTGATACAGAAACTGTATATAATTTCCATTTAAATCGTGTTCAATAAATACTATTTACACGTAGATATTGAGCCAGATATTCATTTTGTGGTATTTGTTCTTGTGCAGAAATTCATTACTGGATTTGATTCGTTCTACATAACAGCAGTAAAATTAATTATACGGAACTGATATCGTAATTAGGTAGCAGAATTTGTGGAAATGTTCCTTGTAAGAGAATCTTAATGTCGGTTGATGTTATATATCTTGCACTACGTAGCTCTAGGAAATTCAATCTAAGCACCAGTGTGTAGAAATATATTTGTACTCTTTTCGTTACATTTAAAAGTGTGCTGGCTTTGGCAGAGTCTAGGGGAGAAAAATGGACTGCGGAAATTCTTCTGAAGATATAGGTTGAAATTTCAAATCACACCGAGGTCAACTTTCTTTTTCATCCTTCAGGAATCTGTACATAAATCACCACTCAAATACTGTGGTCTATTTCATACACTAACTCCAACCCACCACCAAATTGCTGGCATTCTACCTACATTAAAATAGTATTTACATGTAAATATCATTTATTTTTAGTGTGTGATGATGATGGTGTTTTGCGTTGTTTTTGTTGTGGTTGTTGGTGGTGATGGTGATGGTGATTGTGTTTTTCGTTGTTTTTGTTGTGGTTGTTGTTGTTGGTGGTGATGGTGATGGTGTTGTTTAGCTCAATGGCTACCGTGATAGGTTAGATATATATTCAAAGGTGATCCAATCATAACCAGCTTGTTTTATTCATTTTAGAGTTGCAGGAGTTTCAGGCTTTCACTACTAATTTTACGAGGTTTAGCTAACATTTATAGCCTAGTTAGAGATTATTGACTCATCACTCTTTTAAACATGGTTTAAAAGTTTTAGTGAGGTCCACAATCCTTTGTGTCACGTGTAATGTTCGTTTTCCTCTTAAGTTGTAGAAGCAACCGGCTCATACAACTTTATCAGTAATTCCGGCCCTATGGACCGATATCTAGATAGAACTACACTGTTGTACCTGCATACATATGTATTTATTATTATTTTCTCTTGAATTCCATGTGAATTGTGTGCTAAGCCGAAACGCTAGCGAGCAAAATCATTGCCCTTCATTCGTTCGGGGTCGATAAATATGTACCAGGCCAGTAATTTATTTCTCTACATCTCCTCCTCACCCCCTCTCTCTCTGAAAGAAAGCCGTTGTGTTTATACCTAGTTAGTGACGGGCTTTGCCAGGTTTAAAGTGGCCAAAGTAAACGGTATGTCAGGACGGCACTGATATGATTCTATCAGGAGTTACGAGTCCTTACAGATATATTAGCCGAGCCTCTATACCTCAAAGCCTATAGTGCGTCATTCCCGCCACGAATCTCAGGGCTTCCCTATTACTGTAATAAAGACCAGTTTAAATAAAATTTACTTTGCACTTGACAGGTAATAAATATTTCCCACCGCTTATTGAAGTTTCTTCAAGTCATCGTTTCCATTACTAATTATTCCTGGTTCTAATTATTTCTAGCTTCGGAAACGAGATACAAAGTAAGAATATAAACAGGAGAGTTAGCGGGGGAGAGAGAAGAAAAGAAAGATAGAACGGAAAACTGTGAGAGAAAGAGGGGGATATAATGTATGTAGGACTGGGTGATTGACTTAGTCATTAGATAATGGACTTATTACGTGGGCAGCAATTAAGGAAGTGAATATCTAAAGTGAAATACAGGTTAGGCTCTGTTATTCGAAAATTCATTATGGAAACAAAGATATACTCAGTAAAAACCACACGTATACACATATGAAAAACATTCACACATGCACATATATACACACACGCTAACATCTATCATCATCAGGCGACCTCAGCTGAAATCGACTCAACAATTGATCTCCACGTGGGTCTGTCGTTCATTGCCATTTCCAAGTCCTGGATTTCAATACCAGAATCTCTGGAGATGACATCGCGATAGGAGAGTGTGTGCCCTCTGTTATTAGTGACTGCTTGTGGTTTCCAAAGCACTAATGGGGACACAGCCTCATAGGTGGCACGATGACAGTGGCCAGCAAATCGGGATAGGAGAGCTTGTGCCCCCTGTTATTAGTGACTGCTCGTGGTTTCCAAAGCACTAATGGGGACACAGCCTCATAGGTGGCACGATGACAGTGGCCAGCAAATCGGGATAGGAGAGCTTGTGCCCCCTGTTATTAGTGACTGCTTGTGGTTTCTAAAGCACTAATGGGGACACGGCCTCATAGGTGGCACGATGGCAGTGGCCAGAAAATCGGGATAGGAGAGCTTCTGCACCTGTTATTAGTGACTGCTTGTGGTTTGAAAAGAACTAATGGGGACACAGCTTCATAGGTGGCACGATGGCAGTGGCCAGCAAATCTTACTCTCCTTTTACGTACAACAACAGATATGTGTGGGAGGCCGGCATATATCTCTCTCAAAGTCAGATATCGCCAGCTTATGTTCTGAATGCGTTGAAGTAATCAAGTGTAGGTGACTTCAAGGTAGTAGTAGTAGCGGTGGTAGTGCTATTAGTAGAGGTTGTAGTGGTAGTGTAGGTGACATCAAGGTAGTAGTAGTAGTAGTGGTGGTGGTGGTGGTGCTATTAGTAGAGGTAGTAGTGGTAGTGTAGGTGACATCAAGGTAGTAGTAGTAGTAGTAGTAGTAGTGGTAGTAGTAGTGGTAGTAGTAGTGTAGGTGCCATCAATGTAGTAGTAGTAGTAGTGGTGGTAGTAGTAGTAGTGGTGGTGGTAGTAGTAGTAGTGTAGGTGCCATCAAGGTAGTAGTAGTGGTAGTAGTAGTAGTGTAGGTGCCATCAAGGTAGTAATAGTAGTAGTGGTAGTAGTGTAGGTGCCATCAAGGTAGTAGTAGTAGTAGTAGTAGTAGTAGTAGTAGTAGTAGTGTAGGTGCCATCAAGGTAGTAGTAGTAGTAGTAGTAGTAGTAGTAGTAGTATTGTAGGTGCCGTCAAGGTAGTAGTAGTAGTAGTGGTAGTAGTAGTAGTGTAGGTGCCATCAAGGTAGTAGTAGTAGTAGTGGTAGTAGTAGTGGTGGTAGTAGTAGTGGTAGTGTAGGTGACATCAAGGTAGTAGTAGTAGTAGTGGTAGTAGTAGTGGTGGTAGTAGTAGTGGTAGTGTAGGTGACATCAAGGTGGTAGTAGTAGTAGTAGTGGTGGTAGTAGTGTAGGTGCCATCAAGGCAGTAGTAGTAGTGGTAGTAGTGTAGGTGCCATCAAGGTAGTAGTAGTAGTGGTAGTAGTAGTGGTGGTAGTAGTAGTGGTAGTGTAGGTGACATCAAGGTGGTAGTAGTAGTAGTAGTAGTAGTAGTAGTAGTGTAGGTGCCATCAAGGTAGTAGTAGTAGTAGTAGTAGTGGTAGTAGTAGTGGTGGTAGTAGTAGTGGTAGTGTAGGTGACATCAAGGTGGTAGTAGTAGTAGTAGTAGTAGTAGTGTAGGTGCCATCAAGGCACTTTTATTGTTTGGATGAAAGCGTCCATGTTTCACTTCCATATAGCAAGGTTAGGGTTAACATGGGACATATCAAGAAAAGATATCGAAAGTAAAACAGTTTTAAGACGTAAGGTGGCGCTGTTGGGGCGGTAAATTAGCTTCGTTTGAGAGGATGTAGCAGTAATCGGTAGAGCGCCGGACAAGATGCTTTGCAACATAAAATTAGTCTTTACAGTACGATTTCTTTTACACCTGAGAGAGAAGAACGATCGACTTTCGTCAAATCGGACCGAGGGAACAATGTTTCCGTTGGTCTTTCCAATTGCTAATACTATCTATCGGTCGCAACTCCAGGTAGAAGGAGCAACGTGAAATAAAGTGTCTTGCTGAAGGACATAACGCATCGCCTGGTCCAGGAATCGAACTCACAACCTTACCGTTGGTCTAGGGGTATGATTTTCGCTTAGGGTGCGAGAGGTCCCGGGTTCAAATCCCGGACGAGCCCAAACTTACACCTGAGATACACTTAATAATTTTGATTATCCCTAATTTAGGCTAATTATTCTGCATGGGATGTAAAATAGTGAATATATGTTATGATCCATTGGTAGATTGGCAGAATCGGTACAGCATCGGCTTAGTGGCATAGAGTTACGGCCCTTTACGTTCTTAGTTCAAATGCCACCGAAGTTAGCTTTGCCGTTCATCCTTACGGGGCCGATAAAATGAAGTACCAGTAATACACTGGGATGGATTTAATAGGCTTCCCCTCACCAAAATTGTTGGCCTTGTACCTAAATCAGAAACCAGTGGATTGGCGGTATCGGTAGAGGGTCAGACGCCATGCTTTGCAGCATAGGGTTATGGCCCTTTATGGTCCGAGTTCAAATCCCACCGAGGTTAACTTTGCCTTTTATCCTTACGAGGTCGATAAAATAAAGCACCAGTAATACACTGGGATAATTGCTGGCCTTGTGCCAAAAGTAGAAACAATGATTTATTGCGCCACCTTGCGGTTTCATTTCAAATATGGCGGATTTTAACTTTACCTGTCAATATAAGTAAATTATGAGTAGTGAGGGCAACTCTTTCACTGCATGGAGAGAAGGAGGGAGGTTATAGGCAGCGTGGGTCAATATAGGGTGAGGGTACACCTCATGGTCCTGGAGGACAAGGTGGAGAAGACATTGCTTCGGAGGATAGGGAGGGAGACTTGCTGGAACAGCCACTCCACCTCGTGCTCCCGGAGGACAAGGTGGAGAAGACATTGCTTCGGAGGATAGGGAGGGAGACTTGCTGGAACAGCCACTCCACCTCGTGCTCCCGGAGGACAAGGTGGAGAAGACATTGCTTCGGAGGATAGGGAGGGAGACTTGCTGGAACAGCCACTCCACCTCATGGTGCCTGAGGACAGGATGGAGAGACATTGCTTCGGAGGATAGGGAGGGAGACTTGCTGGAACAGCCACTCCACCTCGTGCTCCCGGAGGACAAGGTGGAGAAGACATTGCTTCGGAGGGTAGGGAGGGAGACTTGCTGGAACAGCCAATCCACCTCGTGCTCCCGGAGGACAAGGTGGAGAAGACATTGCTTCGGAGGATAGGGAGGGAGACTTGCTGGAACAGCCACTCCACCTCGTGCTCCCGGAGGACAAGATGGAGAAGACATTGCTTCGGAGGATAGGGAGGGAAACTTGCTGGAACAGCCACTCCACCTCGTGCTCCCGGAGGACAAGGTGGAGAAGACATTGCTTCGGAGGATAGGGAGGGAGACTTGCTGGAACAGCCACTCCACCTCGTGCTCCCGGAGGACAAGGTGGAGAAGACATTGCTTCGGAGGATAGGGAGGGAGACTTGCTGGAACAGCCACTCCACCTCATGGTGCCTGAGGACAGGATGGAGAGACATTGCTTCGGAGGATAGGGAGGGAGACTTGCTGGAACAGCCACTCCACCTCATGGTGCCGGAGGACAAGAAGGAGAGACATTGCTTCGGAGGAAACGTAAAATAAGAAAATTATAGTAATTAGCTTACTTACTTAATTTTCTTATTTTACGTTTTTCATATAATTGTTCTGCATCCCCTTGCATTGAACGACAAAGTTACTAAGACAAAACCTCTATATATTTGCTTGCATAGGTATATATGTTGGTAGATATACTAATTCTCTATAATTATCTCCAAATTATTTTGTTGAGCAAAAATTTGCCAAAAATCACTACTATAGTTCATAGTAACAGCTTGGCTACTGTCTTTTTAACACCCCCACTCCTCACTGATTAACCTCGATGTCACGTGATCGATTCTTTTGAATTTGCCACCGAACAAGAAGGCAGTGATTTTTTTCAGTGTCTTGGAATTTAGTCCCCGCTTGCTCTTTTCCATCCACTGAATCTTTTTGTATAAGTTCCCTGTTCCACGCATCGCCAGGTATCTTAGCTGAGAATGACTCCCTGATGACGAAAATGTTTCTCCATATTCTACATGTATATTCCCTTTCAAAAACTAATTAGCTGGAGTGAAATTTAAGTATGTAAGCTAATTACTATAAATTTCTTATTTTACGTTTTTCATATATATATATATATATATATATATATTATAATAATAAGGGTTGACGGACCCAAAATATTTATCAATGCCAGTACCGGTTGTATCTCAGCGCACTCCATGAGCAATGTAAGATACATTACCAGAGTATGCACAAAGTTATTTGCTTCAACACAACACACGTAAAACGGGTGCCTATAAGGTTCCCGGACTCGAGTTTCTGCCGCACTAATGCAGCACTAAGGTGCACTGCACCATCCGTCTGCATATATTATGCAACAATGCACAATCGGCTTATGCGTTTTCATCAGCGGGTATCGCCTAATCAATAACCAATCGATCGACAGAATCAAAACACCAGCCGATGCCGGTCATGACTGTTTGTGACGACTGACACGGTAAAGCGATTAGCAACTGGCAGCCGATAAGATTCTATCTCTCGACTAGCCACCAATTTACAAATTTTACGTGGTGGCGGGAGACTAAGAGAATCAATCTTTTCGTTCCTGTCAGAAGCACTGAGCTAACGTGTCTCACACACAAATTATTAAGAGGTGAAAAGATGGCCATTAGAAATAGCAGTCCAGATGGATGTATAATAGAATGGAAGCATTCGGTTCATGTCTCCAAGTCCCATGGCTAGAGGTAAGCGATGGTAACAATGGTAGTGCCAAGAACCTTTAACGGACTTTAAATGCGATTATCCATTATAGAGCAATATAGTAGCGAGCTGAAATGTGTCAACCGCGTTCGTAGAGAACCAGTCTATTTCACAACTTAAAAGAGTGAGAGACAAAATTAATAGCAGGAAAAATAGAGTGCATATCAAAACAAAAGGAAAAATTGTTTAACTTACTCTCAATAGTCCGCTAGTTGGGAGATAATAATAATGAGTTGACGGATCCAGCATATTTATCAATGCCAGGACCGGTTACCGGCTGCATCTCAGCGCACTCGATGGGCAATGTAAGATACATTCCCAGAGTATACACATAGTTATTTGCTTCAATACAACATACGTAATATATATATATATATATATATATATATATATATAAACGGAAAAAATGAAACGAAATTTCATTTCCCACTCTTAGTACGGCTGTTACTTAAATATAAATATGTAGACGTACATACATATATGTATACAGACGTACAGTAGTATGTATATATATATATATACATACATGCACACACATATATATGTACGTATGGATTCACCGAACATTTATTATAATGCTCGGTGTGTTTGTAAACAAACATCCCGTATTAAGCTGTAGTGTCTAGCAACCATCGTTGCTCGTTTGTTCAACACTGACAAAGGAACGCTGTACTAGTTTCAAGCTTGTTAGCTATCGTCAGAAACGTATACCTTCCTGCCAGATTGTTGAATGTATATACTTACCTTATGCATATTAACGGCTGAGCAGCCCAATTTGCATATCGAGTAGGTTAATCGGCCGGGTGCACCGAAAACGATAAACGGCAAAAATGAAACGAAATTTCATTTCCCACTCTTAGTACGGCTGTTACTTAAATATAAGTATGTACACGTACATACATATATGTATACAGACGTACAGTAGTATGTATATATATATACATACATGCACATATATATATATATGTACGTATGGATTCACCGAACATTTATTATAATGTTCGGTGTTATATATATATATATATATATAGTAACAAGTATGACCCCGACGACAGAGCTCAAGCCGTTTCGACGGCTAATTCTGGACTCCAGAATTAGCCGTCGAAACGGCTTGAGCTCTGCCGTCGGGGTCATACTTGTTCCTATTACCCACTCTACTACCCTAAGTATTGAGTACTTTTGTGCGTTATGATCCATCTGGTTCCTTACCACATTTCCTTCGTTATATATATATATATATATATATATATATATATGCACAAAATACTAATAGTTTCTCAATTTGGTGATGCTTTTGTGTTGAGAAACATAATCGATATATAAAATATTTATATGTATAGATTAAACCCAAATATAGTCTGTATATATATATATATGTATATATATATGTGTGTGTGTGTGTGTAGGAAGAGAGAGAGAGTGAAAGAAAGAGAGAGAGATATTACTTATTAAACTTATGCAAAAAAAACTATTTAGGGAAGATGTTTAAATATTAAAATACATATATATTTATATGTCCCCCCAAAATATATACATCCTAATAAAAGCATGTATATATTTTTGGGGTGCACCCTCTATGTGAACATGTATTTATTTCTATTCAGATAGGTATCCCGATTTGAACGAAGGATATTATTGTGCTGGAAGAACCTAGAGATAGAATTCAAGGGAAATAAATAAGAATGGTTAATTTTTAGGGTTGTTTCCCTTGTGTAACAAAATTGTTATAGTAGGCAGTGGTGTTTCTTTATGGCTTATTGACAGAAGTGTTGCAGTGTCGTAGAAAATGACTCCTAGTTTTATTTCTCCCTTTTATTGTTCTATGTTTAAATCTTACCATGGTCGAAAAAATAAAGTACATTGGAAGTACTGGAGTCGACTTAGTTAGCTTTTGTCTCTCTCCTATATAGCTAAACATGTAACTAAATTACGAGGGTCGGTTGAAAAGTTCGTTGGCTGACTATGAAGGATTGATGGTAGAACTGCAAAATCCCGCTTGCGCTAATTTCAACCCTTCTTATTAATAACTGCATTGTTTTTTTCCCAGGGATTATGTTTAAAAATAACCCTCATTTGGACATTCCATGAGAGTATCTTGGTCACTGCATTGTTTCTTTCCAGGGACTATGTTAAAAAATAACCCTCATTTGGTCATTCCGTGAGAGTATCTTAGTCCCTGGAAAGAAACAAGGCAGTGACTAAGATACTCTCACGGAATGACCAAATGAGGGTTATTTTTTAACATAGTCCCTGGAAAGAAACAAGGCAGTGACCATGTTAAAAAGTAACCCTTATTTGGTCATTCCATGAGAGTATCTTGGTCAGCCTATGACCTGTTCAGTCGACCCGCGTATAAACCATTATACTCATAGGTTTCAAGGTCGTCAACTATTAAGTAAAATTGACAGAGCGTCTGCAAATGTCACAATTTTCCAGCATGCGGCATTCTGAGATCTAATTCTGTTTAGGTCAAACTTTATTGAATCAGTACTCAAAAGTACCAATAGATCAGTCAACCCTCACCCTAACCCCAAACATTTGTAGGTTTAGGACGATGTAAGAAAGTATTACTAGTAGTTGGTAGATTAGTTAAGTCGTTGTACCAGTGTTTTACATTGCCTGTTCAAATCTCGCCGAGAAGATCGATAAAATGAAGTATCGATAAGGGATCGATCTAATCAACTAATCCCTTCCGCGAAGGTTCAAAGTGTGTAAATATGTTTGAAACAATTATTTGGATTGACAGAATCGGTAGAGCATCGGACACCATGCTTTGCAGCATAGAGTTATGGTCCTTTACGTTCTGAATTCAAATCCCGCCTGGATTTCCTCTTTATGGGATCAATAAAATACAGCGAATGCGTGTGGCTGAGTGGTTAGAGAATTGGATTCACAATCGTGAGGTTATGAGTTCGATTCCTGGAGCGGGCGATACGTTATATCCTTGAGCAAGACACTTTATTCAACATGCTCCTTCTACCTGGAGTTCCGACCGATAGATAGTATTAGCAACTGGAAAGACCAACGGAAACATTGTTTCCTCGGTCCGATTTAACGAAAGTCGATCGATCCTTTTTTTTTTTAAATAAAGCACCAGTAATGTGCTGGGGTCGATTTATTCGACTTGCCCCTCTCCCCAAATTACCGGCCTTGTGCCTATACTAGAAATCATTATTACTATATATTATTAAATCCCGCCGAGGGTAACTTTTCATTTCATCTATACGAGGTCGATAAAATAAAGTACCAGTAATGCACTGGGTAATTGCTGGCCTTGTGCCTTAAGTAGAAACAATGAATACTATATGCTCGAAGACGAGATCGAAGGTCGCTAGAATGTCGGGCCTCTTCAGATGTGTAGCTGCCTTCCTTGGAACATCACGTTCTTTAGAGTTGGTTGGGGATTAAATCCACATCTGGGAGATACGCAGAGTTTTTGTGAGAGTACTCGACAGGTTAGTGCTTTATAAGAACCTCACAAACCTGCTAGGGTGTTTCCATCTCTTTTCTAGGAGTCGCTGGGACTTTCCCAACTCACCAGTATGGACAAACTACCTAAAACAGGCCAACCAGAACCAATTTAGACAGAGTTTTTTGGTTACTTTCGGGTCTCGAATAAGCGTCCTCTCCCCACGGCTTATTAATTTTTTTTTTATTCCCCGCCCCCTGCTCATTAAAATTTGCTAATCTATCTCCAGCAAAATTTTATTTTAGGTGGTAGCATTCATGCGACAATTAATTTTCTTTATACATTAAAAACATTATATATGACAAAAAATAGTACATTACTAGAAATCCAATAGGTTATAAAATAAATAGGATGGGTGGGGATCACAATATGTAAACTAAACGACTAATTCTGGTTTTTTAAAAGTCAAAGGAGAAAAATAACAAATTTACCCATCCGCCCGACACCACCGCCTATTCGACCCCACCCCCGCCTATTCCATCCAACCCCTATTATTTGGGACGCGAAAATAAGATAAGGAAATAAGATAGGAGCAGTTTCAAATAGTTACACAGACCAGTATTTCAGGATATATAGAACCAGGTTATCACCATCATCATCGTCACCATCACCGCCACCGCCAACAACATCAGCACCAACAATACCATCACCACCAACAACAACAATACCATCACCACCACCAACAACAATACCATCACCACCAACAACAACAATACCATCACCACCACCAACAACAATACCATCATCACCAGCAACAACAATACTATCACCACCAACAATAACATCTCCACCAAAAATACCATCACCACCACCAACAACAATACCATCACCACCAACAATACCATCACCAACAACAATACCATCACCACCACCAACAACAATACCATCACCACCAACAATACCATCACCAACAACAATACCATCACCACCACCAACAACAATACCATCACCACCAACAATACCATCACCAACAACAATACCATCACCACCACCAACAACAATACCATCACCACCAACAATACCATCACCAACAACAATACCATCACCACCAACAATACCATCACCAACAACAATACCATCAGCACCACCAACAACAATACCATCACCACCACCAACAACAATACCATCTCCACCAACAATACCATCACCAACAACAATACCATCACCACCACCAACAACAATACCATCACCACCAACAATACCATCACCAACAACAATACCATCACCACCACCAACAACAATACCATCTCCACCAACAATACCATCACCAACAACAATACCATCACCACCACCAACAACAATACCATCTCCACCAACAATACCATCACCAACAACAATACCATCACCACCACCAACAACAATACCACCACCACCAACAATACCATCACCACCAACAACAACAACACCATCACCACCAACAACAATACCATCACCGCCAACAACAATACCATCACCAACCAATACCATCTCCACCACCAATACCATCACCACCAACAATACCATCACCACCACAAATACCATCACCACCACCACCAACAATACCATCACCACAAAAAATACCATCACCACAAACAAAACCATCACCACCACCAACAACAAACAATACACTCACCACCACCAACAACAATACCATCACCACCACCAACAATACCATCACCACCAACAACAATACCATCACCACCACCAACAACATCACCAACAAAAATACCATCGCCCCCACCACCAACAATACCATCACCACAAAAAATACCATCACCACAAACAAAACCATCACCACCACCAACAACAAACAATACACTCACCACCACCACCAACAATACCATCACCACTACCAACAATACCATCACCACCACCAACAATACCATCACCAACAACAATACCATCACAACCACCAACAACAATACCATCACCAACAACAATACCATCACCACCAACAATACCATCACCACCACCACCAACAATACCATCACCACCAACAATACCATCACCACCACCAACAACAATACCATCACCAACAACAATACCATCACCACCAACAATACCATCACTACCAACAATACCATCACCACCAGAAATACCATCACCACCACCACCAACAATACCATCACCAGCACCACCAACAATACCATCACCACCACCACCAACAATACCATCACCAGCACCACCAACAATACCATCACCACCACTACCAATAATACCATCGCCACAACCAATACCAGCACCACCACAATCAACAATACCATCACCACCACCACCAACACTACCATCACCACCACCAATACCATTACCACCAACTATACCATCACCACCACCAACAACAATACCATCACCACCAACTATACCATCACGACCACCAACAAAAATACCATCACCACCACCACCAACAATACCATCACCACCACCACCAACAATACCATCACCAGCACCACCAACAATACCATCACCACCACCACCAACAATACCATCACCAGCACCACCAACAATACCATCACCACCACCACCAATAATACCATCGCCACAACCAATACCAGCACCACCACCAACAACAATACCATCACCAATACCATCACCACCTCCAACAACAACAATACCACCACCACCAACAACAATACCATCTCCACCACCAATACCACCACCACCAACAACAATACCATCACCACAAACAATGCCATCACCAATACCATCACCACCAACAAGAGTACCATCATCACCACAAACAACAATACCATCACCACCACCAACAATACCATCACCACCAACAACAATACCATCACCACCAACAACAATACCATCGCCACCAAAAACAATACCACCACCAACAACAACAGTACCATCATCACCACCAACAACAATACCATCACCACCAATAACAATACCATCACCAACACCAACAACAATACCATCACCAACAACAATACCATCACCAACAACAACAACACCACCACCACCAACAATACCATCACCACCACCAACAACAATACCCTCACCACCAACAACAATACCATCACCAACAACAATACCAACATTACCACCAACAACAATACCATCACCACCACCAACAACAATACCATCACCACCACCACCAACAATACCATCACCACCACCACCAACAATACCATCACCACCACCACCAACAATACCATCAGCACCAGCAACAAAAATACCATCACCACCAGCACCAACAATACCATCACCACCACCAACAACAATACCATCACCACCACCAACAACACTACCATCACCACCAACAATACCATCACCACCACCAACAACAATACCATCACTACCACCAACAACAATACCATCACCACCACCAACAACAATACCATCACCACCAACAATACCATCACCACCACCACCAACAATACCATCACCACCACCAACAACAATACAATCACCACCAACAATACCACCACCACCAACAACAATACAATCACCACCAACAATACCACCACCACCAACAACAATACAATCACCACCAACAATACCACCACCACCAACAACAACAACAATACCATCACCACCACCACCAATACCATCACCACCAGCAATACCATCACCACCAACAACAACAATACCATCACAACCACCTAACACAATACCGTCGCCACCAACAATAACATCACCACCACCACCAACAATAACATCACCACCACCACCAACAATACCATCACCACCAACAACAACAATACCATCATCGCCAACAACAATACCATCAGCGCCAACAACAATACCATCACCAATACCACCACCACCAACAATACCATCACCACCACCAACAATACCATCACCACCAACAACAATACCACCACCACCAACAACAATACCATCACCACCACCAACAATACCATCACCACCACCAACAACAATACCATCACCACCACCAACAACAATACCATCACCACCACCAACAACAATAGCATCACCAACACCAACAACAATACCATCACCAACAACAATACCATCACCACCAACAACAATACCATCACCACCACCAACAACAATACCATCACCACTACCAACAACAATAGCATCACCAACACCAACAACAATACCATCACCACCAACAATACCATCACCAACAACAATAGCATCATCACCAACAACAATACCATCACCACCACCAACAACAATACCATCACCAACAACAATACCATCACCACCAACAACAATACCATCACCACCACCAACAACAATACCATCACCACTACCAACAACAATAGCATCACCAACACCAACAACAATACCATCACCACCACCAACAACAATACCATCACCAACAACAATACCATCACCAACAACAATACCATCACCAACAACAATACCACCACCCCTAACAATACCATCACCGACAACAATATCATCACCACCACCAACAACAATACCATCACCATCAACAACAATACCATCACCAACAACAATATCATCACCACCACCAACAACAATACCATCACCATCAACAACAATACCATCACCACCACCACCACCAATACCACCACCAACAACAACAATACCATCACCACCAACAACAATACCATCACCAATACCACCAACAATACCATCACCAATACCATCACCACCAACAATACCATCACCACCACCAATACCATCACCAACAACAATACCATCACCAATACCATCACCACCAACAATACATTCACCACCACCACCAACAATAGCATCTCCACCAACAATACCACCACCACTTCCAATACCATCACCACCACTAACAATACCATGTCCACCACCAATACCACTACCACCACCAACAATACCATCACCACTACCACCAACAATATCATCACCACCAACAATACCATCACCACCAACAATACCACCACCGCCAACAATACCATCACCACCACTAACAATACCATCACCACCACCAACAATACCATCACCACCAACAATACCACCACCACCAACAATACCATCACCACCACCAACAATACCATCACCACCAACAATACCATCACCACCACTAACAATACCATCACCAGCACCAACAATACCATCAACACCACCAACAATACCATCACCACCACCACCACCAACAATACCATCAACACCAACAATACCATCACCACCACCACTAACAATACCATCACCACCACCAACAATACCATCACCACCAACGATACCATCACCACCAACAATACCACCACCACCAACACCATCACCACCACCAACAATACCATCACCACCACCACCAACAACAATACCATCACCACCAACAATACCACCACCACCAACAATACCATCACCACCACCACTAACAATACCATCACCACCACCAACAATACCATCACTACCACCCCCACCAACAATACCATCACCACCAACAATACCACCACCACCAACAATAACATCACCACCACCACTAACAATACTATCACCACCACCAACAATACCATCACCACCTCCACCACTAACAATACCATGTCCACCACCAATACCATCACCACCAACAATACCATCACCACCAACAATACCATCACCACCACCACTAACAATACCATCACCACCACCAACAATACCATCACCACCACCACCAACACTACCATCACCACCACCAATACCATCACCACCACCACCAACAATACCATCACCACCAACAATACCATCACCACCACCAACAATACCATCACCACCAACAATACCATCACCACCACCACCACCAATACCATCACTACCAACAATACCATCACCACCAGAAATACCATCACCACCACCACCAACAACAATACCATCACCACCACCAACAACAATACCATCACCACCAACAATACCATCACCACCACCACCAACACTACCATCACCACCACCAATACCATCACCACCACCAACAACAATACCATCACCACCACCAATACCATCACCACCACCACCAACACTACCATCACCACCACCAATACCATCACCACCACCAACAACAATACCATCACCACCAACAATACCATCACCACCACCACCAACACTACCATCACCACCACCAATACCATCACCACCACCAACAACAATACCATCACCACCAACAATACCATCACCACCACCACCAACACTACCATCACCACCAACAATACCATCACCACCACCAACTATACCATCACCACCACCAACAAAAATACCATCACCACCACCACCAACAATACCATCTCCACCACCACCAACAATACCATCACCACCACCACCAACAATACCACCACCACCAACAATACCATCACCACCACCACCAACAATACCATCACCACCAACAATACCATCACCACCACCACCAACTATACCATCACCACCACCAACAAAAATACCATCACCACCACCACCAACAATACCATCTCCACCACCACCAACAATACCATCACCACCACCACCAACAATAGCATCACCAGCACCACCAACAATACCATCACCACCACTACCAACAATACCATCACCACCACCACCAATAATACCATCGCCACAACCAATACCAGCACCACCACAAACAACAATACCATCACCACCACCACCAACAATACCATCAACACCACCACCAACAACAATACCATCACCAATACCATCACCTCCTCCAACAACAACAATACCATCGCCACCAACAACCATACCACCACCACCAACAACAATACCATCACCATCAACAACAACAATACCATCATCACCACCAACAACAATACCACCACCAACAACAATACCAGCGCCACCAAAAACAATACCACCACCAACAACAACAATACCATCACCACCAACAACCATACCACCACCACCAACAACAATACCATCACCATCAACAACAACAATACCATCATCACCACCAACAACAATACCACCACCAACAACAACAATACCATCACCAACACCAACAACAATACCACCACCAACAACAACAATACCATCACCACCACCAAAAACAATACCACCACCAACAACAACAATACCATCACCAACACCAACAACAATACCACCACCAACAACAACAATACCATCACCAACACCATCAACAATACCATCAATACCAACAATACCATCACCACCACCAACAACAATACCATCACCACCACCAACAACAATACCATCACCACCACCAACAACAATACCATCACCAACAAAAATACTACCACCACTTCCAATACCATCACCACCACTAACAATACCATGTCCACCACCAATACCACTACAACAATACCATCACCATCACCACCACCAACAACAATACCATCACCACCACCAACAACAATACCATCACCACCACCAACAACAATACCATCACCACCACCACCAACAATACCATCACCACCACCAACAACAATACATTCACCACCAACAATACCACCACCACCAACAACAATACAATCACCACCAACAATACCACCACCACCAACAACAACAACAATACCATCACCACCACCAGCAATACCATCACCACCAGAAATACCATCACCACCAACAACAACAATACCATCACAACCACCTAACACAATACCGTCGCCACCAACAATACCATCACCACCACCACCAACAATACCATCACCACCAACAATACCACCACCACCAACAATACCATCACCACCACCACCAACAATACCATCAGCACCACTAACAATACCATCACCACCAACAATACCACCACCACTAACAATACCATCACCACCACCAACAATACCATCACCACCACCACCAACAATACCATCACCACCAACAATACCATCACCACCACCAACAATACCATCAACACCAACAATACCATCACCACCACCACTAACAATACCATCACCACCACCAACAATACCATCACCACCAACAATGCCACCACCACCAACAATACCATCACCACCACCAACAATACCATCACCACCACCCCCACCAACAATACCATCACCACCAACAATACCACCACCACTAACAATACCATCACCACCACCAACAATACCATCACCACCACCCCCACCAACAATACCATCACCACCAACAATACCATCACCACCTCCACCACTAACAATACCATCACCACCACCAACAATACCATCACCACCACCACCACCAACAGTACCATCACCACCACCACCAACAATACCATCACCACCTCCACCACTAACAATACCATGTCCACCACCAATACCATCACCACCAACAATACCATCACCACCAACAATACCATCACCACCACCAACAATAATACCATCAGCACCACCAACAAAAATACCATCACCACCACCAACAACCTTACCATCACCAACAACAATACCATCACCAACAAAAATACCATCACCACCACCACCAACAATACCATCTCCACCAACACCAACAACAATACAATCACCACCAACAATACCACCACCACCAACAATACCACCACCAACAACAATACCATCACCACCAGCACCACCACCAATACCATCACCACCACCACCAACAATACCATCTCCACCACCAACAACAATACCATCACCATCACCATCACCAATACCATCACCACCTCCAACAACAACAATACCATCTCCACCACCAATACCACCACCACCAACAACAATACCATCACCACCACCACCAACAATACCATCACCACCAACAACAATACCATCGCCACCAACAACCATACCACCACCACCAACAACAATACCATCGCCACCAACAACAATACCATCACCACCAACAATACCATCACCACCACTAACAATACCATCACCACCACCAACAACAATACCCTCACCACCACCAACATCACCACCACCAACAATACCATCACCACCAACAATACCATCACCACCAACAATACCATCACCACCACCACTAACAATACCATCACCACCACCAACAATACCATCACCACCACCACCAACACTACCATCACCACCACCAATACCATCACCACCACCACCAACAATACCATCACCACCAACAATACCATCACCACCACCACCACCAATACCATCACTACCAACAATACCATCACCACCAGAAATACCATCACCACCACCACCAACAACAATACCATCACCACCACCAACAACAATACCATCACCACCAACAATACCATCACCACCACCACCAACACTACCATCACCACCACCAATACCATCACCACCACCAACAACAATACCATCACCACCACCAATACCATCACCACCACCACCAACACTACCATCACCACCACCAATACCATCACCACCACCAACAACAATACCATCACCACCAACAATACCATCACCACCACCACCAACACTACCATCACCACCACCAATACCATCACCACCACCAACAACAATACCATCACCACCAACAATACCATCACCACCACCACCAACACTACCATCACCACCAACAATACCATCACCACCACCACCAACACTACCATCACCACCAACAATACCATCACCACCACCAACTATACCATCACCACCACCAACAAAAATACCATCACCACCACCACCAACAATACCATCTCCACCACCACCAACAATACCATCACCACCACCACCAACAATACCACCACCACCAACAATACCATCACCACCACCACCAACAATACCATCACCACCAACAATACCATCACCACCACCACCAACTATACCATCACCACCACCAACAAAAATACCATCACCACCACCACCAACAATACCATCTCCACCACCACCAACAATACCATCACCACCACCACCAACAATAGCATCACCAGCACCACCAACAATACCATCACCACCACTACCAACAATACCATCACCACCACCACCAATAATACCATCGCCACAACCAATACCAGCACCACCACAAACAACAATACCATCACCACCACCACCAACAATACCATCAACACCACCACCAACAACAATACCATCACCAATACCATCACCTCCTCCAACAACAACAATACCATCGCCACCAACAACCATACCACCACCACCAACAACAATACCATCACCATCAACAACAACAATACCATCATCACCACCAACAACAATACCACCACCAACAACAATACCAGCGCCACCAAAAACAATACCACCACCAACAACAACAATACCATCACCACCAACAACCATACCACCACCACCAACAACAATACCATCACCATCAACAACAACAATACCATCATCACCACCAACAACAATACCACCACCAACAACAATACCACCACCACCAAAAACAATACCACCACCAACAACAACAATACCATCACCAACACCAACAACAATACCACCACCAACAACAACAATACCATCACCAACACCATCAACAATACCATCAATACCAACAATACCATCACCACCACCAACAACAATACCATCACCACCACCAACAACAATACCATCACCAACAAAAATACTACCACCACTTCCAATACCATCACCACCACTAACAATACCATGTCCACCACCAATACCACTACAACAATACCATCACCATCACCACCACCAACAACAATACCATCACCACCACCAACAACAATACCATCACCACCACCAACAACAATACCATCACCACCACCACCAACAATACCATCACCACCACCAACAACAATACAATCACCACCAACAATACCACCACCACCAACAACAACAACAATACCATCACCACCACCAGCAATACCATCACCACCAGAAATACCATCACCACCAACAACAACAATACCATCACAACCACCTAACACAATACCGTCGCCACCAACAATACCATCACCACCACCACCAACAATACCATCACCACCAACAATACCACCACCACCAACAATACCATCACCACCACCACCAACAATACCATCAGCACCACTAACAATACCATCACCACCAACAATACCACCACCACTAACAATACCATCACCACCACCAACAATACCATCACCACCACCACCAACAATACCATCACCACCAACAATACCATCACCACCACCACCACCAACAATACCATCAACACCAACAATACCATCACCACCACCACTAACAATACCATCACCACCACCAACAATACCATCACCACCAACAATACCACCACCACCAACAATACCATCACCACCACCAACAATACCATCACCACCACCCCCACCAACAATACCATCACCACCAACAATACCACCACCACTAACAATACCATCACCACCACCAACAATACCATCACCACCACCCCCACCAACAATACCATCACCACCAACAATACCATCACCACCTCCACCACTAACAATACCATCACCACCACCAACAATACCATCACCACCACCACCACCAACAGTACCATCACCACCACCACCAACAATACCATCACCACCTCCACCACTAACAATACCATGTCCACCACCAATACCATCACCACCAACAATACCATCACCACCAACAATACCATCACCACCACCAACAATAATACCATCAGCACCACCAACAAAAATACCATCACCACCACCAACAACCTTACCATCACCAACAACAATACCATCACCAACAAAAATACCATCACCACCACCACCAACAATACCATCTCCACCAACACCAACAACAATACAATCACCACCAACAATACCACCACCACCAACAATACCACCACCAACAACAATACCATCACCACCAGCACCACCACCAATACCATCACCACCACCACCAACAATACCATCTCCACCACCAACAACAATACCATCTCCACCAACACCAACAACAATACAATCACCACCTCCAACAACAACAATACCATCTCCACCACCAATACCACCACCACCAACAACAATACCATCACCACCACCACCAACAATACCATCACCACCAACAACAATACCATCGCCACCAACAACCATACCACCACCACCAACAAAAATACCATCGCCACCAACAACAATACCATCACCACCAACAATACCATCACCACCACTAACAATACCATCACCACCACCAACAACAATACCCTCACCACCACCAACATCACCACCACCAACAATACCATCACCACCAACAATACCATCACCACTAACAATACCATCACCACCACCAACAATACCATCACCACCACCACCAACAATACCATCACCACCAACAATACCATCACCACCACCAACAATACCATCACCACCACCAACAACAATACCCTCACCACCACCAACATCACCACCACCAACAATACCATCACCACCACCAACAATACCATCACCACCACCAACAACAATACCCTCACCACCACCAACATCACCACCATCAACAATACCATCACCACCACCAACAATACCATCACCACCACCAACAACAATACCCTCACCACCACCAACATCACCACCACCAACAATACCATCACCACCACCAACAATAATATCACCACCACCAACAACAATACCATCACCACCACCAACAATACCATCACCACCACCAACAACAATACCACCACCACCAACAACAATACCATCACCACCACCAACAACAATACAATCACCACCAACAATACCACCACCACCAACAATACCACCACCACCATCAACACCAACAATACCCTCACCACCACCAACAATACCACCACCAACAATACCATCACCACCACCAACAACAATACCATCACCACCACCACCAACAATACCACCACCACCAACAACAATACAATCACCACCAACAATACCACCACCACCAACAACAATACCATCACCACCACCAACAACAATAGCATCACCACCAACAATACCATCACCACCAACAACAACAATACCATCACCACCACCACCAACAATACCATCACCATCACCAACAACAATAGCATCACCACCAACAATACCATCACCATCACCAACAACAATAGCATCACCACCAACAATACCATCACCACCACCAACAATACCATCACCACCACCAACAACAATAGCATCACCACCAACAACAACAATACCATCACCACCAACAACAACAATACCATCACCACCACCAACAACAATAGCATCACCACCAACAATACCATCACCACCACCAACAATACCATCACCACCACCAACAACAATAGCATCACCACCAACAATACCATCACCACCACCAACAATACCATCACCACCACCAACAACAATAGCATCACCACCAACAACAACAATACCATCACCACCAACAACAACAATACCATCACCACCACCAACAACAATAGCATCACCACCAACAATACCATCACCACCAACAACAATACCATCACCACCACCAACAACAATAGCATCACCACCAACAATACCATCACCACCAACAACAACAATACCATCACCACCACCAACAATACCATCACCACCACCAACAATACCATCACCACCACCAACAACAATAGCATCACCACCAACAATACCATCACCACCAACAACAACAATACCATCACCACCACCACCAACAATACCATCACCATCACCAACAACAATAGCATCACCACCAACAATACCATCACCACCACCAACAACAATAGCATCACCACCAACAACAACAATACCATCACCACCACCACCAACAACAATACCATCACCACCACCACTAACAATACCATCACCAACACCAACAACAACAATACCATCACCACCACCACCAACAATACCATCACCACCACCAACAACAATAGCATCACCACCAACAATACCATCACCACCAACAACAACAATACCACCACCACCACCACCAACAACAATACCATCACCACCACCACCAACAATACCATCACCAACACCAACAACAATACCATCACCACCAACAATACCATCACTACCAACAATACCATCACCACCACCAACAACAATACCATCACCACCACCAACAATACCATCACCACCACCAACAACAATAGCATCACCACCAACAATACCATCACCACCAACAACAACAATACCATCACCACCACCACCAACAATACCATCACCATCACCAACAACAATAGCATCACCACCAACAATACCATCACCACCACCACCAACAATACCATCACCATCACCAACAACAATACCATCACCACCACCAACAACAATAGCATCACCACCAACAATACCATCACCACCAACAACAACAATACCATCACCACCACCACCAACAATACCATCACCATCACCAACAACAATAGCATTACCACCAACAATACCATCACCACCACCACCAACAATACCATCACCATCACCAACAACAATACCATCACCACCACCAACAACAATAGCATCACCACCAACAATACCATCACCACCAACAACAACAATACCATCACCACCACCACCAACAATACCATCACCATCACCAACAACAATAGCATCACCACCAACAATACCATCACCACCACCACCAACAATACCATCACCAACAACAATACCATCACCACCACCAACAACAATAGCATCACCACCAACAATACCATCACCACCAACAACAACAATACCATCACCACCAACAACAATACCATCTCCACCACCAATACCACCACCAACAACAACAATACCATCACCACCACCACCAATACCATCACCAATACCATCTCCACCAACAATACCATCACCACTTCCAATACCATCACCACCACTAACAATACCATGTCCACCACCAATACCACTACCACCACCAACAATACCATCACCACCAACAATACCATCACCACCACCGCCAACAATACCATCACCACCACTAACAATACCATCACCACCACCAACAATACCATCACCACCACCAACAATACCATCACCACCAACAATACCACCACCACCAACAATACCATCACCACCACCAACAATACCATCACCACCAACAATACCATCAGCACCACTAACAATACCATCACCAGCACCAACAATACCATCAACACCACCAACAATACCATCACCACCAACAATACCACCACCACTAACAATACCATCACCACCACCAACAATACCATCACCACCACCACCAACAATACCATCACCACCAACAATACCATCACCACCACCACCACCAACAATACCATCAACACCAACAATACCATCACCACCACCACTAACAATACCATCACCACCACCAACAATACCATCACCACCACCAACAATACCATCACCACCACCACCAATACCATCACCACCACCAACAATACCATCACCACCACCAACAATACCATCACCATCATCACCACCAACAATACCATCTCCACCACCAACAATACCATCACCACCACCACCAACAATACCATCTCCACCACCAACAATACCATCACCACCAACAATACCACCACCACCAACAATACCATCACCACCAACAATACCATCACCACCAATAACAACACCATCACCACCAACAACAATACCATCACCACCAACAAAAATACCATCACCACCACCAACAACAATACCATCACCACCAACAACAATACCATCACCAACAACAACAACACCATCACCACCACCAACAACAATACCATCACCACCAACAACAATACCATCACCATCACCACCAACAATACCATCACCACCAATAACAACACCATCACCACCAACAACAATACCATCACCACCAACAAAAATACCATCACCACCACCAACAACAATACCATCACCACCAACAACAATACCATCACCACCACCAACAACAATACCATCACCACCAACAACAATACCATCACCATCACCACCAACAATACCATCACCACCAATAACAACACCATCACCACCAACAACAATACCATCACCACCAACAAAAATACCATCACCACCACCAACAACAATACCACCACCACCAACAACAATACCATCACCAACAACAACAACACCATCACCACCACCAACAACAATACCATCACCAACAACAACAACACCATCACCACCACCAACAACAATACCATCACCACCAACAACAATACCATCACCACCAACAATACCATCACCACCAACAACAACAATACCATCACCACCAACAACAACAATACCATCACCACCAACAACAACAATACCATCACCACCACCAACAATACCATCACCACCACCAACAATACCACCACCACCAACAATACCATCACCACCACCAACAATACCACCACCACCAACAATACCATCACCACCAACAATACCATCACCACCAACAATACCATCACCACCAACAACAATACCATCACCAACAACAATACCACCACCACCAACAATACCATCACCACCAACAACAATACCACCACCAACAACAATACCACCACCACCAACAATACCATCACCACCACCAACAATACCATCACCACCAACAATACCATCACCACCACCAACAATACCATCACCACCACCAACAATACCATCACCACCACCAACAATACCACCACCACCAACAATACCATCACCACCAACAATACCATCACCACCAACAACAATACCATCACCACCAACAACAACACCATCACCACCACCAACAATACCATCACCACCACCAACAATACCATCACCACCAACAACAACACCATCACCACCACCAACAATACCATCACCACCAACAATACCATCACCACCAACAACAATACCATCACCACCAACAACAACACCATCACCACCACCAACAATACCATCACCACCACCAACAATACCACCACCACCAACAATACCATCACCACCAACAATACCATCACCACCAACAACAATACCATCACCACCAACAACAACACCATCACCACCACCAACAATACCATCACCACCACCAACAATACCATCACCACCAACAACAATACCATCACCACCAACAATACCATCACCACCAACAATACCATCACCACCAACAACAATACCACCACCAACAACAATACCATCACCACCAACAACACCATCACCACCACCAACAATACCATCACCACCACCAACAATACCACCACCACCAACAACAATACCACCACCAACAACAATACCACCACCACCAACAATACCACCACCACCAACAATACCATCACCACCAACAACAATACCACCACCAACAACAATACCACCACCACCAACAATACCACCACCACCAACAATACCATCACCACCAACAATACCATCACCACCAACAACAACACCATCACCACCACCAACAACACCATCACCACCACCAACAATACCATCACCACCAACAACAACACCATCACCACCACCAACAACACCATCACCACCACCAACAACACCATCACCACCAACAACAACACCATCACCACCAACAACAATACCATCACCACCAACAACAATACCATCACCACCAACAACAACACCATCACCACCACCAACAATACCATCACCACCACCAACAATACCACCACCACCAACAATACCATCACCACCAACAATACCATCACCACCAACAATACCATCACCACCAACAACAACACCATCACCACCAACAATACCATCACCACCACCAACAATACCATCACCACCAACAACAACACCATCACCACCACCAACAACAATACCATCACCACCACCAACAATACCATCACCACCAACAACAACACCATCACCACCACCAACAACAATACCACCACCACCACCAACAATACCATCACCACCAACAACAACACCATCACCACCACCAACAACAATACCATCACCACCACCAACAATACCATCACCACCAACAATACCATCACCACCAACAACAACAATACCATCACCACCAACAACACCATCACCACCACCAACAACAACACCATCACCACCACCAACAATACCATCACCACCACCAACAACAATACCATCACCACCAACAACACCATCACCACCACCAACAACAACACCATCACCACCACCAACAATACCATCACCACCAACAATACCATCACCACCAACAACAACACCATCACCACCACCAACAACAATACCATCACCACCACCAACACCATCACCACCACCAACAACAATACCATCACCACCACCAACAATACCATCACCACCACCAACAATACCATCACCACCATCAATACCATCACCAACAATACCATCACCACCATCACCACCATCAATACCATCACCAACAATACCATCACCACCACCACCATCAACAATACCATCACCACCCACATCAGTACAGCTCACAGTGAGCTGTGGTTGGCACTATCGGTAGAGGGTCGGTGGATTGCCAGAATCGGTAAAGGGTCGGACGCCATGCTTTGACGCATAGAGTTACGGCCCTTGCCATTCTGAGTTCAAATCCCACCGAGGTGAACTTTGCCTTTCATCCTTAAGGGAGTCGATAAAATAAAGTACCAGTAATGCACTGGAGTAATTGCTGGCCTTGTGCCAAAAGTAGAAACAATTATTTCTTTAACTGCTGACAATATCTTTAACTGACAAAAGAATATTCTATTGTAGTTCGTCCTTTTGAAGATTTCATTTTCCTGCTTTCCTTTTTTTATTTTTCTTCAATGGCTTTTAATGTCGGCTGGACAAATATATTTTCATAACAATGCTTTTATTTTTATTGCGGGTTAGTCGAGTTTGTTATTCCAAAGAAAAGAGCTGGTCATTTTCCTATAAAGTTAGTCCCTCTCCAGACCAATAAGTTTAATCCATCTCATAAATATATCTCAGCATTTATAAATATAATTCCCACGTTGACTGATAGTACAAGTACGGAGGAGGAGAGCAGCGATATGTGCTGCCTTGTGTTCATTAGAAATGTCACTATTAATGAGGTTTGTGAATCTGAGGCGCATGGTTTAGTGAGAAGAATGTTAAGCTTGCAATCGGGAGATTGTGAGTTCGATCTCGGACCGATGATATATTGTCCTGCAGCAAAACACTATTTCACCTTGCTCCAGTTTACTCAGCTGCAGAAATGAGCTGCGACGTCACTGGTCCCCCCAGCTGTATCGGCCATTTCCTTTCTCTTCGACAACATTGGTAGCATGGATGTTTAGGCAGGTGTGGTGAGTCGCATATATTCTAGCCATTAGACAAAAGCAAAAATAGATGTTTCACCTTCGAAACAGGGATGACTCAAGAAGAAAAGATGGAATTAATTATAAAAAGATAGGTTCCTGACAAGACTTCAACAGTTTCAAATCACAGTTGTTGCTATTTCGCTCCAGGGAATGGATGAGAAAACTGTGCTCAAAGCTAAGATCTGGTCAAAATACTTAGGAGTCAGTGACACCACTAAAGGCCGCCAATGGCGAGGTGGTGATCTTCAACCAGACAATAGATTAAATCTAACCCTCGAAGGAATTTGAACTGAAACCTCAAACCAAATAACTCAAATCCTGCCCAGGTCAACGTTCCGATGTCAATAAAATAATACCAGTCCTACACTGGGGTCAATTATTCCCCCATATTTCTTTCACATTTCAGCTCTTTCACTCTATATCTGCTTCTCAGAAGGAAATCAGTTGAGTTCCTATCCGTAGAGGGAATGAACTCCGGCTGGAGTTTATAGTACAGTAGGACATGATGGCGCCCTTACGACTACATCAGCTGATTTCACTCCAAAGATGCATATATTTCCTACTGGTTTCACTTGTTTGACTGAGATCCTGCTCGGGCACCGCCCTGAAAGTCACTACTTATTTTTCAGTTTAGATTGCATTTCATCGATCTACATTAATCATCGAACGACTAAGTTACACAAACATGAAACCAACGTAATATATGCGTATGTGTGAGAGAGAGCGTGTGGTGTCTCTTGTGTGTGTGTGTGTGTGTGTGTGTGTGTGTGTGTGTTTGAGAGAGGGCGAAAGAGACAGAGAGAGCGTATGGTGTCTCTTGGTGTGCATGTGTGTGTGTGTGTATGTGTGTGTATCTGTGTGTATGTGTGCAGGAGTGAGCGTGTGTTTGTACATCATAGTGTATATTCACAGTAAGTCCACACGTGAATATCTAAATCTCGTCTAGAATTGTGACTTTAGAATTGATAAAAAAACTATTTCAATCCGATCAGTTCTCTCTCTCTCTCTCTCCAAATATATACATGGCATAGTGGTTAGAGCGTCGGGTTTTAAATCGTGGGGTTAGAGCGTCGGGCTTACAATCGTGGGGTTGTAAGTTCGATTCTCGGGGCGGGTGACGCGTGGTGTTCTTGAGCAAGACACTTCATTTCACTTTGCTCCAGTTCACATTTCATTTTCGTGTAACTTAACTGGTGCCAAGCTGTATCGACCATTGCCTTTCCCTTGGACAACTACAGTGACGTGAAGAGGTGAGGCTGGTACTTATGGGCGTCTACTGCCCGGACTTGTGACACGGACGGAAACTTTCGAGGTTCAAATCCCAAGGTCATTCGTGACCATTATATATACACACACACACATATATATATATATATATATATATATATATATATATATAGGAACGAGTAGGCCCCCGACGGCTGAGCTCAAGCCGTTTCGACGGCTAATTCTGGACTAAAATTTTAGTCCAGAATTAGCCGTCGAAACGGCTTGAGCTCAGCCGTCGGGGTCCTACTCGTTCCTATTACCCACTCTACTGCCCTAAGTATTGAGTACTTTGGTGCGTTATGGTCCACCTGGTTCCTTATCACATTTCCTTCGTTATATATATATATCAATTGATATTATACTCCAGAAGAAAACTGTAGAGTGCTTCGAATTCTGTTATAAATAAATTTGTTGATAACCAACAAATTAAATAACTCTTTGCTTATATATATATATATATATATATATATATATATATATATATAAACACACACTCACACAAATATATGCGTATATATATATAAATGCATCGCTTTTATATATATATAAAATTATATATATACATATATATACATAATTATATTTATATATACAATTATATATATACATACAATATATATATATACATACATATACGTATATTCATATTTACAATATATACATACATATATACAATATATACAATATATATACGTATATACATATATCATTTATATATATATCATTTATATATATATATATATATATATATATATACACATATATCAAAACATGTATATACACATACAAATATATGCACACACACATATATATATATACATACATATACATATATACATATATATACATGCATATATATATGCACACACATATATACACACACACATAAATACACACACACACACACACACATATATATATATATACATACAATCGATATATATATAAACATATACATACAATGGATATATATATACATACACAAAATGGATATATATATATATATATATATATATACACATATATACATCATATATATATGTATGTGTATTTATATACAAACATATTCACTATTCTCTCTCCCCCTCTCTCTTTATCTCTCTCCCTCCCTCCCTCCCTCTTTTTTCACCTCTTTCTCTTTGTCATTCTCATTCTTTTTCTCTTTCTCACGCCCTCTTACTTCCCCTCCGCTTCCACCTCACACTTACCTCCAGTTTCTCTCTGACCCCTCTATCCCACACCCCTCCTCCTCCTACATCTCTGCCTCTCACACCCTCCTTCCACTCCTCACACTCCATCCTCTCCCCCTCCATCCCTCTCTCTCTCCCTGCCTCATACCCTCATCCTCACACCATCCTTCTCCCCTCACCCTCCATCCCCTCCATCCATCTCCCCCTCCCCACCACCCCTCCTATGTCCCCCACTCCCCAATATAACACTACCAGTTTTATTGATATATCTGTCATCGTTAAGTCGATAATCCCCACCTGTCCAATATATCTCTCAATACCAGTTTGTTCCAATAAATCTGTTCAACTCCCATCATGTCACGTTTACCTCACCTAGCCCTAACGCCGTCACAACTTCTCCACCTCCACCGCACCCTAACGTCGTCACAACTTCCCCACCTCCACCTCACCTAGTCCTAACGCCAACACAACTTCCCCATCTCCACGTTTAACTCACCTAGCCCTAACGCCAACACAATTTCCCACCTCCACGTCTACCTCACCTAGCCCTAACGCCAACACAACTTCCCCATCTCCACGTTTACCTCATCTAGCCCTAACGCCAACACAATTTCCCCACCTCCACGGTTACCTCACCTAGCCCTAACGCCAACACAACTTCCCCACCTCCACGTTTACCTCACCTAGCCCTAACGCCATCACAACTTCCCCACCTCCACGTTTACCTCACCTAGCCCTAACGCCGTCACAACTTCGCCACCTCCACGTTTACCTCACCTAGCCCTAACGCCGCACAATTTCCCCACCTCCACGTTTACCTCACCTAGCCCTAACGCCAACAACTTCCCCACCTCCACGTTTACCTCACCTAGCCCTAACGCCATCACAACTTCCCCACCTCCACGTTTACCTCACCTGGCCCTAACGCCGTCACAATTTCCCCACCGCCACGTTTACCTCAACTAGCCCTAACGCCAACACAACTTCCCCGCCCCCACGTTTACCTCACCTAGCCCTAACGCCAACACAACTTCCCCACCTCCACGTTTACCTGACCAAGCCCTAACGCCGTCACAACTTCCCCACCTCCACGTTTACCTCACCTAGCCCTAACGCCAACACAACCTCCCCACGTTCACGTTTACCTCACCTAGCCCTAACGCCGTCACAACTTCCCCACCCCCACGTTTAATTCACCTAGCCCTAACGCCGTCACAACTTCCCCACCTCCACGTTTACCTCACCTAGCCCTAATGCCAACACAACTTCCCCACCTCCACGTTTACCTCACCTAGCCCTAACGCCAACACAACTTCCCCATCTCCACGTTTACTTCACCTAGCCCTAACGCCAACACAACTTCCCCACCTCCACGTTTACCTCACCTAGCCCTAACGCCATCACAACTTCCCCACCTCCACGTTTACCTCACCTAACCCTAACGCCGTCACAACTTCCCCACCTCCACGTTTACCTCACCTAGTCCTCACGCCGTCACAACTTCCCCACCTCCACGTTTACCTCACCTAGCCCTAACGCCGTCACAACTTCCCCACCTCTAAGTTTACCTCACCTAGCCCTAACGCCGTCACAACTTCCCCACCTCCACGTTTACCTAACCTAGCCATAACGACGTCACAACTTCCCCACCTCCACGTTTACCTCACCTAGCCCTAACGCCAACACAACTTCCCCACCTCCACGTTTACCTCACCTAGCCCTAACGCCGTCACAACTTCCCCACCTCCACGTTTACCTCACCTAGCTCTATCGCCATCACAACTTCCCCACCTCCACGTTTACCTCACCTAGCCCTAACGCCGTCACAACTTCCCCACCTCCCATAAACTCACTATTACATTCCTTTCTATCAACCACAAAACATCCTCCATTCTTCACAATTGCTGCTCTTTTCATTCCATTTTGTTCTTCGTTTTGTAAAGGGTTTCTTTTCTTTTTCTGTTGTTTGTGTCTGTGTTTGTGTGTGTTTCTATGTGTGTGTGCTTGTGTGTGAGTGAGGCTGTGTTTGTGTGTGTGAGTGTGGCTGTGTGTGTGTGTGTGTGTGTGTGAGTGTGTTTGTGTCAGTGTGTGTGTAGGTCTGTGTCTGTATGTGTGTGTGTATGTATCTATGTGTGTATGTGTGTGTATGTGTATGTGTATGTGTGTGTATCTGTGTGTGTATGCATGTGTATGTATGTGTGTGTGTGTGTATGTGTGTGTATGTGTATCTGTGTGTGTTTGTGTATCTCTGTGTGTGTGTATATGTATGGGTGTGTGTGGGGGGGGGAGCAGGTTGATGTGTTGCTTCTTTATTTTTTCCCTTTATTGTTTCGTTCTTTAGAATCTTTTTATATTTTCTTCCCTTGAAAGACTTAAGGTAGGTTTATAGAAACGGACATAAATAGAAGAATTTAGACTGTGTCAATATGTTGGAATAGATATTGACATGTGTAGACCACATATTGAGGGTCTTTCACAGGAGTAATCTATAGTTTTAAAAGGTAACACCTGTGAAAGCTTTCCGATAGAAAGCTTTTACAGGTGTTAAATGGACGGAATGGTTAAGAATGTTGCCTCGCAATCATAAGGTAACGAGACCTAACAGCGTGACATATGGGGTCAAATGTCTTTTACGATAGTGCTGAGGTGAGCGAAACCTTGTGAAGTAAAGGTAAACGGTATCTGTCCGGAAGCCCGACAAATGGTTTGTATTCATGAGCCAAAGAGTCGCCACTCTCTCACAATGAGTCTCTTTGAGAATTACATTGGTACACGTGTTTTTGGAACGATAAGCCATTTGAACGTTAACTACAGGAACAGGCCGTTGATTGAATAAACAAATCACTTATACTAGTAACCCGATGAAAATAATTTACTCCACGTAACAGGGGCTTAGATTAATAACAAGAAACCGTAGGATTTTATACTATTAAAGCCATCTATATGATATTAATTGTTTCTACTTTTGGCACAAGGCCAGCTTTACCCAGTGTATTACTGGTACTTTATTTTATACTATTGAAGCTGTCTATATGATATTAATTGTTTCGACTTTTGGCACAAGGCCAGCAATTACCCAGTGTATTACTGGTACTTTATTTTATACTATTGAAGCCGTCTATATGATATTAATTGTTTCTACTTTAGGCACAAGGCCAGCAATAACCCAGTGTATTACTGGTACTTTATTTTATACTATTGAAGCCGTCTATATGATATTAATTGTTTCTACTTTCGGCACAAGGCCAGCAAATGCCCAGTGTATTACTGGTACTTTATTTTATACTATTGAAGCTGTCTATATGATATTAATTGTTTCGACTTTTGGCACAAGGCCAGCAAATGCCCAGTGTATTACTGGTACTTTATTTGATGCTATTGAAGCCATCTATATGATATTAATTGTTTCTACTATTGGCACAAGGCCAGCAATTACCCAGTGTATTACTGGTACTTTATTTTATACTATTGAAGCCATCTATATGATATTAATTGTTTCTACTTTCGGCACAAGGCCAGCAAATACCCAGTGTATTACTGGTACTTTATTTTATACTATTGAAGCCATCTATA
>OZ024753.1:17420077-17435077 GCA_964016885.1 Eledone cirrhosa | reverse complement strand
AAAGTGGTGATAATATCGTTTCTATTATTCCTTTTTAATGAATATAATTCTACGACAAACCAATAAAGTATCTTTTTCTTATATTGGTGAACTTTTTAAACAAATTACATTCTTTGTGGAGCAATAAAAAAAATAAGGGGCGAATTAAACAGTTCAGATTAAGAAGATAATTGGTAATCCGTGAGGTCATGCTTAAGTATCAACCGATGGCATTACACGGAATCGAGTTGCAGCCATCATATATATATATATATAGGTTGTGAGTTCGATTCCTGAACCGGCGATGCGTTATTTCCTTGAGCAAGACACTTTATTTCACGTTGCTCCTTCTACCTGGAGTTGCAGCCGATAGAGAGTATTAGCAATTAGAAAGACCAATGGAAACATTGTTTCCTAGGTACGATTTGACGAAAGTCGATCCACTGTCGAAATGTGAATACATTTTTAGTTTTTAAATCTTATTAATTCTTTTTAATTGTAATACCCGTCATTTGATAAGATGAATTTCAATAATACATCAAAACCGGTAATACTTTATATACTTTATAAAACTGTCCCTCTCATTAATGTCACTTTGACGAATCAAAGAAGAGAAAAACAGACCCTAAAATATATTTTCCGTGCTATTTCCAATTTCACCCTCTCTCTCTCTCTCGCTCTATTATATATATATATATATATATATATATATATATATATATATATAAAGATCAAAAGATGGTTAAAAGAGTTCCATGTATTTTATTATGCGCATTTCAAAAACAAATATCATCAGCAATAACATTTGCGTTTTCGTCAGATAAAATAGGGAGACATGATATGAAGGTTAAAATACACTTGTGAATAATGCAGTTTTAAATCAACATATGAAAAGTAGTTTTAGATTGATCTGTGATATTGGGAAAAAAAGATGAGAGTAAAAAGTGGAGGGGGGGGGAGTATAATGAGGAAGCATGAGATAAGAGGAGAGATGTGTGTCTTATATATTATTTATACTCCAGTCCTACAAACTGTAGAGTGCTCCTTATCCGATATCTGCATTGCTTTATTGTACTACAATAAAACTCACCTCCTACATATATATATATATATATATATATATATATATATATGTGTGTGTGTGTCTGTGTGTGTGTGTATATATATATATATGCGTGTGGATGATGTGTTGGATCTAGTATAGACATTTATCTTATAATCGGCTTTGTTTTAATGATGGTATTAGTTACGAGTTTGTCATTTGATTGTCTTACCGTCATTGGTTGTTTGTTTATTATTGACTTTGGTTTATGAGTGTATTATTTACATATAGAGAGATTTAGTATTTGCACACCTATATATCTATCTATCTAAGGCCGGTAAAATTCCCGAGATCCATGGACGAGTTCTCTCCAGCGGTCTCTGTCCCTCATTATCGCTGCCATGTCCTGCGTCTCCAACAGACCAGTGTCTGTCCTTAGGGCATCAACATACGTTAACCTTGGTCTTCCTCTTCTAGTGTGTCCATGTAGCGGCTCCCAAAGGAGCACTGAGTGCAATGTCAACTCTGGATGTCGGTGAGCATGTCCAGCTAACCTCAGTCTCCTCTGTGTCACTTTTGAGCTGACTTTTGGGATGCTCCCATATATATATCCAGAGAGTGTAACGCGAAGTTACTGTAGGTTCAGCCAGGTGAGCACTCGATGTTTAGGTTCATGTCACTTTGGAGGTGTAGAGGTAGAAAGAGTGTAGTATAATAATTGTTTCTTCTTTAGGCACAAGGCCAGCAATTACCCAGTGTATTACTGGTACTTTATTTTATCGACCCCATAAGGATGAAAGGCAAAGTTAACTTCGGCGGAATTTGAACTCAGAATGGCAAGGGCCGTAACTCTATACGTCAAAGCATGGCGTCCGACCTCTATCGATACTGCCAATCCACCGCCTTTGAGTGTAGTATAATAACACATGGATGAATGGTTACTCCTTCATTCTATCATTACTACTATAGAGGTCCGAGGGGCTTTTGATTCCAGAGTCGGGCCAGATCGATACAAATCGAATCTTCAGATGATCAGTAGCAAAACACGCGTCAGCAACCAATAAATGTAATGAAGCAGTAACCATTCGTACTTGTATTATATATATATATATATATATATATATATATATATATATATATATATATATATATACACACACAATGATATTAAATAAATGGAAACTATCTTTATAAAACCATATTTATTCTATTATATATATTTCAAGGGTACCAAGACTTTGGTACGCTATCATCAGATAAAATACGAAAGGTGTTTTATAAATTTTGATATAACCAAGGAAAATATACCTTAACGGTTCAAGTTTTTCCTGTCAAGTGCTCTGAATCAGTTATAAACATTTATATTTGTTGAATTACCAACAAATTGAATATCCCTTCTGCTTATATATATATATATATATATATATATTCTTATTGAAAATGTAGAAGCTTCAACAGATTTGTGTCATGTCTTTTCCATTCAGAGTCTGTTTACGTCCAGTTTGTTTTGACTATTCTTCACAGTCAAAATACTATGATGAAGCTCCTAAATGTTCAATAAGTATATATTATTGAAATGTTCGTATATTAGATTGATTAACGGAAGTAGCGGGATAATATATTAGGAAAATATTTTGTAAGCACATCAAAATATGGTAACATTTGAACTTATATCAGGACAAATTCGAAGTATGTGTATGTTGCCTTTTTATAGTGGCAGAAATGTCTCAGGAGAGCTGGACAGCAGACGATCTTCAAAGGAGAAACACCCTGAAACAAATGTTTCAGAATGGGCGAAACATTTGCTGGGGAGGGGGGGGGGGGGGTCTTCTCCGAAAACTTTCTGCTTACCAGCTTTTCTGAATGTTTATCAAAATATAAACCTTGGGTTTGTCCTGTTAAATATAATGGGAAAAATAAAAGGTTTTCAAAAATGATTCAACAGCTTTCAAATCATGTTACACAAATCATGTTACACAACATTATAAAATTCAAACACATACCTGTTTCTTCATACAAAACCAGTTATATACACGAAAATATTTGTTCGTATCTGAGATATTGTTGAAAGAATATCACAATTGAGTATCAGAAAACTAATTCTAGTATTACTATGTTGTTAGTTGTATAGCAAAATACAAAGTAACCAACAGTGTAGATACTGTAGCCTTACGGGAACTATATATCATATTTTAATTCACTATCCAAAATATTTATTTACAAATCAATTGACACTTCATATAAAAAGTGTCTTCTTACATTAAAAGGTCGAAATCTTTTATCTACGATTTGTAGTACACCTTATTACAGACGTTTGTTATAATGAACAACATATTGGAAACGCCCATCGATATTAAGTCATTTCTGATTACCAACTGGCTAAAGAATTTTATTTCCCATATAATACACTGAATGGTGGACGTATATTGAAAACAAAATAAACATTAAGTTATTTATCAACACAAAGTATTATTAACAGTAGTCACCTTCCTTGTTGAGGTGTGTTTTACACATATGATACTCTTGGCATGAAAATATCAGGGGGAGGGGTATTTTTTCACGTGATTAGATGATTATATCACATATTCGATGTATGACAATTCAATATATGAAACTATGATCTATTTTCTTTGGGGCTGTAACAATCAAACCTTGTTGACTAATCATATTTCGGTGTGTTTACGAATATTTTTGATTATATGTTATTAATCTGTGTCCCTTGTTCAATCATTTGAATACACAGCAATGTGAAAATCAGAGTAACGGTTCAATAAAAGTCTCTTGTATTTACATACATACATACACAAACACACGCATATATGTATATATATATACATATATATATATGTATATATATATATATATGTGTGTGTGCATTTATATATGTACATACATATATATATATGTGTGTGTGTGTATTTATAGTTATGTCGTTTTGATTTTCATGTATCAATCTTTTCTTACAGTCTTTTTATTCAGTTCTCTGTAAGTAATTGTCAGTATTTTGTATATATCTCGTATATCTCCTCACAGTTTATCAATCAACGTTGTTGCATATATTTCAATAATGATATCTTTCTAGAATATTACTTCAATATTTAGTAATATTTCTTCAGAAATCTTTCAACACAGATATTATTTATTTCTTCAAAGTTTAACTTCATTGAATTTTCACTCTTTTTTCTTTCTTCTTTTGTTTTCTAGTTTTAGAATCTTTGGAATATTCCACTTAATGTTTCCGTCGCCCTGTCTTGTTGTCCGATTTTTTTCTTTTCCCTAAAATGAAATGAAAATAAAAGAAGATAAAGAAATTGGTTAATTACATAAGGCAACTATTTGGGTTTGATTCCTCGCAATCACCTTTGTTCAATATATATATATATATCATCATCATCATCGTTTACCGTCCATCTTCCACGCTAGCATGGGTTAGACGGTTTTGTTCCATTTGATGTGGGAATGGTCGGGAGACCATTCCTCGATCGTTCGAAAGTGTCTTTGGCAGGTTTATTACAGCTGGATGCCCTTCCTAACACCAACCACATTTACAGTGTGGACTGGGGTTTTTTTTACCGTGTCTCCTACAGTGTGGACTGTTGTGTCATCGACACAGTGGACGGAAGGGTAAAGGTAGGGTGGGGTAGGGTATGTGGGGTGGGTGTACATTGGGTTAAGAGGTGCTTACTGACTGTAGGTTTGTATGCAATTATATATATATAATTCGTTTTTGAATTTGTTTTGCGATATTTCTTATCTGAAAACAGGTGTTGAAACAGATATTGTTATACTTTGGGAGGGTCATGTTGCCAATGAAAACACACGCACCTGATGGTTTTCACTTCAATTTATTATAAATTTCCGGTTGGTTGGTTGGTTCTATAACCGGAAGTTTGTTTATATATTGCCAAAGCTCTTTCGTCACACATTCTGTGACGTCCTCAGTGACTAGGTTTTTATTTTTATTTTGTGTATCCCTCCTTTGTTTTGTCCTACACAATCTTGTTTTTGTGTGTTGTGTGTTGTGTTCTTAGTTTGCGCATGTGTTACATCCGGGGCAAGTTCCATTTGCATCCCTTTCTACAATCTTTGCCCATTCAGTTCTAGCTCCTTTATATACCCTGACCTGTGTGTGAATGTATCATGTTTCATACTTACGTTGGCATCTAAAACAGCAAGAATTCTTTTTTCGTACTTTCAGTCTACATCGAAGTTTTGGACATTTATTCCAGCGGCACTTTGGTTTGCCTTCCTGAATTTTAGAATTTAAAAATAACAAACATTTCATATTATATACAATTCATATTTTAATATTTATTTAAGGTTACATGAAATATATTGTTTTATTTACCGTCTGCTAGACTATTGTTTTATTTACCGTCTGCTAGACTATTGTTTTACCTTATTTACCGTCTGCTAGACTATTGTTTTATTTACCGTCTGCTAGACTATTGTTTTACCTTATTTACCGTCTGCTAGACTATTGTTTTATTTACCGTCTGCTAGACTATTGTTTTACCTTATTTACCGTATGCTAGACTATTGTTTTACCTTATTTACCGTATGGAAGACTATTGTTTTATTTACTGTCTGCTAGACTATTGTTTTATTTACCGTCTGCTACACTATTGTTTTATTTACCGTCTGCTAGACTATTGTTTTGCCTTATTTACCGTCTGCTAGACTATTGTTTTATTTACTGTCTGCTAGACTATTGTTTTACCTTATTTACCGTATGCTAGACTATTGTTTTATTTACCGTCTGCTAGACTATTGTTTTACCTTATTTGCCGTCTGCTAGACTATTGTTTTATTTACTGTCTGCTAGACTATTGTTTTATTTACCGTTTGCCAGATTATTGCTTTCCGTTATTTAGACCAGCGGAACAAAATGTTCTTAAAGGACTTTAATGGAGAAAATGAATTAAGAAAAACTTTCACTAATGTCGGTAATTCCTTTCATTTCCATCGGTTTTAAATCATTACACGATTCATTGTTATATCTTCCACAGTATACTATTGTTATCGGTTCTTTTATCAATTTAGTTTTCATGCCCTCTCAATGTATAACAGTTACCGTATACTTATATTCGAGTATACATGGTAAAACTTTTCGCAATTACTTTCTGTCATATTTTATTTGGTACTAAATATGCATGTTTCTGACAATACCGCCACTTCCATTTAATCCTAACCCCTAGAAGGTAGAACTATGAACTTTTCTTGTGATTTTGAATAGATCATAAAATCTTCGCCGCTTGGGAGTAGTATTCGTTTAGAAAATCGATTCACTTATGTTACGAGAATAGACTATAGGTGTTCAATAAGCAGGATGAGGTTGAGAAACGAAACAGAGACATTCTAGTTATGATGGGCTGTTGTGGCACATCATCTTAAAAACAGCTTCTCGGTCAATTACAAAAACATGACTAAATTTCAGGCTCTTCGGTTCCATCTTTTCCCCCGAATCTCAACTGTTACGACGAACTATCGTTGACGTGGCATTAGTGAGAGTACAGGTGAGAGTAAAGACTCATAGATATGGAGTTGAGGTAAGGTGGAAGAGATGGAGTAAAGACTGTTACACTCGAAGTTGAGGTAAGATGGAAGAGATGGAGTAAAGACTCAGCACTCGGAGTTGAGGTAAGATGGAAGAGATGGAGTAAAGACTCAACACTCGGAGTTGAGTTAAGGTGGTCGAGATGGAGTAAAGACTGTTACACTCGGAGTTGAGGCAAGATGGAAGAGATGGAGTAAAGACTCAACACTCGGAGTTGAGGTAAGGTGGAAGAGATTGATTAAAGACTCATACTTGGAGTTGAGGCAAGATGGAAGAGATGGAGTGAAGACTGTTACACTCGGAGTTGAGGTAATGTGGAAGAGAGGGAGTAAAGAGTCATACTTGGAGCTGAGGCAAGATGGAAGAGATGGAGTAAAGACTCAACACTCGGAGTTGAGGCAAGATGGAAGATATTGAGTAAAGACTCAACACTCGGAGTTGAGGTAAGATGGAAGAGATGGATTTAAGACTCAACACTCGGAGTTGAGGCAAGACGGAAGATATGGAGTAAAGACTGTTACACTCGGAGTTGAGGCAAGATGGAGGAGATGGAGTAAAGACTGTTACACTCGGAGTTGAGGCAAGATGGAAGATATGGAGTAAAAACTGTTACACTCGGAGTTGAGGCAACATGGAAGATATGGAGTAAAGACTGTTACACTCGGAGTTGATGCAAGATGGAAGAGATGGAGTAAAGACTCAACACTCGGAGTTGAGGCAAGATGGAAGAGATGGAGTAAAGACTCAACACTCGGAGTTGAGGCAAGATGGAAGAGATGGAGTAAAGTCTCAACACTCGGAGTTGAGGTAAGGTGGAAGAGATGGAGTAAAGACTCAACACTCAGAGTTGAGCTAAGGTGGAAGAGATGGAGTAAAGACTCAACACTCGGAGTTGAGGCAAGATGGAAGATATGGAGTAAAGTCTCAACACTCGGAGTTGAGGTAAGGTGGAAGAGATGGAGTAAAGACTCAACACTCAGAGTTGAGCTAAGGTGGAAGAGATGGAGTAAAGACTCAACACTCGGAGTTGAGGCAAGATGGAAGATATGGAGTAAAGACTCTTACACTCGGAGTTGAGGCAAGATGGAAAATATTGAGTAAAGACTCAACACTCGGAGTTGAGGTAAGGTGGAAGAGATGGAGTAAAGACACATACTCGGAGTTGAGGTAAGATGGAAGAGATGGAGTAAAGACTGTTACACTCGGAGTTGAGGCAAGATGGAAAATATTGAGTAAAGACTCAACACTCGGAGTTGAGGTAAGATGGAAGAGATGGAGTAAAGACTGTTACACTCGGTGTTGAAGCAAGATGGAAGAGATGGAGCAATAACAAAACAACAAAAGTTGTAGTGCACCTGAGCACTGTACACAATAATTTCATTATTATTTTTTAAAACAACAACAACATCAATATCTACAACTGCAATATATAGCGATCTAATGGATTGTCCTTATGTAGCCGAACGATCGGCTAGAAATAGCAGCGTAATCTCCCTCAAGTCACATACTACTGTCTTAAGGTAGGGCATATTGGGAAAATGTTGCCACATACAGGAAATTACGGGTTGATGGTCACGGTTGAAAGATATTTGATCATAGATCTTGCCTGATGATTCTGACCTGGGGCTATATAAAAATACAAACAACAATACCAACAGTATCAATATAGAAGTGAAAATAGAAACGCTATGATTGAATACACTGATATAATTATATTAGAAACAATATCTTGATGGCTAAATACATGAATTGTTGAATTTAAATGTCGCATCCACCATTAAACTTTCATGTCTTTTACATACTTCAGCATCATATCCCACCCTACCACCACCACCAGCATCATTTACCACCCTACTCACCACCACCAGCATCATTTACCACCCTACCCACCACCACCAGCATCATATCCCACCCTACCACCACCACCAGCATCATTTACCACCCTACTCACCACCACCACCAGCATCATTTACCACCCTACTCACCACCACCACCAGCATCATTTACCACCCTCCCTACCACCACCACCAGCATCATTTACCACCCCACCCACCACCACCAGCATCATTTACCACCCAGCCCACCACCACCAGCATCATTTCCCCCCTACCCACCACCACCAGCATCATTTCCCACTCAACTACCACCACCACCACCAGCATCATTTACCACCCCACCCACCACCACCACCAGCATCATTTACCACCCCACCCACCACCACCACCAGCATCATTTACCACCCCACCCACCACCACCACCAGCATCATTTACCACCCCACCCACCACCACCAGCATCATTTACCACTCAACTACCACCACCACCACCAGCATCATTTACCACCCTACCCACCACCACCACCAGCATCATTTACCACCCCACCCACCACCACCACCAGCATCATTTACCACCCCACCCACCACCACCACCAGCATCATTTACCACACTACCTACCACCACCACCAGCATCATTTACCACCCTCCCTACCTCCACCACCAGCATCATTTACCACCCCACCCACCACCACCACCAGCATCATTTACTACACTACCTACCCACCACCACCAGCATCATTTACCACCCTCCCTACCTCCACCACCAGCATCATTTACCACCCCACCCACCACCACCACCAGCATCATTTACCACACTACCTACCCACCACCACCAGCATCATTTACCACCCTCCCTACCTCCACCACCAGCATCATTTACCACCCCACCCACCACCACCACCAGCATCATTTACCACCCCACCCACCACCACCAGCATCATTTACCACTCAACTACCACCACCACCAGCATCATTTACCACTCAACTACCACCACCACCAGCATCATTTACCACTCAACTACCACCACCACCAGCATCATTTACCACTCAACTACCACCACCATCCAATAGATGTCGCTAGTAATTTGATCTTATGCTAAGAATTGAGTGAGAACTAATATTTTAATTTTACTATATTCTATAAAGTCGCTTCCTTAAAGTTGAATATACATTTCTTTCTTTCAGGAGGTTATATGTGGTTACTTGACATGCTAAATATAGCTGCCACATCACCAACAAATCCCTTAATGCTGGGAAGATTGAACAATATAGTCCGAGAATTAGTCTTATGAAAATCATATTACGTTGTGTACTAAAACTAAGACACAAATAATTGTTTCTACTTTTGGCACAAGGCCAACACTTATCCCAGTGTATTACTGGTACTTTATTTTATCGACCCCGTAAGGATGAAAGGCAAAGTTAACCTCGACGGGATTTGAACTCAGACCGTAAAGGGACGTAACTAGTTGGTTTAGAATAAGAGAAATATAAAGGACGATATCTAAATACAGGTTACATAGGATTCCAGCCAACAAGGCTGCTTGTATGTGGTCATTCAACATGCTAGACATAGCAACCCCATCTCCCTGAAATCGTTTTCTATCGTCTTAAAAGAGATAGGACACTTATAATAAGGTAGATATCAATAAATTGTGTCTGAAAATATGAAGATATAGACAGCACGGGAAGGGCTTTGGGCATAGGTTTACTAGATCAGATTAAACATAGAACAATGTATATCAGACGGTGATATACAGTTACTGTGATTCGTATTCGAAATGCAACCATAACACCAATATCTATGTTAAAGAACTAATTAAGGTTCAATATAAAACAATCAGTGGCAGAGAAATGTCAGGATTGTAGAGCGATAGACAAAATACCGAGTGGTGTTTAGTTAAGGACATTTTTCTGGGTACAAAAAACCCGCGATGGTCATCTTTTGTGTTCGATAAAATAAGAAGTAGTTGGGTAATATAATATATTCAATTGTTAATGGCCATGTAATGATGCTTTAAATCAAAAGTGATAACTTTAATAATCTCAATCGATCGAAGTATTTAGTAAATAAAGATGATGTAGATAGGAGTGGATCCTATTCTTAAACGTTTCCATCTACACCATCTATAATTCTATTACTTGTTGCATGGAAAGTAGCAATTAATGGTGTTTTCAGCTCACCGCACTACATATGTAAGACTAGATTGTAAACGTATAAGAGAGACCCTTTACTACTATTAATGCTAATTATTTGTACAGCTGTCCTATGTAAAATCGGAACGACAGAAGCCCGTCTGAGGAAGGAGCCCCGTGAGGTAGGGAAGCTGTTGCAGCGGGTGTACACTCTGTCCCCCCTCTCCCTTTCCCTCTTTATTTTTTCCGTTGCCTAATAATCCTTGATTTTTCCCTCCTTTTCCTCATTTATAGCATTTATAGTCCTTTCTAATGTTGCTTTCTTTTTCTGTATATTATTCCGTTGTTCACCATCAACACTATAATCTACTCGTGAAATTAATGTGTAAGTGGCTTAGTATTCTTTTGACACGTGTACTCATCACCTACTTCTTGGGTATAATAGGTATAATACTAAGGGACCAAGCTGGACCTTGAAATTTGAGGTGCATTCCATCCGACAAGTTTCCACATAGTTTTCGTCTCTCCAAATTCATCGGAAGATGTGGTTCGGTCCTAAGTTGAAGTAAAAAGTATCAGATGTAGTTGTCTAACAATGACCTTCAACTCGGAACCTCATGATTGCAGAGCAAACTTCTTAACTATTTGGCATGTCTATACATGGGTATTTAATATGCGGAATACTACGTTATGCTATTTCCCCTTAAATTTTCTACGTCTTCCTTTAATATACAGAGTACTACACTGCACTATTTTCCCTTAAACCTATTGCAACTTCCTTTAATATACAGAGTACTACACTGCACTATTTTCCCTTAAACCTATTGCAACTTCCTTTAATATACAGAGTACTACACTGATCTAGTTCCTATTACAACTACCACATGTTCATTTAGTATGCAGGATGACTACGCTGTGATCAGTAGAGCCTATCACTATGGATGTTACTGTTTAACAAATGGCGATTTACCCGCTCTAGCGCGACGGAAGTTCAACAACAGAATATAAAATAGACAATAAAACAATGAGAATGTTTTAATAAAATATTTACGCACCAAACATATGCACGTCCCACAGTGGGGTTCTCCTAAAAGCATTACATTTGAGAACCATTCCGTTCCATTTTGGTATACTTTTCCTTGGAAGTTACAAGCTGGATTTAAAAATAATGTTTAAGTGTTAAAAGATATATAAAACAATAGAAAGATTGAGGTTTTAGCTATCTATCATACACACATAGACACACACACACACACATACACACACACACACATACAAACACACATATATATACATACACACATACAGATGATGGAAGGGTGCTACACGAGAATGCTGAGGATGGCTGTGAGCATTAATCAGTATACACTGAGGATCAAGAACTCAGAGCTGTACGGGAGCCTCCCAAAAGTCAGCTCAAAAGTAACACAGAGGAGACTGAGGTTAGCTGAACATACTCAGCGACATTCAGAGTTGACACTGCACTCAGTGTTCCTATGGGAGCCCCTACACGGACACACTAGAAGAGGGAGAACGAGGTTGACATATGTTGATGCCCTATGGGAGGCGCAGGACATGGCAGCGATAATGAGGGACAGAGACCGCTGAAGAGACCTCGTCCATGGATCTCGGGAATTTTACCCGCTCTAGATAGATATATATGTATATGTATATATATATACATATATAAATATATATGCTCTTATATATATATACATATATCATATATATATATTTGTGTGCATATTATATATATATATATATATATATATACACACACACACACACAAATATAAACACACATATTTTATATTGGTTCATTGATTCTCTGTATTTTGGTCAGTTTTGTTGAAAATAATTTTAGAAACAGGTTAAAACAGTTTGTCTCGAATATTGGATTCTAACTGACCAATCTATCCACTCTGAATTTCATCATTCATTGATTACTACCCAGATTTGTGGTCTTCCAGGTCATGCTACCATATATATATATATATATATATATATATATATATATATATTATATATATATATATATATATATATATATATATATATATATATGTATATAGGCGTTACTGTAGGTTCACCGGGGTGAGCACTCCATGTTTAGGTTCACTTCTGTGATGAGGTGTAGAGCTATACAGAGTGTATTATAATAAAATAAAACAAGGAAGAGTGGTTACTCCTTCATTAAGTTTATTGGTTGGTGACGCGCGTTTCGCCACTGATCAGCTCAAGGTTCGATCTGTACCGATCTAGCCCGACTCGATACTTGGGGTAGTAAAGTTGGTAAACACTGACCACGACCCGAAAAAAAAACAGAACTTTAAACACGTTTTTATGTACAGACTGACTGAGTATATATGGACTCGTCCCCTACCCCCTGCACCACAACCATCTGTCGATGTCAGCTATTTTCCCGCCGCCCGAACCTCGGCGATTCAGTTCAGATCTAGCTGTTGAACGGCCGGAGCTCAGCTGTCGGTGTCCTGAATTGTTTCATAATACCCGCTCTACTACCATAGTATCGAGTACTCTGGTGAGTAATGGTCCTCCTGGTTTTTACCACCTCCAATCTGATTGAACACACACACACACACACACACACACACACACACACACACACATATATATATATATATATACACACACAGACATCATATCTATATATATTAAACTGAGGATGTCTGTATGTGCGTGTGTGTGTGTGCATGTGTGTGTGTGTGAGTTTGAATCCATAAAACTCGAGAAGTACCCAACCGATTTTTTTCAAACTTTACATGTGTATTACTTATGTTTCAGGGAGTGTTATGCACATTAAAAGATTCAACTTTTTGATCCCCTAGGATCTGGTAAAATACTGAGTTTTTTCAGCTTTTTAGGTTTTTTTGAAGCGTTACGTCTAGCCGATTTTCCCGACATTTCAAGGCATATTATGCACATAAAACAAATTCCTTTTCTTGATCCCCTAGGGCCCGCATTAGGTGAAAACCTGCATTTTTCCTGCTTCATCGAGAAAAATCTTAAAGATTATCCAGCCATCAGAGTATTCGGTTTATTTTCTTTACATATTGTCCAGGCATGGAGTTATTCCACGATTAGGTCTGTTGGCGGTCCGCGTTCCAAAATACCTTATCCCGTGTAACGCCGGGTACCACTGCTAGTATACTATATTTTAGTAATGGAAAAGTGCATTTAGAAATGTATTCATCCAACGTCAATAACGATGTGTTTCTACACAGGTCCATATGTGTGTTAGTATATCACTACACAGGTCCTTATATGTGTATTACTATATCACTACACTATGACTCTTACTATACCACTACACTATGACTGTTACTATATCACTACACTATATCTGTTACTATATCACTACATTATGTCTGTTATTATACCACTACACTATGACTCTTACTATATCACTACATTACGTCTCTGTTACTATACCACTACACTATGTCTGTTACTATACCACTACACTATGACTGTTACTATACCACTACACTATGTCTGTTACTATACCACTACACTATGACTGTTACTATATCACTACATTACGTCTCTGTTACTATATCACTACACTACGTCTCTGTTACTATATCACTACACTATGTCTGTTACTATACCACTACACTATGACTCTTACTATATCACTACATTACGTCTCTGTTACTATACCACTACACTATGTCTGTTACTATACCACTACACTATGACTGTTACTATACCACTACACTATATCTGTTACTATACCACTACACTATGACTGTTACTATATCACTACACTATGTCTGTTACTATACCACTACACTATGACTGTTACTATACCACTACACTATGTTACTATATCACTACACTATGTCTGTTACTATACCACTACACTATGACTGTTACTATACCACTACACTATGTTACTATACCACTACACTATGACTGTTAATATACCACTACACTATGTTACTATATCACTACACTATGTTACTATATCACTACACTATGTCTCTGTTACTATATCACTACACTATCTCTGTTACTATATCACTACACTATGTTACTATATCACTACACTATGACTGTTACTATACCACTACACTATGTTACTATATCACTACACTATGACTGTTACTATATCACTACACTATATCTGTTACTATACCACTACACTATGACTGTTACTATACCACTACACTATGACTGTTACTATATCACTACACTATATCTGTTACTATATCACTACATTATCTCTGTTACTATACCACTACACTATGTCTGTTACTATACCACTACACTATGTCTGTTACTATACCACTACACTATATCTGTTACTATACCACTACACTATGACTGTTACTATACCACTACACTATATCTGTTACTATACCACTACACTATGTCTGTTACTATACCACTACACTATATCTGTTACTATACCACTACACTATGTCT
>OZ024753.1:17395077-17410077 GCA_964016885.1 Eledone cirrhosa | reverse complement strand
AATTTTCGGGATTTGATCAAACGTCTCTGATCATTTTCTAAAACTTTTTCAGAAAATTTATTGCGGCATCAGATTGAAATTTATGTATTTGTTCCAGTTCATTGCACTCTAAATTGAAATCCCTCCGAGAACAACTTCGCCTTCATTTTTTCAGGGTTGATAAATAAAGTTCCAATCCATGTGCAATGAATTAATGGAATTGTTGAAGAAAGAATTGGACGGGATGATTTGCGGTGGATTGGCAGTATCAGTAGAGCGTCAGAAACCATATTTTGCAACATAGAGTTCTGGCTCTTTACGTTCTGAGTTCAACTCCCGGCGAAATTAGCTTTGCCTTTCATCCTTACGGGGTCGATAAAATAAAATACCAGTAATACACTGGGGTAATAGCTGGCCTTGTGCCAAAAGTAGAAACAATTATTTGCATTGAATCCGTGTGATCTGGGTTGAAATCCCAGCTCCTCTGCCAGGATTTGCAACTGGTAAATACTATCAGTAATTAAAAAACCAATGAAAACTTTGACGATCGCCTTCTTTTTTTTTTTTTTTTAGTTCTTTATCTTTAAAGAAAATTCATGAAATTGAACTACTTTTTGACCATTTCTGAAAATGTATCCCTTTTATATTTTATCAATAAATCGATTGTAGGACTTTCGAAGATGCAATACAAGTTTCATTCTCCTTCTTCAGATTAGAAGATCCTATCAATGAGGAAGTTAAGTTATCGAAATACAATCAATAACTCTTTTAATTAGAAACAATCGAAGACATATCAGGGATCTTCCTGTAGTTATTTCTGAAATGAGCATTGTGTTTCTTATTATTATTGATACAACTCAAGACGGTGGATTGGCAGTATCGGTAGAGCGTCGGACAACAAGCTTTGTGGCATAGAGTTAAGGCTCTGAGTTCAAATCCCACTGAGGCCAGTTTTGCTTTTCATCCTTACGAGGTCGATAAAATAAAGTTCCAATAACGATTTAATCGACATTCCCCCCTCAAAACTTGTTGGCCTTGTGCCTAAATCTGAAACCATTATTGATAAATCTATCCTTGTCACGTTCGCTAGATTTAATTATTCTGGAAAAAGGTTGTGGAATGCAGGTGAGATTTTATGTAAATTCCAAATTGTAGACCACAATTTTGCATATTATTATCTGAAATATTCCAGAGAGATCACCTCAAAGAGAACATCATAAACTGTATTACACTTTCCACTACTTACTATATTCTTAGAAAAAAAAACTAGCGAAATTGTTATAATTGCATGCCATGCATTTTCTAAAACAAATTATTGATTAATAATAAAATTCTTTTACATAATTATTTAAATTAGTTCACCGTTTGAAAAAAAATCCTTTTCTTGGAAAACAAAACAAAATGTCAGAGTGAAATTTTATTTGAGTTTTTATATTGTTGGTTTATTATTTTTTTACACATTTTTATTGAGTCCATCTTGAATAATCTTTGCTGTGTTTGGATGTAACAATTTAAGGTAAATCAACATTCCTAGACAACCTGAATATTGTCAGCAGCTTCATCCAAAATACAGTGAATTCATGTATTGTTTTCATTTTGTATATCAATAAACCCAGTTAAGTTAGGGTACAGCTTATAGTTCACACAAGAATAATATAATTGTATACATGCTATATATTATGATGTGATTAAACTCATACGTAGCCTTACTAATATCAGATAAGTAACTATCATGGCGGATAAAATCACTTGTAATTTTGAGTTCAAATCCAAGAAGGAATGATTGTGACGTTTATAACTCTAAGGTCTCTACAATTAGGAAATAGAGAAGATATAGTATTGCTTCAACCCCTACAATTCGTGTCGTTTAGTCAATGCAACAAAAATCATCATTCTAGCTCATTCAATAAGACTTTAGTATATTCTTTATTTAGATTAAGTCGAAATCAGAACTCTGCAAAACGGTAGGAACTTTAGATGTGTGGATTATATGTCTCCGTATTAGTTCCAGCTTTCTCTGTTCTGAGTTTAAATCCCGCCAGGCTCACATTTGCGTTTCATCCTTCCAAGGTCGATAAATAAAGTGCCAGTTCAATACAGAAGTCGATTCCTTTCTTTCTGTCTTTGGAGGGATGGGCTCAGTCAGGTCAAAAAACTACCAAAGCAAACCGTGTGTCAGGACAACAGCATTACGATTCAACCAGGAGTTAAGAGGCCTTTGCCTGATAAGACGTTTGCAGAAATGATTATCATTTTAAGATATATTTCTATATAGATTGCTGTTTCAGACAGTGATAGCTGTGGTTCCAAGAAAAGGACAACAGATGATATATAGTAAGTATATTTAAGAGTAACCAATTCTGATGAGCAGACTCCAAAATGGCTGAATAAATTCACACGTGTACTTTTTGTTCAATTTGTTTTCCGTTCCTTCCTCTTCTCGCTCTTTTTTCTTTCTCATTCTATCTATCAGATGAAGAACTACTCTCAGAAACGTTAATACTATTTTCCTCTTATTTCAAGCGTTATATTAATATATTTCTTCATTGTAGTGTGTGGTTTGCTTTGTTATTTATGTTTACATACATATGTTTAAAGATGTCTGATAACCACGATTAAGGGCACAAACGTTGAAGACAGTAATTTTTAGTTTCAAATATTAAATATAAAACCGAATATTTACAGTGAGGAAAAATATTCAACAGAAGCGGTCCCTAAATATTAATATACAGCCTGGTACAAAGGTCACACACCAGTAAAATAACACCTTGCCATAATATCTTCAATTGATTGTAATAATGGGATGCTGATGATGATGATGCTGATGATGATGATGATGATGATGATGATGATGATGATGATGATAGGGTTGTGCTTGGCTTTTCCGTTACCTTGAATATCACAACAAAATTTTAAGGGATAAAATGCTGAGTAGATGCCATTAGAATTTGTATATGGAATCTGAAAGGATTAAACTAAACTCTGGGAAATATTTAGTTCGGCTCTCTGGAATTTCTGGCAGATGAGAGCCGTTCTCATGATTTATGATCATAACGTTATAAATTATGATAATTACCTCCATCCATATTTTTATCGTTCAGTACTAAAGCAGTGTCAGAAGCGTCCGTTGGTTTGTTGGCATCTAGTAAAATACACAACGGTGACAGGAATCAGCGTAACATATCACACATAACATAAAGAGATTACATTGGTTACATTTAGACCGAATTAAAAGATTAAATATATATATATGTGTGTGTGTGCGTGCGTGCGTGTGTGTGTGTATGTGTGCGCGTGTGGGTGTGTGGGTGTATGTGTGTGTGTGTGTGTGTGCGTGTGTGTGTGTGTGCGTGGGTGTGCGTGTGTGTATGTGTGTGTGTGTCTGTATGCGTATTTATATATATATTATATATATATACCTAAATTTACAACCCTATAAAGTGTCTCTAATACCTAAGTATCTCAATAACAGCGGGGGGAGGGGGGCAGCACGTGGAACCCCATTTGCGCACCATACAGAGAGATGGGGAGGGCGAGAGAGATGGAGGCGATGACAATGGGAGTTCTGTTCTTCCCCGTTCGGACCATATCCTTGTGGTTGTGTTCATCAAGAGCTGGTGCAGTAATGAAATTAAATGCCTCAATCATCACTTATATCAATTAACAGATACATCAATAAATCAATAAACCAATAATCCACTGACAGAAATATTATAAGTATTAAATTTAAGCCCAAATCACACTTTGGGGGCGGAATATAAGTCAAATTGGCTAAATGAGCGATTTCAGACGTCTGTGTTGACCTCTCTGTCATCGTGAAACCTTTGGTAAATGGAATAATTGTCTTACGTTGTTTATTACATAATTATATATATATATATGTGCGCGTGTGTGTGTGAGTGTGTATGTGTATGTGTGTGTATGTTTGTTTGTACGTGTGCATACTTACATTTATGTATCAGCTGTGCTAGGGCGAGAACTAAAATTCTAATTTTATTTAAATATATATATATATATATATATATATAGTGGTAGAACACTGGAAGGTAATATCCGTACTGGTAGAGCACTCAGTCCAAGGGACGAGTTAGGTAGAAGTGGTTACACAACAGTTAGTTCACCATACCGAGAGCAATTGTTTCACCTTACGTATCCTCAGCTCGATTACGAGCTGAGGATACGCTAAGGTGAAACAATTGTTCTCGGTATGGTGAACTATCTGTTGTGTAACCATTAATATATATATATATATATATATATATATATATATATATATATATATATATATATATATATATATACACATGTATGTGTGTGTGTAAACGAAAGAACATGAAAGACTCTGGTAAATACACTAGTAGTAGTAGTAATAGTAGTAGTAGTAGTAGCAGTAGTAGTAGCATTAGTAGTAGTAGTAGTAGTAGTAGTAGTGAAACTTGATGCTACTTACTTAGACATTCCGGGCAACAGTGTGACATGTTGAATTTGTTGACAGTAGTGGCAGTACATGCTAAAGGAGGGCAAGTTCTTGGAGTACAATTCCAGGCATTCTTGCCGATCTAAAGAACGAAAGAAGGAGGACAAAGATAAATATGAAGGAGCAATAATAAACGAAATCTAATTCTTGATCAAGGAATTTTCATGAAAATAAGTGTTTTAGTATTCTTACATATACATATAAACACACACAGACACATACTCGCGCGTATACTTACATATACATGTAAACACACACACACACACACATACTGGCACGTATACTTACATATACATGTAAACACACACACACACACATACTCGCGCGTATACTTACATATATATATAAACACACACACACACACATACTCGCACGTATTCTTACATATACATGTAAACACACACACACACACACACACATACTGGCACGTATACTTACATATACATGTAAACACACACACACACACATACTCGCGCGTATACTTACATATATATATAAACACACACACACACATACTCGCACGTATTCTTACATATACATGTAAACACACACACACACACACACACATACTGGCACGTATACTTACATATACATATAAACACACACATACTCACACGTATAATTACATATACATATAAACACACACACACACACATAGTCAAACGTAAATTTACATATAAACACACACACACACACACATACTCGCACATATACTTACATATATATATATAAACACACACACATACTCGCACGTATACTTACATATACATATAAACACTCACACATACTGGCACGTATTCTTACATATACAAATAAACACACACACACACACACACACACATACTCGCACGTATGCTTACATATACATATAATCACACACATACTCGCACGTAAACTTACATATACATATAAACACACACACACAAACAGACACACATACTCGCACGTATTCTTACATATATATATATATATATATAAACACACACAAACACACACATACTCGCACTTATACTTACATATACAAATAAACACACACACACACACACACATACTGGCATGTATACTTACATATACATATAATCACACACACACACACACTTACTCGCACGTATACTTACATATACATATAAACACACACAAACACACACATACTCGCACATATTCTTACATATACATATAAACACACTCAGACACATACTCGCACGTATACTTACATATATATATATAAACACACACATACTCGCACGTAAACTTACATATACATATAAACACACACACACACCCACATATACTCGCACGTATTCTTACATATACATATAAACACACACACACATACGCGCACGTATACTTACATATATATATAAACACACATACAGACACACATACTCGCACGTAAACTTACATATACATATAAAAACACACACATACTCATACTCGCACGTATTCTTACATATACATATAAACACACACCTACTCGCACGTATACTTACATATATATATAAACACACATACACATACACATACTGGCACGTATTCTTACATATACATATAAACGCACACAAACACACACATACTCGCACGTATTCTTACATATACATGTAAACACACACATACTCGCACATATACTTACATATACATATAAACACACACACACAGATACTCGCACGTATACTTACATATACATATAAACACACACACACAAACACACACACATACTCGCACGTATACTTACATATACATGGAAACACATACATTTCTACATGTTTATAGGTATGTACATTAATATATATATATATATATACGATATTAATAAATGGAAACTATATTTATAAAACCAAATTTATTTCATTATACATATTTCAAGGACACCAAGTTAAATTATGGTGTGCTTTCATCAGATAAAATATAATATAGAACAGTTTTATAAATAAATATTGACATACCCTTAAAGAATGCAACCATAACTATCCGGGAGCTTCCAACAGTAATGGTTGCATTGTTTAAGGGTATGTCAATATTTATTTATAAAACTGTTCTATATTATATTTTATCTGATGAAAGCACGCCATAATTTAACTTGGTGTCCTTGAAATATGTATAATGAAATAAATATGGTTTTATAAATATAGTTTCCATTTATTAATATCGTATTTTTACTCTAAACATTTGTTGAGTGCTTTATATCAGTTATTAAAATATTTGCTTGTTGTATCCCAACAATTTAAATAGAACTTTACATATATATATATATATTTATATGCAGAGGTTATATTTAATTTGTTGGGATTCAACAAGCTTAAAAATGTTTATAACTGATATAAAGCACTCAACAATGTAGTGGAGTAAATACACAATATATTAATAAATGGAAACTATATTTATAAAACCATATTTATATTATTATATATATTTCAAGGCAACCAAGGCAAATTATGGTGCGCTTTACATATCATCCTCTTCCAACAGTTTAATTTAAATAAACCGTTATCTTTTCAACTTTTCGGACACTCATTTGCATACTCATAACTTTGTATTACCCTCAATAAAATATTATCTTCACTATCCAGGAAGCTCCAACCGTTAAGGTTGTCTTTTATCCGGGTATGTCAATATTTATTTATAAAACAAATCTGTATTTTATCTGATGAAAGCGCACCATAATTTTCATTGAAATATATATAATAAAATAAATATGGTTTTATAAATATAGTTTCCATTTATTAATATATTGTATATATATATATATATATATATATATATATATATATATATATATATATATATATATAATAACGAAGGAGTTGTGGTAAGGAACCAGATGGACCATAACGCACCAGAGTACTCAATACTTAGGGTAGTAGAGTGGGTAATGGGAAAATATTTAACCCCGACGGCAGAGCTCAAGCCGTTTCGACGGCCAGAAATAGGCGTCGAAATGGCTTCAGCTCTGCCGTCGGGGTTAAACATTTTCCTATATATATATATATATATAACAACAGCAACAACAACAGCGACATTATCGACAACAGCAACAACAACAGCGACAATGGTGACAAAGCAAACATTAGCAGCAACAACAGCAGCAACAACAACAGCAACAACCGCAGCAACAACAGCAACAACAGCAGCAACAACACCAGCAACAACAGCAGCAACAGCAGCAGCAGTAACAACAGCAGCAACAGCAGTAACAACAGCAGCAACAACAACAGCAACAGCAGCAGCAGTAACAACAGCAACAACAGCAGTAACAACAGCAGCAACAACAACAGAAACAACAGCAGCAGTAACAACAGCAGCAACAACAGCAGCAACAACCGCAGCAACAACCGCAGCAGCAACAACAGCAGCAACAACAACAGGAACAACAATAGCAAAATCAACAGCAACAACCGCAGCAACAACTGCAGCAACAACAACAGCAACAATAGCAGCAACAACAACAGCAACAACAACAGCAACAACAACAGCAACAACCGCAGCAACAACAACAGCAACAACAACAGCAACAACCGCAGCAACAACAGCAGCAACAACAACAGCAACAACAGCAGCAACAACAACAGCAACAACAGCAGTAACAACCGCAGCAGCAACAACCGCAGCAACAACCGCAGCAACAACAGCAACAACAACAGCAACAACAACAGCAACAACAGCAACAGCAACAACAACAGCAACAACAACAGCAACAACAATAACAGCAACAACAACAGCAACAACCGCAGTAACAACTGCAACAACAACAGCAACAACAACAGCAACAACAACAGCAACAACCGCAGCAACAACAGCAGCAACAACAACAGCAACAACAGCAGCAATAACAACAGCAACAACAGCAGTAACAACCGCAGCAGCAACAACCGCAGCAACAACCGCAGCAACAACAGCAACAACAACAGCAACAACAACAACAGCAACACAACAGTAACAACAACAGCAACAACAACAACAGCAACAACAACAGCAACAGCAACAACAACAGCAACAACAGCAATAACAACCGTAGTAACAACTGCAACAACAACCGCAGCAGCAACAACAACAACAACGACGACAACGACAATAACAACAACAAGGTATGGGTACAAAATTAACAACTAATTTAAATAACTCGTAGAAATCCAAATGATATTTTCTCCTTAATTTGCATAAAATGATTTACTGGCTACAGACTGTAGTATTGGTTGATGTGACAAGCGACTCACTTTATCACATGACCAGAGGTAAGTCAATGGAAATATACATTGAAAGACCACCATTGAAGAATTACCTGGTCAGGTAATATATATATATATATATATATATATATACTGAAATATATATATATATATATATACTGATATATATATATATACTAATATATATATATATATATATATATATATATATATATATATATATATATATATACTAATATATATATATATATATACTAATATATATATATACTAATATATATATATATATATATATACTAATATATATATATATATATACTAATATATATATATATATATACTAATATATATATATATATACTAATATATATATATATATACTAATATATATATATATATATATATATATATATATATATATATATATATATATACTAATATATACTGAAATATATATATATATATATATATATACTGAGATATATATATATATATATACTGATATATATATATATATATATATATATATATATACTGAAATGAAATATATATATATATATATACTGATATATATATATATATATATATATATATAATATAAGATCAAAAGTTTTAAATCAACATATGAAAAATAAATTAAAATGGATGTATGAGATTGGGAAAAAGTGAGGGGGGGGTAAAGAAGAGGAAGAAATAAGAGTAAAGGATGGTGGGGGAGGGGTATAAGAAGGAAGGATGAGAGAGGAGGAGAGATGGGTGATAGAGAGAGAGAGATAGCCTTTACAACTGAGAAAAAATATTGTCTCACAGAGAGAAATTAAAAAGCCGTTGGAAGATAATAGATAATTTAAAAGATTTTGAAATTAAAAGTTAATAAGGTTTATGCATGAAGAAAAAAGGAATTAAGAATAGTATTAAATTAAGGTTTGTATATTGAAGGGTTTAATAATATGTGTGAAGAAAAGAATTTATTAGTGTTTTTTAAGCTTCATATCATGTCTCCCTATTTTATCTGATGAGAACGCAGATATCATCCCATGATCATATTTGTTTTTGAAATGCGCATAATAAAATACTTGGAACTCTTTTAACCATCTTTTGATCTTATATTATTTATACTTCAGTCCTACAAACTGTAGAGTGCTACTTATCCGATATTTGCATTGCTTTATTGTGCTACAATAAAACTCACCTCCTACATATATATATATATACTAATATGAACGATATTATATTAATTTACGTGGTCTCTGCGAGGTTATATCTTATATATATATATATATATATATATATATATATATATATATATATATAATTAGTTAATTTGTATTCCAATGTTACTAAGTAGTTGCATTGGATGTAGTCAACTGACGTCAGAGATTGCTCAACGTATAATAAAGTGTGTTTTCTCTCTCTCTCTCTATATATATATATATATAGGAACAAGTGAGACCCCGGCGGCTGAGCTCAAGCCGTTTCGACGGCTAATTCAGTCCAGAATTAGCCGTCGAAACGGCTTGAGCTCAGCCGTCGGGGTCTCACTTGCTCCTATTACCCACTCTACTACTCTAAGTATTGAGTACTTTGGTGCGTTATGGTCCACCTGGTTCCTTACCACATTTCCTTCGTTATATATATATATATATATATATATATATATATATATATATATATATATATATATATATATATATATATATATATATATATATATATATATATATATATATATATATATATATATATAAGATATAAGCACGCAGGAGACCATTCTTGCTCTTGTGTTGGCATGTGAACAGAACTGCAAACACTAATGTTTCAGCTCACTGTTCACCTCGTCATTAGTGTCTGCAGTTCTATTCACATGCCAACACAAGAGCAAGAATGAAGGGTTCATTCTATTGACATGGCTATAAAATTGAGGCTTGTGTGCATAACTATAAACGAATTGAATGTTATTATTAATATTCGAGGCGATGGATTGGCAGTATCGGTAGAGGGTCGGACGCCATGCTTTGCAGAATAGAGTTACGGCCCTTGCCATTCTGAGTTCAAATCCCGCCGAGGTTAACTTTGCCTTTCATCCTTACGGGGTCGATAAAATAAAGTACCAGTAATGCATTGGGTAATTGCTGGCCTTGTGCCAAAAAGTAGAAACAATTATTAATATTCGAAAAACGCAGATTACATATATATATATATATATATGACACTATGGTTTTCACTCTGGTGGTATTCCATCCCCTATAATTGAACACATACCTCTTTGTGTATTTTTCTATTATATACTGTCTGATAAAGAGCCCGGAATTGATCCCTTGAGCTCATTAAATTATGGGGGATTAACGTGAGTCTTTAACTCCGTTTTTTAATTTGATATATTTAATCCTGATTCATTTCTATATGTAAGTGTAGCTTCTTAAGTTCAATGGTTGTCAGCTGCTGTTTTTAGCAGTCTTTTAGTCCATTCATACCACCATTGGCTGTATAGCACACATCTTTTCTCTTTCCACCGTATACTAGTTATCTTAAATATTTTTAGAAGTGTAAATCATATTGTTGGTCCACCTGTTGATTTTTTTATTTTATTCTTTTAATTGATATATATTCTCCATTCCGTTCGTAGACAATATGGTTTACACTCTGGTGTATTCTATCACCTATAATTGAAAAGATACCTTTTATGTGTGTCTTTCTCTATATACAGTCTTATATATATATATATATAAACCATCAGTCGACCTACAGATACCCGGACAAACCATCGTCTACGAAACACGCGGCCACGTATGGTCCCTTAAGGACACGGGCGTAGATTATTCCATCCAATGGAAAGCTATTACTAAGTCTAAGCCATACACAAATGGGAATCCGTCTTGTGGACTGTGCATTGAAGAAAGGATCAATATCCTGAGAAGTTTACGCAATAACGATTACCTAAATTGAAGGAATGAATTTTTTCAGGTTGTCCACACGACTAGAAACACCTATTACATAATTACAAAGCTCCAGACTGACTAACATCAACAATCTATAATATTCTTCATAACATTAATAATTTATTCCGGGCATCCACAGTTATCTCCCTTACATCATTCTATTGTGTGTTTACTTCCCCCAGGAGAAGTGACTGTTTCTGTACATGCGTATTTGTACGGTTGTTTTTCCTTTTTCCTTACAACTTCATTTAGACCGAGCTGAGGATCCGAATAAGGTGAAACATTTGTTCTCGGTATTGAGAACTAACTTTTGTGGAACTACTTATATATATATATATATATATATATATATATATATATATATATATATATATATATATATATATACTAGCTAAACTACCCGTCTTTGGACGGTTCAAGTAGCTTTCGATGTAGCTCATTAAACTAAACAAAGTAAATTTGAATACATAAAAGAAAAACGTACTTTATGTAAATATGAAAACCTTAGGCACTTTCCAGCGAAATAATTAATACATGAGCTCGGTGTCATCCGTTATACCATGTAACAACAGAAATCCAGTCTAGGTATAAATTTTTTTGACAACAGTAAAAGCGCATCATGAAATAGAGAAGTGAAGTGTATAATAGACACTATTATGTACAAAGCATAATATTGAAAAAGTTATGACATCACTTAATGTGTGGACACCAAGCTTGAAACGATAAATTATACAATGTCAAATCTATAACTTAACTTAGTAATCTGTTAGAAATTGCTGGTTGTGAAATATACAAAATGATATTGTTAGTCTCAAGGAAGCGTAGCTTTTGTTTCAAGTACAAAGAGTAAATTAAAATCCGAATGAGCCGAATTACGAAAGATAACTCTTGTCTTACTTAAAGATAACTCTTGTCTTACTTAATGATGAAAATTGACACAAATAACCGAAACATTTGTAATGTCTTCCAAAGGCGCCAATATCGATTTTTGAAAGCCTTTGTGGATCATGTACAGGTTTTGTGCAAGGAGAAGCTCTGTAAAATATTTCAAAGAAATCGCATGAATGGTTTAGAATATATGAGCCCTCATTAAAAATTGTCCACACACACATACACACACATACAGAAAACTTCGTCTTTATATATACATATCTATATCTATATCTATCTATCTATCTATATATATATATATATATATATATATATATATATATATATATATATATATACACACACACACACATACACACAAGGAAGGAAGGAGGATGACAGAAGGTAATAATAAAAATTGTTTCTACTTTTGGCACAAGACCAGCAATTACCCAGTGTATTACTGGTACTTTATTTTATCGACCCCGTAACGATGAAAGGCAAAGTTAACCTTGGTGAGATTTGAACTCAGACCGCAAAGGGACGTAACTGTGCTGGAAAGCATGGCGTCCGACCCTCTACCGATACTGCCAAACCACCGCCCTTAATAATAATAATGATTGCCTCTTCGACACAAGAGTACAGGAAAAGGATAGGGAAGAAATTAACCGGTACCAGGACCTGAAGTGGGAACTGAAAAGTATTTGGAATTGTCATGAGATCAAGGTCGTCCCATTGTCATGGGAGCACTGGGTACTATCTTGAAGTGTTTCGAAGGTTGGTTAAAGACCATCTGCCCACTCCCCACTTTTGGAACGCTTCAAAAGGCATGCCTAATTGGATCGGCAAGGACGCTCCGATACGTCCTGAATATCTGAGACTGCGGGTAACAGCTTGATATTCATTAGGGCAGTTATTCCAGTTGGATAACATCAATGACTGAGACATCAAGTAAATAATAATAATAATAATTGTTTCTACTTTAGGCACAAGGCCAGCAATTACCCAGTGCATTACTGGTACTTTATTTTATCGACTCCGTAATAATAATAATAATAATAATAATAATAATAATAATAATAATAATAATAATAATAATAATACTCAAACGGCAAACGAATCAATGACATGTAAACTTAAAAAACATGGAAGTAATAGGAGATGTGTAGAGGGCGGTGGGGTCGATTTTAAATTCAAGGTAAATTTCCAGGTAAGACATGGAAGTAATTGGAGAGGTGTAATGTGTAGAGGGCGGTGAGGGTCGATTTTAAATTCAAGGTAAATTTACAGGTAAGACATGGAAGTAATAGGAGAGTTGTAGAGAGCGGTGGGTTATATTTTAAATTCAAAGTAAATTTCCAGGTAAGAAAAAAATGAAGAATGAATTAATTCGTCTCGAAACATTAATCGTATTTTAAAGAATGGCCGATTCCTTTGTTATTTGCATGAGGTTGTTGAGATAGGGTTGTTCAATGGAGTTATTCAAACGATCTGTGACACATGATATTACATCAGAGGAAGAGTCAGCTGAGGTAAAATCACACGAATGACGCTAACAAAGAACGAATGAGGAATGATGTTAAATTAAGAAATAAAAGGAAACTACTTGGAAAAAGAAAGATAGGCAAATTCTTTCAACAATATCGACATCAACAACAGTGCGGAGTATGGTAGCCTTTAGGTGCTACTTTAGCTTACCGTTAATAATGGTTTCTGATTCAGGCAGAAGGTCTACAATTCTTTTGAGGGAGGGGGAAGTCGATTAAATCGAGCCCAGTGCATTACTGGTGCTTTATTTATCGACCCCGTAAAGATGAAAAGCAAAGTAAACCTCGGCGGGATTTGAACTCAGAACGTAAAGGGCTATAACTCTATGTTACAAAGCATGGTGTCTGACGTTCTACTGATTACTGTCAATCCACCATCATTAGCTTGTCATTAATAATAAATCATTATTCCTCTTGTTTTTATTATCCTGCAATATAACATTCCTGTAGCGGAGGTAAGCTGCACACAGGTATACAAGTGCAGGCCTAAAGTGTAAATGACCTGGAGGACCTCAGGCTAAAGTGATACCAGCCTTTCTTTGAAATGTACAACATGGTCCATGCGAAATATTTAGTGCTCAACGATCAGTTTCAAAAACCCAAAGAAGACTCTAAATATTTTATATAAATCAATCTAAAATCAATTTAAATGTAATTTTACATTTACCTTATTATACAGAAACAATGCAGTTACTAAAAAGAATTGAAATTAATGCATGTAAGATTTCATAGTTCTAGCATCACTCCTTCATTGTCAGCCAATGAACTTTTCAGCTCACCCTCGTAAATGATGTATTTATCTCGTAATTCAGATTAATAATTTATTTACTGTGTGACATAATACAATGAAACATATTTAGATAAAGACAAAATGGCTGTGGTAGTGCATGAAGTTGTCATCAAGAATTTTGTTAACCACATTCTGAAAGTTTCCTCCAAACGACATCATCAGACGTCTAAATTACAGACAACAATGATAAAAGCAACAGCAACAGTCTGATTCT
>OZ024753.1:17380077-17382577 GCA_964016885.1 Eledone cirrhosa | reverse complement strand
TTAGAGTTGTATCATTGGCACTGATTCAGGTTTTCTACCCAGACTCTAAAACAGCTGAGCAAACGAAGGAGCCATTTACGTATCTGTATTCAGCATTATCTGCTAGAAAAAGCAGTTAAATGTCCAACAAATCTAACCACTTATTTTTCAATAAGATAAGATAATCATGAATGAAACTGTAATGATAGGTCAGCTCATCATTACAGTCACATATGGGGCCCTGCCTCGCATCTCTGATGTGGTGAATCGTCATCAACAGCCCTTACCGGATGAGGATGTACAGGCTTAACAGGAACAGAAAGAACACAACTAGTTAGGAAATTACAAGTACAATCCATTAATGGAACAGTAAAAATATGTAAAACATTCCAAAATGTTCGCATCTAATAACTGCATATGCACATGTACAGATAGAAAGTGTATGCACATGCACACATACAACTCAAACATCCACATCCACACATACAATAACATCCATATCTACACACACATGCATGCATGAAGACATGCATACATATCTACCTAGTTGATGCTGTATAAATTCCAATGAGAGAGTCTTGTGTCTATGTGATAAACCGACTCTCTCTCTCTATTGGCAAAAATGTGTTAAATTATAAAACCAGAAGAACATAAATACATACATACATGATGGCTGCCCCCTCGTTATCGAGTATGGCCACGATATACCATTATTAATAATTATTAATTAATTCTATCATGCAATGCCGGTGCGTGAAGATATTTTTTAAAGTGAGGAAAGACTGTGCACTGAGCCAATCCCACTCTCTGAGCGACAGTAGCTATAACCCGAATAGAAGAAAAGATCAACATCACCGGTAACTACTGGGCTGCAGGTTTTATATCGGAGTTATCCCAGTCTCCTGAGTTGCCTTCTCCTAGAAGAATGTCTTGACAAAAGTTAGGGGTACTTCACTCCACGCAATCGGATATTCAGTTCGATTATTTCTATGCCCCCGCGCATATATATATATATATATATATATATATTCATATATATGTAGGAGGTGAGTTTTATTGTAGTACAATAAAGCAATGCAGATATCGGATAAGTAGCACTCTACAGTTTGTAGGACTGGAGTATAAATAATATATAAGATCAAAAGATGGTTAAAAGAGTTCCATGTATTTTATTATGCGCATTTCAAAAACAAATATCATCATGCAATAACATTTGCGTTTTCGTCATGTTGATTTAAAACTGCACTATTCACAAGTGTGTTTTAACCTTCATATCATGTCTCCCTATTTTATCTGACGAAAACGCAAATGTTATTGCATGATGATATTTGTTTTTGAAATGCGCATAATAAAATACATTGATCTCTTTTAACCATCTTTTGATCTTATATATATATTATATATATATATATATATATATATACTTTCACTGTCCCCGGACCTGCAAGTCAAGGATCCGTCCCCATGGTCTCCTGCGTGCCTATGGCAGACGGAGACTAAAGTAAAGATGTCATCATCGTCTACGATGGACAACCAAGAACTTTCAAATACATATATACATATATATATGTATATACACATGCATATAGGTATATACATATTTACACATTTTTTGATGGCCGTTGACTCTTATCAGTTCTTCCGCATACCATACATACATATATGTGTGTGTATGTGACCATGTGTATAATTGTAGCAGTCAGGTTTAAGAAACGATACGAACCTATGTATACACGTGTCTGTGCAAGTCGCTTTATATGGAACATAAACATTGTCTTCGTGGTTATGTACATGTCTTTGTCTTCCCTATTTTAATTCTTTGAATTATTTCTATAAACAAGAGGCTGTTTTACAAAAACAAAGATCAAATATCGATTATTGGAAGTTAAATAAGAACAGTAAAAATATCAGCCTGAAGTGTAGAAAAGTCTTTCCTTGTTTTGCTATTTTTGTTGGTGTTTTTTTACCCTCTTCTGCTAAGAGGTAGAATTGGTTAAAATTTTAGACAATGTTTTACTCGGAAGAAGAGTTAAATTTTGCAAGAATAGCAATATGGAATAGTTCATAAAGGATTTTACCATTTTAAAATTTATCAATAATTTTCGTTTTAACTTTTACATTACATTTTGAAAATATCTTAACTGGGAATTTATTATGAAAACTTTCCAGATAGTATTTTCCAAATCAGATATAAAAATTCAAAACAAAGTATTGATAAAAAAAAGTTATTAACTAATAAAAAAGTAAAGTTATTTATGAGCCACAGTGGTATGAATATACACTATGTCCACCAGTAATTATAAATGGGAAGTCAATTTATTAGTGTTGAAGTCATAGTTGGTGAAACAGTCGACCACTAAATGTTCTTCCCGCATATTTTAAATGAAATGTTCGCATCTGCTAATACTGCTGGCTTCCACAACAATATAGATATCAGGTTCTGTCCCAAATAATTAGATCTTGCCAGTTTTTATTACATTTAGTGGTAGTCTTGATGAAAATGTCTCACAGATATACTTTG
>OZ024753.1:17357577-17372577 GCA_964016885.1 Eledone cirrhosa | reverse complement strand
TCTTCTATCTACCTCACAACTACATGTCTTCTAACTACCTCACAACCACGTGGCCTCTACCTACCTCACAACCACAAATATTCTACCTACCTCACAACCACATGTCTTCTACCTACCTCACAACCACATGTCCTCTACCTACCTCACAACCACAAATCTTCTACCTACCTCACAACTATATGTCTTCTACCTACCTCACAACCACATGTCCTCTACCTACCTCACAACCACAGATGTATAAGAACATAAAGAAAGCGTCGGGTTATCGTCTACCTACCTCACAACCACATGTCTTACAGGACTCCTTCGGGGCCCACGTCTCTCCATCTTCATAATATCGGTTTTCAAATTGACATTGTGTCCGCTTCTGGAAGTCATGGTCTGTGACTCCCACTAAAACTGTGTCGATTCCACTCGCATCCGGGGCCAGTTTCCAGCAATTATTCGGCGTTGAGACCTACAATATACATATATTTAGATACATAATACATACACACGCACAAATATATATATATATGAAATGCATAGACGGTTGTCGTCCCCCCCCCCCGCTTCTGCAGGACACCACCAAAGGGCGTTAGCCCCGGTGTTTGCATAGTTACGCCTTCCTAAAACCGTGTTTCTTTAGAAATACGAAATGTCTAAACATATTTGTATAAAGCTATGCTTGAAGCGAAATCTAATTACTTTTATATATATATATATATATAGAATCACTATTTAGCCTTTATAAAACCCTAGTTCGGTATTGAGTACTCTGTTCTGTCGGCCGTCACAACTACATTCAGATATATATATAATATGTATATATATATATATACTTAGGTTAATAGGAGTTAGGTATTGTATACCCGTGTCTCATTAAGGTATTGGCAGCATAATAATTAGCTCTATGCTTTGGGGTAGAGCCGTATATATGATAAAGAACACAAGAGCGTAAGGAAGAACACAAGAGTTACGTAAGGAAGAAACATTGTAAGCCAATAAAAATCTTTTGATGTTGTAGACGCTCTTGTGTTCTTTATCATATATATATATATATATATATATATATATATATATATATATATATATATATATATATATATATATATATATATATATATATATATATATATATATATATATATATATATGTATATATATATATATATGTATATATCAAAATAAAGATCCGAAGGCATGGTATAAATTTCCAATCATTTTATCACGACACATGTTTCAATAAGCGATAGATCGATCGTGCGGCCATGATCGATTATCACTGATTTCGTCAGGTGAAAATGAATTGTCTTCAAATCCTTGATATGAGGCTGAAAATTTAACAAGGTTTTCTACCTACCTCACAACCACTTGTCTTCTATCTACCTCACAACCACGTGTCTTCTACCTACCTCTCAACCACGTCCTCTACCTACCTCACAACCACGTGTCTTCTACCTACGTCACAACCACGTCCTCTACCTACTTCACAACCACGTGTCCTCTACCTACCTCACAACCACGTGTCTTCTACCTACCTCACAACCACTCACTAAATGTTGTCCCCCATGTGAAGATTAAGCAGCCAAAACACGCCGGCTGCTATCGTCCTCAGTGAGGGTCATAAAACTATCAAGTCTCTATCTCCCAATAGCTGTAAAAGACGCTGGACGGATCTAATCTCAACATCAAATCTTTAGATTTATATATATATATATATATATATATATATATATAACAAAGAGGGTGTGGTAAGATACCAGGTGGACCATAACGCACCAGAGTACTCAATACTTAGGGTAGTAGAGTGGTTAACAGGAAAAGAATCAGGACCCCGGCGGCTGAGCTCCGGCCGTCGGGGTCTTGACTTTTTTCCTATATATATATATATATATATATATATATATATATACTCCGTTTTTCTATATGCTTTGCTAGATTCTTGATATTAAATCGTATTATTTGTGTGTACGTGCATAACTTGTGTATGTGTATATATATATATATATATATATATATATATATATATATATATATATATATAAAGTATGTGTTTCTACGTGTAAAAATTACATACACCGAATTTTTTTTATTTATTTTAAAACTTTTTCTCTATCTGCTAGACCTGCATTTTATATATATATATATATATAAATAAAGAGAGAGAGAGAGAAATAGATAGATAGATATATGCATACATACTTACACACACACATTATATGTTTGTATAGGAGGTATTATATTAAACAGAGGTAGTTATTAAACAGAGTTAGTTATATTAAACAGAGTTAAGTTTAATTAAACAGTTAGTTCTATTAAACAGGGTTAATTATACTAAACAGAGTTATTTATTAAACAGTTAGTTATATTAAACAGAGTTAATTATACTAAACAGATTTAAGTTTTATTAAACAGTTAGTTATATTAAACAGAGTTAATTATACTAAACAGAGTTAAGTTTTATTAAACAGTCAGTTATATTAAACAGGGTTAATTATATTAAACAGAGTTAAGTTTTATTAAACAGTTAGTTATATTAAACAGGGTTAATTATACTAAACAGAGTTAATTATACTAAACAGAGTTAAGTTTTATTAAACAGTTAGTTATATTAAACAGAGTTATTTATATTAAACAGAGTTAGTTATTAAACAGTTAGTTATATTAAACACAGTTATTTATATTAAACAGAGTTAGTTATTAAACAGTTAGTTATATTAAACAGGGTTAATTATATTAAACAGAGTTAAGTTTATTAAACAGTTAGTTATATTAAACAGAGTTAATTATACTAAACAGAGTTAAGATTTATTAAACAGTTAGTTATTTTAAACAGGGTTAATTATACTAAACAGAGTTAAGTTTTATTAAACAGTTAGTTATATTAAACAGAGTTAATTATACCAAACAGAGTTAAGTTTTATTAAACAGTTAGTTATAGTAAACAGAGTTAATTATACTAAACAGAGTTAAGTTTTATTAAACAGTTAGTTATTTTAAACAGGGTTAATTATACTAAACAGAGTTAATTATACTAAACAGAGTTAAGTTTTATTAAACAGTTAGTTATATTAAACAGAGTTAATTATACTAAACAGAGTTAAGTTTTATTAAACAGTTAGTTATATTAAACAGAGTTAATTATATTAAACAGAGTTAGTTATTAAACAGTTAGTTATATTAAACAGGGTTAATTATATTAAAGAGTTAGTTATTAAACAGTTAGTTATATTAAACAGGGTTAAGCCGAGGTTAACTTTGCCTTTCATCCTTACGGGGTCGACAAAATAAAATACCAGTATTACACTGGAATAATTGCTGGCCTTGTGCCCAAAGTAGAAACAATTATATTAAACAGAGTAATCTCTGTGCCAGGCTATGGGCCCATTCTCCTGTTTCATGCGCTCTATGCAGTTATTTCACTTCAATAAAATTCAAAAGCTATGAAATCCAACATCCCATTCCTCAGATGAGGCAGCATTACGTGCTAGTTCTACTTACACTGGCCTCTAGTATTCCCATTGGGTGTCTTCCAGTTAATATTCGCAGTGTTGCGTTGCCCACGTCCAATGCTTTGAGAAGGGCCTCTGATAAGGTTGTTAGACTGCCGGATATCTGAGAAGACATGTGAGGTGGGACATTATTACATATACGTACACATCAACCAATAGGTACGTATACACACACACACATACATACACACAGACACACATACACGCGTACAGACATACACACACACATACATACACATACACATACACACACATACACACACACGCATACACACAGAGACGCGTACAGACATACACACACACATACATGCACACACACACGCATACAGAAACACATATACACACACATACACACCAACAACACACACACATACACACCAACAACATACACACATATACACACACAGACACACAAGCAACACACACACACATACATACAACACACAGATTGTAAAATAAACAATTATTCTATATGAAGACAGCCAAAAAAGGAGCTGCTAGATGTTCCCCATTCTTGTGACCCTAAATTCAACCAGTTGCAGACTGCGCATCAACGTGAGATATCTCTCTCTACAATATTCGATCACCAACAGCAGAGTTTAAAGAGCAAAGATCAAGTCCAGTCCATAATTTAACATTGTCAAACCATCGTTTTGGCTGCTGGCCTCTGCTTCTCCTACCAGCCAACCTTCCTTCCAGGAATATATAATACCTTTCGATCACCAACAGCAAAGTTTAAAGAGCAAAGATCAAGTCCAGTCCATAATTCAACATTGTCAAGCCATCGTTTTGGCTGCTGGCCTCTGCTTCTCCTACCAGCCAACCTTCCTTCCAGGAATATATAATACCTTTCGATCACCAACAGCAGAGTTTAAAGAGCAAAGATCAAGTCCAGTCCATAATTTAACATTGTCAAGCCATCGTTTTGGCTGCCGGCCTCTGCTTCTCTTATGAGCCAACCTTCCTTCCAAGCATAATCTACTCACACCACGAGTTGATCTTTTTATATGACCGTATAGTTTAAGTATCCTTGACTTGACAATTGCTGTAATTGGTCTAAGTTTGGTAATATTGAGCAGCTCACTGATACAGATACGGTCGCTGAGCCGTTTGCCAGTCATAAGTCTCTACGTGCATGGAAATAGCAGCCAAATCTCCCCCAAATTACATTTTGCCGTCTTAAAAAGAGTGGAATGACAAATTAGATAATGTAAGTATGAAAAAAGGGACAGAATAGTCACGGGATGATCTTCCGTCATAAGCATGGCCGGATTTAATGAAGGACAAAAGGAGCAATTGCCCCGGGCCTCCTTCATTGGGTGTACCCCACCAGCAACGGCCGTAGCAATTTATTTGTGACTTCTGCTGAGCTTTGTATTTTTAGGATGGTTAGAATTTTTTAATTTAATACCTGTATGTATAACTTTTCAATTCCAATTAGTTGCACCAAGCTACCTTTGATATGTAAAATTGGGGGCTTGCTGTGTTTTGTAACCTTTTGTGTATGAAGGGGCCTCCTCAAAACCTGAAGTGCCGCGGGCCCCACAAAGTCTAAATACAAACCTGAATGCTTCTTGTGCTAAACAATATCAACAGCATGGAAGTGAAGTCACGTTACCCTAATGGTTAATGTAGCATTTCTCAACCGGTGTTCCCCTAGGGTACCATAAGAGGTCGCTAGGTGTTCCGCGAGAAAGAGTGATAAATAAGATAATACATTTAGATATTAGTATTGACATATAACAATTTTTATGTATGGGGTCCATGAGACATGAAATCTATTTCAAGGGTCCCACAAGAGTAAAGGTTTTGAGAAACGATGGTTTAATATTTATCGCCATAAATACCATACTTCTCGACTATCCAGATAGTTGTCCAAATATGTCAGCAGCGGCGGCTCGGCAATGAGACATACATCGGATGTGTATTAAATTGTCTTCTACACAAACAGCTATACTAGATCATCCAAGATTTCTACACTGTGAGCTACAGTAGATCGCTTCATCCATCTTTAGGTCTCCCAGCATCTCTCTCTATTTGGCTGTCTAGATGTATCAGCTTCCTGAAAAATGTCTCCCCATGTTTTTAATCTCCTGTCATATCATGTACTCCGATCATGGAGTATTTTGTGTGATAAAGACAAAAACTTTGGAGATGTGGTACATATATAAGTAAAAGGGGGAGAGAGAGAGAGAGAGAGAGAGAGAGAGAGAGAGAGACTGTTTCTTGAAACCTTACTTACAATACTGTTATGGAATTTTCCAATCATCCTCGTAAATCCTGGATTTAGGGGTGAGTTGACATGACTGCCGTATTTGGCCAGGTAAGCTGTGGCTTTGTGATCCTCAGACATAACCATATCATCAAGCATTATTTGGTAGTGGAATTGACATCCAGAGTCGAGGGCCACCCAGGCATAGGCTGTGCCACCAGATTTGAAAATACTATTATCACGTGTTCGAATTACCAATGGAAATCCTGAAGACAAACAAAACAGATGCAAATAGGAGGAACGGAAGTGATGTAAGGATTGTTTTACAGTGAAAGGAAAGGATGTGATGTAAGGATTGTTTTACAGTGAAACGAAAGGAAAGGATCTGATGTAAGGATTGTTTTACAGTGAAAGGAAAGGATCTGATGTAAGGATTCTTTTACAGTGAAAGGAAAGGAAGTGATGTAAGGATTGTTTTACAGTGAAAGGAAATGATGTGATGTAAGGATTCTTTTACAGTGAAAGGAAAGGAAGTGATGTAAGGATTCTTTTACAGTGAAAGGAAAGGATGTGATGTAAGGATTGTTTTACAGTGAAAGGAAAGGACGTGATGTAAGGATTGTTTTACAGTGAAAGGAAAGGAAAGGATGTGATGTAGGGATTATGTTACAGTGAAAGGAAAGGAAGTGATGTAAGGATTCTTTTACAGTGAAAGGAAAGGATGTGATGTAAGGATTGTTTTACAGTGAAAGGAAAGGACGTGATGTAAGGATTGTTTTACAGTGAAAGGAAAGGAAAGGATGTGATGTAGGGATTATGTTACAGTGAAAGGAAAGGATGTGATGTAAGGATTGTGTTACAGTGAAAGGAAAGGATGTTATGTAAGGATTGTTTTACAGTGAAAGGAACGGATATGATGTAAGGATTGTTTTACAGTGAAAGGAAAGGATATGATGTAAGGATTGTTTTACAGTGAAAGGAAAGGATGTGATGTAATGATTGTTTTACAGTGAAAGGAAAGGATATGATGCAAGGATTGTTTTACAGTGAAAGGAAAGGATGTGATGTAAGGATTGTTTTACACTGAAAGGAAAGGATGTGATGTAAGGATTGTTTTACAGTGAAAGGAAAGAAATGTGATGTAAGGATTGTTTTACAGTGAAAGGAAAGGATGTGATGTAAGGATTGTTTTACAGTGAAAGGAAAGGATGTGATGTAAGGATTGTTTTACAGTGAAAGGAAAGGACGTGATGTAAGGATTGTTTTACAGTGAAAGGAAAGGAAAGGATGTGATGTAGGGATTATGTTACAGTGAAAGGAAAGGATGTGATGTAAGGATTGTGTTACAGTGAAAGGAAAGGATGTTATGTAAGGATTGTTTTACAGTGAAAGGAAAGGATATGATGTAAGGATTGTTTTACAGTGAAAGGAAAGGATATGATGTACGGATTGTTTTACAGTGAAAGGAAAGGATGTGATGTAATGATTGTTTTACAGTGACGGGAAAGGATGTGATGTAAGGATTGTTTACAGTGAAAGGAAAGGATCTGATGTAAGGATTGTTTTACAGTGAAATCAATTGAGTTACATTTATAAGTAGGGGAATGAATTTGCAGTAAACGGGAGAGCGTCGGACAACATGCTTTGTGGAATATAGTTACATCCCTTTACGCTCTGAGTTCAAATCCTGCCAAGGTTTGCTTTGCTTTCATCATTACGGTGTTGATAAAATAAAGAATCAGTACTACACTTGGGTCGATAATCATTAGCCTTATACTTAATCAGAGAACTTTATTTCTGCATAGTTCAAATTCCGTCGAAGTTAGCTTTGCCTTTCATTTTTACGGGGTTGATAAAATAAAGTACCAGTAACAAACTGGGGATCGATTTAATCTACTTTCCCCTCCCCTAAAATGGTTGGACCTCCGCTTAAATCAGAAACCATTAATATTATTTCTACGATGGATTGGTAGTATCGGTAGAGGGTCGGACGCCATGCATTGACGCGTAGAGTTACGGCCCTTGCCATTCTGAGTTCAAATCCCGCTGAGGTTAACTTTGCTTTTCATCCTTACGGGATCGATAAAATAAAGTACTAGTAATACACTGGCTAATTGCTGGCCTTGTGTCAAAAGTAGAAACAATTATTACGGGGTCGATAAAATAAAGTACCAGTAATACACTGGTTAATTTGCTGGCCTTGTGCCAAAAGTAGAAACAATTATTTCTACATAGATTTGCTTTTACATTAGATTTTATGAATCTCCTTGGTTTATACAGCTTTTAGAAAATGCTTTTTTATCATTCGCTTCCATTTAAATTTTCGTACTAAGCAATTGAATAATGTAAACTGAATGAATTGCTAGTGTCGTTATAGCAAAGTAACAATTGTGGTGAGGGGTAGATCTAGTTACATGTCTGAGAATTGAATGCATTCCCCCTGAAACATGCGTGCATTAATACAGACAGGTGCGTGCAGTAACGTACAGCTATACAGGTGAACATATTCACATAGACAGAGTTTATGTACGCACAGCCAGCTCGCAATCTCTCTCTCTCTCTCTCTCTCTCTCTCTCTCTCTCTCTCTCTCTCTCTCTCTCTCGCTCTATCTATCTATCTCTCTCTCTCTCACACACACACACACACACACACACACACGCACACACACACACACACACACCCATATATATATATATATAAAAATGTATACATGCGTATATACGTTAGACTATATATATATATAAATATACATACATATATATATACACACGTACATGTATGTACTTGTGTATATAATATATATATATATGTGTGTGTGTGTGTATTTGTGCGTGTGTATGTGTATGTGTGTGAGTGTGTGTGTGCGTGTATGTGTGTGTGTATGTGTGTGTGTGTATGAGTGTGTGTGCGTGTATGTGTGTGTATGTGTGCGTGTGTGTGTGTGCGTGTATGTGTGTGTGTATGTGTGTGTGTACGCGTGCGTGTGTGTGTGTGTAGGGGGGGGGTACCTATGCTATTACCCTTCAACAGTCAATCCTTAATGTTTAAAACATTCTATTGGACATAAAAGAACGCCCGTTCTTCCCCTGTTCACACACACATACACACGTAGACACACACATACACACACACACATATCCACACGTACACACACAGACATATCCTCACATATACACACACACATATCCACACATACCCACACATATACACACACACATACACACGTACACACACACACATACACACACACACATATCTACACATACCCACACACACACATACCCACACATATACACACACACATATCCACACATACACACACACACACATACCCACACATATACACACAAAAATATCAACACATACACACACATATCCACACATACACACACACACATACCCACACATATCCACACATACACACACACATACCCACACATATACACACACACATATCCACACATACACACATACCCACACATATACACACACACATATTCACACACACATATCCACACATACACACACACATAACCACACATATACACACACATATCCACACATACACACACACACATACCCACACCTATACACACACACATATCCACACATACCCACACATATACACACACACATACGCACACATACACACAACACACATACCCACACATATACACACACACATATCCACACATACACACACACACATACCCACACCTATACACACACACATATCCACACATACCCACACATATACACACACACATACGCACACATACACACACACACATACCCACACATATACACACACACATATCCACACATACACACACACATACCCACACACATATATCCACACATACACACACACACACATACCCACACATATACACACACATATCCACACACACACACACACACACACATACCCACACACATACCCACACACATACACACACACATATCCACACATACACACACACATACCCACACATATACACACACACATATCCACACATATACACACACACATCCACACATACCCACACACATACACACACACATATCCACACATACACACACACACATACCCACACCTATACACACACACATATCCACACATACCCACACATATACACACACACATATCCACACATACCCACACATATACACACACACATACGCACACATACACACACACACATACCCACACATATACACACACACATATCCACACATACACACATACCCACACACATACATACACACACACATATCCACACATACACACACACACATACCCACACCTATACACACACACATATCCACACATACCCACACATATACACACACACATACGCACACATACACACACACATATACCCACACATATACACACACACATATCCACACATACACACACACACATACCCACACATATCCACACATACACACACACACATATCCACACACACATATCCACACATACACACACACATAACCACACATATACACACACATATCCACACATACACACACATAGCCACACATATCCACACATACACACACACACATACCCACACATATACACACACATATGAACACATTCACACACACATACCCACACATATACTCACACACATATCCACACATACACACACACACAGACCCACACATATACACACACACATATCCACACATATACACACACACATATCCACACATACACACACACATACCCACACACATATACCCACACACATATCCACACACATACCCACACACATACACACACATATCCACACATATACACACACACACATACCCACACGTACACACACACATACCCACACATACACACACACATATACCCACACATACACACACACACATATCCACACACACATACCCACACACATACACACACACATATCCACACACATACACACACGCATATCCACACATACACACACACACATATATACACACACACATACCCACACACATACACACATACATCCACACACATACCCACACATACACACACACACATACCCACACGTACACACACACATATACCCACACATACACACACACACATGGCTGCCTTCTATCTATCTAGCTACCTATCTAACAACCTGTGGCATATAAAGAAAGATATCTATATATCTGTCAATCTTCCTGACACACCCCTTCTCGTTTCCGCTACACACCATATCCCCTCTTTCAATTTCTCCACCTCTGTGTATCAACCCCTCAATAAAGGGGCCACTTATGTTAGCCTATATTTTTCTATTAACTATTACATTTATCTCCCGTAGTTAAGGGGGTGTTACAGATAAGGGATCACTTCCGTCACAAATGAAATGTTTCATTTTTCAGAAGGTAAACACACAATTAAGTAATTAAAACGAGAACCATCGTTTTTATATGAATATATATACACGTATGTATGTATATGTGTATATATATATATATATGTATATATTTATATACATATATATATATATATATATATATATACATATATATATATACGTATATATGTGTGTATATATGTATATATACATATATATGTGTGTGTGTATTTGTATATATATATATATATATATATATATATTATATATATATATATATATAAATGAAAATATAGAAATTAATGTGAGCAAGAAGCCATAGTATTTCATAATATATAAGTGACTTCAACGTCAAAATGGAAAATAATATATATATATATAGGAACGAGTAGGACCCCGACGGTCCTATACGTTCCTATTACCCACTCTACTACCCTAAGTATTGAGTACTTTGGTGCGTTATGGTCCACCTGGTTCCTTACCACATTTCCTTCGTTATATATATACATATATATATATATATATATATAAATGAATGGTATAGAAAACATTGTAGCAAAAGCCAACAGTATTCCATAATATATAAGTGACTATAGCGTCAAAAAAAAAAAAAAAAAATATATATATATATTAAAGCATACCTCAGTGGTTAGAGCATTGAACTTGCAATCGGAAGGGTGTGAGTTCGATTCTCAGACCGGGTGATACGCTGTGTCCTTGAGCAAGACATTTATTTCAAGTTGCTCCAGTTTACTAGGCTGTAGAAATAAGTTGTTATGTCACTGGTGTGAAGCTGTGTCGGCCTCGAAGGGGAACTTTCAAGGTGCAAATGCTATGGTCATTCGTGAACGAAGGGGGAGGTGGGGTCTTTACCAAAGCACCAAAAGAACGTCTAACTCTCTACAGATCAGTAGGGACTTCTGTATGTATTCCTTCATTCTCCTGTCATCTTCCAGGCGGTGCTCTATTTTTCAATAAATATTTTTATATATTTTCAATAAATATATTTTATATGTAAACGAAACCCCTCGCTTTTTTCTATTATAAAGAGATGTCAAAATGAATGGACTTATTATTTTTATCTAAAGACATTTTTTCCAATTCCATCCTGCCCGTCCCCTTAAACTATTTTATTTCTCATTCTTTCTTCTGATGAAGGACTAGCGTCCGAAACGTTAAGACTCTCTTCCTGCTATATTAAGCGTTAACCTAATATATACCTTCCATATACTGTACCGATTATGTTATTATTTCTGTTTTCCTTTTACATACATACATACATGGTGGCTGCCAACTCATTTTCGAGTACGGCCACTACTTTATATCCATGTAGGAGAACCCCTACCGATGCGCTGAACGAGTGTGACTTTTAAGTCCAGCCAGCGACTTGAAAACTCTGGTACAAACACTACACTTATGACAATTATTGACACAGTGCAGGGCCCATGGTACCATGTAACGACAAGTGCAGAGAGATCTCCAGATATAAAGCAATGCCTGTGCCGTGAAGCTTTTATAGTGAGCAAAGGCAATGCACAAAGCCAGTCCCACTCTCTTAACCAAGATAATATTTACCAAAAAGAAGAACAAGTCAACATCATTGGATACCATCAGAGTTGCAGGTGTTATATCAGAGTTTTCCTTCTCCTAGAATTCTGCCTTGACAAAGGCTAAGGGGTCATCTCTCATACATACATACATACATACATACATACATACATACATACATACGTATACATATATACACACATACTCACACACTACACACCCACTCACACAAACTCACTCACACACACACAGACAGACACGCTCACACACACACACACATACTCGCTCACACACATACTTTACTAAACATTAACCGAGCAGCTTCGACCCTTAGAAACACACATACACACACACACACAATCACACACACACTCACAAACACACCCAACACACACGCACAGACTCAAACACTCACACACACACACTCCCATACACATCACACACTCACACACACACACTCACACGCTCACACACACACTCACACATAAACTCTCTCTATCTCTCTCTCTCACTCTCTCTCACTATATCTCTCTATTTCTATCGATCTATCTGCAACTATTTTCTAGGTATTAAACTATCTATCTATCTATCTATCTATCTATCTATCTATCTTGCCCCATTCTCTTTCTCTCTATCTGTTTCTCTCTCTTCTCCCTCTTTGTTTCTTTCTTTCCATCTCTCCTTCTCTTTCTAGTTCTCTCTTCTCTCTCACTTTCTCTCTGTTTTTCTTTCTTCTCTTTCCTTCTTTCTTTCTGTCTGTCTCTCACTCTGCTCTCTCTCTCTCTCTCTCTCTCTCTCTCTCTCTCTCTCTCTCTCTCTCTCTCTCTTTCTCTCGCTCTCTCTCTTTCTCTCGCTCTCTCTCTCTGCCCCTCTCTCTCCTCTCTCTGCCCCCTCTCTATCTCTGTTATTTTCCTTTCTCTTTAGCTGATTCTTCTCTCTCCATTTTCTATCACATCTACTTCTCCTCTCTTCTCTCTTTCCTTATTCCTTTGAACTCTGCCCATGCCAAAATAATGGTATATCAGGTTCCATCTTGCTATTATAGTGAAACCAGCCGGCTTCAACTGAAAGGTTTCGTCTTCTAAAGCTTTCTCCTACTGGAAGGTAACTTGAGAAACTATGTTCAATCTTAGCTCACATTTCAGTACGATTAGTTCCGTATATAAAATATAACGAGAAAGCAGAAGTCAAATATCTCTTTATGTTTATCTTCTTTTATCTGTGACCTTATTGATAACAACCCGCCAGAACCTGCCTCCAATTCTATCATACAAAACTATTCGTGTTAAACTGTTTATAATCATATCAAACACTTACAACACAATTTTATGTCCGAATTTGTTGTTATATTCTAAACAGCAATACAATAATTCTTTCTACGTTAGGCACAAGGCCAGCAATTACCCAGTGCATTACTGGTACTTTATTTTATCGACCCCGTAAGGATGAAAGGCAAAGTTAACCTCGGCGGGATTTGAACTCAGAATGGCAAGGGCCGTAACCCCATGCGTCAAAGCATGGCATCCGACCCTCTACCGATACTGCCAATCCACCGCCTTAAACAGCAATACAATAATGGCATCTGATTCAGACACGAGGCCAACAATTTATTTAGGGGATGGAGTCGATTAAATGGACCCTAGTGCGTTACTGGTATTTTATCGACCAAGTATAGATGAAATGCAAAGTTAACCTCGGCGGGATTTGAACCCAGAACGTAAAGAACCGCTACTCTATACGGCAAAGCATGATGTGTGTCGCTCTACCGATTCTACTCCCAATCCCAGCAACACAATAATGAAGAAGATAATTATTTTATTAAATATCTTCTCAAGAAATAAGCAACCAAAGTGATTTAATTATTTTCATTATTAATAGACACACTCCAGCAGTATCGTATCAAAATGGTTCTTTTTAGATTTCCTGTTACGAATTAATATGTAATGAATTTACCGAAATATATACACTCTGCTTGTGCATTGAATGCTTCCTTTGGTACCAGCACCAAAAATTCACTGTATATATATATATATATATATATATATATATATATATATATAATGAAAAATTGAACAGGGACAGAACAGAGAGGCAGTACAATAAATGTTATGATAGAATATTAAATTCTAAGTGTTAATTGAACAAGTACTTTCATGCTTTCGCAATCTTCAGGTTCATAATATGTGGTGACAGTCAAGTTTGCAATTTTCAACTGGAATTCCTCTTATTAATATAATCTTCTATACACAATCATACACACCCGTGTATATTTACCTATCTATCTATATATATATATATATATATATATATATATATATATATATATATATATATATATATATATATATATATATATATATATATATATATATATATATAGAGAGAGAG
>OZ024753.1:17342577-17345077 GCA_964016885.1 Eledone cirrhosa | reverse complement strand
CTATTTGGTGGCTGTTGTGGTCTGTTGTAGAAACTACGTAATATGACAGCTATAGCCTGATAATGTCTGTCTCCCTATTTGGTGGCTGTTGTGGTCTGTTATAGAAACTACATAATATGGCAGCTGTAGCCTGATAATGTCTGTCTGCCCTATTTGGTGGCTGTTGTGGTCTGTTGTAGAAACTACGTAATATGACAGCTGTAGCCTGATAATGTCTGTCTCCCCATTTGGTGGCTGTTGTGGTCTGTTATAGAAACTACGTAATATGACAGCTGTAGCCTGATAATGTCTGTCTCCCTATTTGGTGGCTGTTGTGGTCTGTTGTAGAAACTACGTAATATGACAGCTGTAGCCTGATAATATCTGTCTCCCCATTTGGTGGCTGTTGTGGTCTGTTGTAGAAACTACGTAATATGACAGCTGTAGCCTGATAATATCTGTCTCCCCTATTTGGTGGCTGTTGTGGTCTGTTATAGAAACTACGTAATATGACAGCTGTAGCCTGATAATGTCTGTCTCCCCTATTTGGTGGCTGTTGTGGTCTGTTGTAGAAACTACGTAATATGACAGCTGTAGCCTGATAATATCTGTCTCCCCTATTTGGTGGCTGTTGTGGTCTGTTGTAGAAACTACGTAATATGACAGCTGTAGCCTGATAATATCTGTCTCCCCTATTTGGTGGCTGTTGTGGTCTGTTGTAGAAACTACGTAATATGACAGCTGTAGCCTGATAATGTCTGTCTCCCCTATTTGGTGGCTGTTGTGGTCTGTTGTAGAAACTACGTAATATGACAGCTGTAGCCTGATAATGTCTGTCTCCCCTATTTAGTGAATGTTCTGTTCCTGTTATAGAAACTACATAATATGACAGCTATAGCCTGATAATGTATGTCCCTCCTATTTGGTGACTGCTGTTATCTGGTTACGTATGCCCAGTTTGGGAAGATGTGTGGTCCGTGTTTGATTTGCCGAATTTGTAAGGAGAGTACAGTTTGGTTTGACGGGAGTCATGGGTACAGGCTGACGTTTCGGTTTACCGTTTTTGCCGAGTGTTTGTGGACTGATTGGAGCAATAACAGTCTTATTTACGTATGATATCAGTCTTCTACTTAGCTGTCTTGGGAGGGCCAGTTGTGAAGCACATTCGTTAAAATGTATAATTAAATTATATAAACCTTACCTTGTAATCTAATTTACCATTTTGTCGAACATGAAATATTGCTGTACCAATTCCAGGAACAAACTTCTTCCCTGGTGTAAGCTCACTGCTAGAAAGCACCGCCTGAAAAGCTAAAATATTATTATAACAATATACGAAGCTTAAACAATAAGAAACAATACATACTAAATATTTCAAGATACAAACGGTATTAAAATATTTACTGTAATATAAAAGATGAAACTAAATGCAATAAAATTATAATTTATATTTGTTCCAGCACAAATACACCTGAGTGTTTTTATGTTAGCTATTAAATTTAATATGGATTTAGGTACGCTACTGCCTCTATAAACTTGGCACATGCAGGGCTGACAGCTACAGACCAGGTAAACTAGGAAGCTAAATTGGAGGCCGGGGAGCGACATTGATTTCTGATTGTATTCGGTAGATATAATTGGGAGAAGAATTCATGTGTACTCTCGGGTCTCAAATAATCATTCCCGCTCCCATATACCCCCCCCCCCCTCCCCCCGTTCTTATTCCAACGGCTCCTGTTTCATCAGTTTTGCTAATGTATCTGCGTCCGGTGGAATTTTATTTTAATTTTCTTTTACATTAAAAAACATTATAGATGTCAAAAATGTACATTACTAAAAATCCCATACGTTATAAAATAAATAGGATGGGTTTGGAGGGGGGGGGGTTCTCAATATGTAAACTAAACGACTAATTCTGGTTTTTAAAAAAGTCAACGAAGACAACCTAGAAAAATTACCCATTTTACATTTTACATCCTTTTCCCGTTTATTCCAACCACCTCCTAGTGAATTGGCAATAGGGCCGTGGGTTGGCAGTATCGGTAGAGCGTCACACACCATGCTTTGCAGTATAGAGTTATGGCCCATTACATTCTGAGTTAAAATCCCTCCGAGGTTAACTTTCCTTTTCATCCTTACGGAGTCGATAAAATAAAGCACCAGTAATGTTCTGGGTAATTTGCTGGCCTTGTGCCAAAGTAGAAGCAACTATTTGGGACCCGAAAGTAGGTGGAAAATAAATGTTTTTCACTGATTTTCTTCTGAAATGTTGTGTTATATTTTCTCATGGTCTGTTACACAGTGCTATTCTATATCGTTCCTGACACACGCCATCTTTTTATTCTATTTTGTTTATCCCTTCATGAGTTTCTATACCAGCTTTTAACGTTTCATGTAATTGTAGCGATGATTGACGATGTATGTAATTGACCTTAATGTCTAAATAAAGGAAATCTTCGTCATCATTATTATTGATATCTGAAAAGGAAAATCAGGGTGGAGAGGGAAGTGCTGCCTTCCA
>OZ024753.1:17322577-17330077 GCA_964016885.1 Eledone cirrhosa | reverse complement strand
GAGCTCTGCCGTCGGGGTCAAACATTTTCCTATCACCCACTCTACTACCCTAAGTATTGAGTACTCTGGTGTGTTATGGTCCATCTGGTTTCCTTACCCCCACATCCTTCGTTATTTATATATATATATATATATTATATATATATATATATATATATATATATATATATATATATATATATTTATATATATATATATATATGATATTACTCCAATATATATATATATACGATATTACTCCAAAAATTTGTCGAGTGCTTTATATCAGTTATAAAAATATTTACTTGTTGTATCCCAACAACTTTAAATAGAACTTTTGCATATATATATATATATATATATATATATATATATATATATATATATATATAACGAAGGAAATGTGGTAACGAACCAGGTGGACCATAACGCACCAAAGTACTCAATACTTAGGGTAGTAGAGTGGGTAATTAAAGTCCAGAATTAGCCGTCGAAACTGCTTGAGCTCAGCCGTCGGGGTCTTACTGGTTCCTATATATATATATATATTATATATATTTAATATATTTATATATATATATATATATATATATATATATTATATAGAGAGAGAGAGGGGAGGGGGGTAATAATAACAATAACAATTGTCATATAACAGTATCAGTAAGGGACTCCTTAATTATCAGTCAAGCAGAAAGGGAAAACCCTATTTTCACTTAAACACTATTTCACTGGGAAGACAATGAAAGATATCAACATATTCTGTGTATTTCTCCTTGTGTGTATGTGTATGTGTGTGCGTGTGTGTGTGTATGCGTGTGTGTGTGCGCGTGTGTGAGTGTGAGTGTCTATGTGTGTGTATGTGTGCGTATGTGTGTGTGTATGTGTGTCCGTCTGCGTTTATGTGTGTATGTCTCTGTGTGTATGTGTGTGAGTATGTCCGTGTGTGTATGTGTATGTGTGTCTGCCTGTGTATGTGTGTCTGTCTGTGTGTATGTGTGTGTGAGTCTGTGCGTGTGTGTATGTGTATGTGTGTATGTCTGTGTGTGTGTGTGTCTGTCTCTGTGTGTGTCTGTATGTGTGTATCTGTGTGTGAGTCTGTGTGTGTGTATGTGTATGTGTGTCTGTCGGTGTGTATGTGTGTGTGAGTCTGTGCGTGTGTGTATGTGTATGTGTGTCTGTCTGCGTGTATGTGTGTGTGAGTCTATGTGTGTGTATGTGTATGTGTGTCTGTCTGTGTGCGTGTGTATGTGTATGTGTGTCTGTCTGTGTGTGTGTGTTTCTATATTTTCCGAATGACAAAACCTTTCCCACTATTTTATTAATACAAAGTTGCGTCTATACTAGAAGAGGCTCTTGCACTTATAGCTATACTAGCAGCAGGACCCGTTGTTGCACGGGGTAGGAAACGTGAAATAACAACACGAATATGCAAAGATTGAGGAATGTAGCTGTGTACTTTTTGAATTCCCTTATTCTCAGGGAATGATTGTTCATCTACTGGAAACGTAGGACACCAGCAGGCCCGAATCGTGAAACATCTGCATGCATGTGCAATATCTGAAGAAAATAAGCTGGATACAATTTAAGCGTACTAAATCTTAGAGTATGAATTTTCTTCCATTTAGAGAAAACCGGTTTAGGTACTTTTCGAGTTTTATAGATTCACAACACAGCAACAAAGGTGCGACAAAAGGGGTCACCGAGGAATTAGCACAACCGCTGTTCGGTGTACTTGCGCAGGGCGTTCATAGTGCTGTGTAGGTGCAACAAAAGGGGTCTTAGTAGAAGTAGCACAGACGTGAGTTTTACGGTGTCAATAACACCGTGATGAAAGCACGAAGCGTCAACATGGCGCCGACAAAAATTTTAAGATCCTCATCATTTCCTCAATCCCTCGAAAAGGGTCCTGCTTAAAAGTAAGCGTTGTGTCCTCTGTTAAATAAACCAAATTTTTAACGAAATATTATATGATACTTACGATGTTTAAGTAGTGTTTATATTGAAAATGAAAATGGCATTTAATGTCCAATGTTAATTCGTAAATTTCCTAGAAACCATTAACGGAATCGGAAATTTTTTTTTTGTCCACAGCAATGCGACGTGACTAACTAATGTGTGCTACCAATTTCGAGGAAATCGGCTGGATTATCTTTAAGTTACGCCTCAAAAAAGCCTAAAATTGCCTTTAAAATGCGGTTTTTCGCCTAATATGGGCCCTAGTGTAGAAAAAGTGAAATTTCTTTTAGCCGATTGTACTTCAAGAAATATAAGTAACGCATGCGTAAAGTTTGAAAAAAGTCGGTCCGGTACTTCTTGAGTTTTAGGGATTGACAGACAGACATCCTCTGTTTTATATATATATATATGTGTATATATATGTGTATATATATATATATATTATGATGCGATATATACACCACACGCACACTCACACACACACGCACACATATCTATGTCTGTCTATCTGTCTGTCTATTTATCTACCTGTCATTTTACCTATCACTATCTGTTTATCTATGTTATATACCTTATCTATCTATCTCCCTCCTCCCTCACTCTCTCTCTCTCTGTTCCCCCTCCCTCTGTTAGTCAGACTGTCTATCTATCCCCCCTCTCTCTCTATTATCCTCCCTACACTCCCCCACTTCTCCACCCCGGCTTTCAACAACCTCCACCCCGACGTCGTCAAATGATTGATTAAATGAGAAAAGTTGAACGATGAGATCTATTGTCTTGATCTGCTCCACTACCACAAGCATCTTCATCATCATCATCATCGTCATCACCATCGTCATCATCATCGTCGTCGTCATCGTCATCACCATCGTCACCACCACCACCGCCACCACCATCATCATCATCATCACGATTACCACCACCACCACCACCATCATCACCACCATCATCATCATCATCATCATCGTCATCATCATGACCATCGTCACCACCACCACCACCACCACCACCACCATCGTCACCACCATCATCATCATCGTCATCATCCGTAACTTCATCGTTCAAAGTATTTTATTCTTTATCTATTGTAAAAAGTCTCTTCGTTCTTCAACAAAACAACAACAACAACAACAACAACAACAACAACAATAAACAACAAAAACAACAAATTCTACAACAACAACAACAACAGTTATAATAATTCTGAGTTACTATGGTTACTGAGGTACGTAAATGTGTGAACTGCCTTCAGAGTGATGCCCTACATAATAATAATAATAATAATAATAATAATAATAATAATAATAATAATAATAGTAATTGTTTCTACTTTAGGCACAAGGCCAACAATTACCCAGTGCATTACTGGTACTTTATTTTATCGACCCCGTAAGGATGAAAGGCAAAGTCAATCTCGGCAATAATATTCAAAAGGCATGCTTGCTGGGAACAGCAAGAACCCTCCGATACGTCCTGAATATCTGAGGCTGCAGGTAGTGGCTTGATATTCATTTCAACAAACTTTCCAGTTAACTAACATCAATGACTGACACTCAAAGAACAATAATAATGGTTTCTGAATTAGGCACAAGGCTAGCAATTCCGGGGAAAAGTCGATTAGATCAACCCCAGTACGTTACTGGTACTTTATTTTATCGACCCCGTAACTAAAGAAGGGTGTAAGTAAAGCCACAGCTCTGGGTTGTGTTACATCGAGAGGTACAACATAAGAGAAAACTGAACTACAAGTAAAATCTCATGTGTAACAATATATATAGGGGTGGGCTGCATGGGATATATCAGGGCACCTTGAAAACAGAGTAATCTGAAGACAAAAGCAAGTGCTTTCTCTTTGATGCCGTCTAGAAACGAAAGGTGAGCGCCGAGCCATCCCGTTACGCTAAATTTCCCGCTCTCATTCACCTTTCATAAACTTTATTCAAGATCAGACCTTCTTTCTCTCATCCTCACCTTTTCCTTCAAGTGGTGCTAGAAGAAAACAATAGAGCCTTCGCTCGTTCAGCAAAAAAATAAACAAGCTGACCTCAAACCTTTCAACCTCGTTCATCATACTGTCTCTTTTGTTACAGCCAGCGAGTACAAATGGATCTGTACGACCTTCCTTGTTAAGCGAAAGCGATAGAATAATCTTTACGATAGACTCGATGGACAACTTAATCTTTCTCATACGGTGCAGCAATTGTTTGACATAATGCCATAGGCAGATGAGTGCTTAATACTTGAGTGCTTGTCTGAGAGGGTTGTCTGCCCTACCGCACCTTTCATATATCCTGCTGTTCGTAAGCTCAGTGTTTCTATAGTTTTCGCATAGGATCTGCACGGCGTGTTCTTAGTAACACTTATACTAACCTTCAGGCTACCATCATTTATGTTCTCTAATAACTCTGTAGATTGAGAGGTATGTAGTACAAAAGACAGATTTATCTACTCTGGGGTTTACTTTCAACACATTGCAGGGACCATGAGGACATCTAAAATCTATGATCGTATATTCGTTAAGAATATAAGCTGCAAGAAGGTTTGGAATCTAGCGATACACACGTCAAGTATCGCAGAAGAATGTTTGAACAACAGTACCTGCTATAAACTAGAAACACACGGGAAATATTTTGGAGAATCGGAAGGTAACCATATACAGGGAAGTGTGGTGATACAGATAAAAGAGGAAATCGTTCCAGATCACCCGGATCACCCAGATCACCCAGGTAATATCTAGATCGCTCCATATCACCCAGATCTCCACAGATGACCCAGATCACCCAGGTAACTCCTAGATCGCTCCATATCACCCAGATCTCCACAGATCATCCAGATCGCCCCAGATCACCCAGGTAACACCAGATCACCCAGATCACCCAGGTAACACCTAGATCGCTCCACATCACCCAGATCACCCAGGTAACACCTAGATCGCTCCATATCACCCAGATCGCCCCAGATCACCCAGGTAACACCAGATCACCCAGATCACCCAGGTAACACCTAGATCGCTCCACATCCCATATCTCCACAGATCACCCAGATCACCCAGGTAACACCTAGATCGCTCCATATCACCCAGATCGCCCCAGATCACCCAGATCACCCCAGATCATCCAGGTCACCCAGATCGTTCCAAATCACCCAGATCGCCTACATCATCTAGATCACTCCATATCACCCAAATCACCCCGGATCACATCAGATCACCTCAGATCACCCCAGATCATACCAGATCACACCAGATCACACCAGATCCCCCAGATCACCCCATATCCACTAGATCACACTGGATCCCCTAGATCACCCCAGATCACCCCAGATCACACAAAATCATCCCAGATCACACCAGATCACGCAGATCACACCAGATCACCCCAGATCGCCCAGATCACCCCAGATCACACCAGATCACCCCAGATCACCCCAGATCGCCCAGATCACCCCAGATCATACCAGATCACCCCAGATGGTTCGGCAATGCAGTGAAAGTATACGGAATAATAACAAAAAGTCTACTGAATATATTATAATTATGATTTTCAACATTGACACAAGGGTCACAGACATTCCTATATGTTTTGTTGAATATGTGAAGTGGGGGGTCAGTCTGTCGCTACTGATATCATAACTACTATAGAAAAAAGATGAGGGAGCAACTCTAGACACTGATTTGAACTTTGAACGAGAAAAGATGTAAAAACATTCATAAATATTTATACATCCCTTTATCAGTTCTTGCACCTACTAGCCTAGTAATAACAATAACAACACAAACATCAGTAGTAGTAATAATAATAATAATAATAATAATAATAATAATAATAATAATAATAATAATAATAATAACAATAATAATAGAAGAAGAAGAAGAAGAAGAAGAAGAAGAAGAAGAAGAAGAAGAAGAAGAAGAAGAAGAAGAAGAAAAAAACAAGAACAAGAAGAAGAAAAACAAGAACAAGAACAAGAACAAAAAGAAGAAGAGGTAGAAGTGGACCAACAACAACTATAGTGATAAAGATGATAATGTTAATCATCATATCATCATCATCATCATCATGACGACTAGTAAGAGTAAAAAGACGGGGTAAAAGACATATATCATATGTACAGGTATCTATGTCATGCTAAGTGGAGTGTGAACATGCTTATTATTAAGAAACATCTCCATACATGTTACCCTACGACGAGTGCTGATGATATTCTACACCTATATATACATATATATATATATATATGTATATATATATATACACATATATATATATACATATATATATATATATACACATATATATATATACATATATATATATATATATATATATACACATATATATATATACATATATATATATATATATATATATATATATATATATATATAATATATATATATATATATATATATATATATATATATGTATGTATATATATATATATATGTATATGTGGTATATATATATATATATATATATATATGTATATGTATATATATATATATATATATATATATATATATATATATATATATATATATATAATGTAGGAGGTGAGTTTTATTGTAGTACAATAAAGCAATGCAGATATCGGATAAGAAGCACTCTACAGTTTGTAGGACTGGAGTATACATAATATAAGATCAAAAGATGGTTAAAGGAGTTCCATGTATTTTATTATGCGCATTTCAAAAACAAACATCATCATGCAATAATATTTGTGTTTTCATCAGATAAAACAGGAGAATATGATATGAAGGCTAAAAAACACTTGTGGATAGTGCAGTTTTAAATCAACATATGAAAAGTGGTTTTAGATTGATGTGTGATATTGCGAAAAATATTTTATTTAGAGAGGGGGGGTGGAAAGGATGAAAAAGGGGAGGAGATGAGAAGGAGAGATGGGTGATAGAGAGAAAGAGATAGTTTTTATAACTGAGAGAAGATATATTGTTTTACATAGAGAGGTTGAAAACCGTTGGAAGATAATGTATAAATTAATTTGAAAATTAACGAAGGGAAGATATGTGCGAGGAAAAAATATTTTATTTAGGGGGGTGGGGTGGAAAGGATGAAAAAAGGGGGAGGAGATGAGAGTGAAGGTGGAGAGGGAGAGATGGGTGATAGAGAGAAAGAGATAGTTTTTATAACTGAGAAAAGATATATTGTTTTACATAGAGAGGTTGAGAACCGTTGGAAGATAATGTATAAATTAAAGGAATTTGAAAATTAACGAAGGGAATTTATGTATGAAGATAGAGAGAAAAAATAATAATTGTGGATGAATATTCTAACGTCAAAAAAAGTGTATGTTGATAAGTATTGTGGCAATTTCAAAATTAACGAAGAGAATAATTTTTTCTTCCAACGGTTCTCAACCTCTCTATGTAAAACAATATATCTTTTCTCAGTTATAAAAACTATCTCTTTCTCTCTATCACCCATCTCTCCCTCTCCACCTTCACTCTCATCTCCTCCCCCTTTCTTCATCCTTTCCACCCCCCACCCCCCTCCCCTAAATAAAATATTTTTTCCTCGCACATATCTTCCCTTCGTTTATTTT
>OZ024753.1:17307577-17315077 GCA_964016885.1 Eledone cirrhosa | reverse complement strand
TGTATATATATATATGTGTGTGTCTGCGTGTGTGTGTGTGTGTGAGTGGGATTCCGAAGGAAAAGCAAAGGAAAAAAGAGTGCTCTATGTATACAACAGAGCTATTTAATTAGAAAGTGAACAAAACAAAATATATCTACTCCATTACCAAAGGTTTTGGGATCCCAGACAATAGTAATATACGTCTGGATCGGTCGTCAGACAGAGATGTTATATAACATTTATTTATTTATTTATTTAGATAAATAAAAATGGCGTAGACATTACAATACAATGGGAGGAAACATAAGAGAACGACTGATGATGTTGCAGATGTGCGACGAAAGAACTTTGATAGACTATATATGTATATATTTATATCTGTATTTTTAACCGTTGATTGTCAAATAAATTAACTATGGAGATATAAAAGATACAGAAGCGAAAACCAACCAAACAGTGAGTGTGTTCTGTTATTATTTCTGGCAATATTATTACCCTCCCCAAGTATAACAATATTTGTTTCGACACACGATTTCATATTAAAAACCTTGCAAAAAAAGTTCATATACATATACATATATATAAATATGCATATATATGTATGTGTGTCTGTGTACGAATATATCTATATATGTGTATATCCGTGTGTGTGTGTGTATCTCTACGTATAGGTTTGCATATATATGTATGTTCTTCTGGTTTTATAATTTCACAAAGTTTTACAAATAGAGAGAGAGTCGGTTTCTAACATAGACACAAGACTCTCTCATTGGAATTTACACAACATCAACCATGTAGATATGTATGTATGCATGCATGTGTAGATATGGACGTTATTGTATGTGTGGATGAGTGTTTTGAGTTGTATGTGTGCATGTGTGTATGCTCTGTATCTGTACATGTGTATATGCAGTTATTAGATGCCAAATTTTTGGAATGTTTTACAAATTTTTACTGTTCCATTAATGGATTGTACTTGTAATTTCCTAACTAGTTGTGTTCTTTCTGTTCCTGTGAAGCCTAGCTTCTCAATATTTGTATTGAGGCAGTTACTAACATATCCCAGTGCCCCAATAATCACAGGCATAAATCTGAAGGTGTAATCAGGGTGGAATATCTGCAGATTTCTCATCAGTTCTGCATAAATATTCTCCTTTTCACTAATCTTTGATATTATATTGGCATCTGATGGGCAGCTAATTTCCGCTACTTTGCATGTTTTCTTCTCCCTGTCCCATATCATAATATCTGGTCTGTTATGCCTGCATTTTATTTGGGTTTTTACTGGAACATTCCACCAGTACTCTTTCATATTATGTACATGGATGTCTTCCACATTGTTGTAGCTTTTAATGTGTTTATTATCGGGGCTATCTTTTTTACGAACTGCATTGTACAGTGTTTTGGCCACTACATCATGCCTCATAGGTAGATAGTACCGCGATGACATCTTTGGACAGCTGCTGATGACATGGGTGATATCTTCGATGTTAGTTCTGCAGAGTCTGCACTTGTTATCACATCTAGGTGTTTTGCCTGCATCCCTATCTTTTTTGTGAATCAGGTATTTCATGCTAACCTCCTGTTCCTGGATTGCAAAAGCGTATCCTTCAAAGTGGGAGACAATATAGCGGTTGTTGGTCCAAGATAGACTGCTTTCCTTATCTATATTATTCTCACTCTGGAGCTTCCTGGCAACATATCCATGCTTGATCTTTTGCTGATAGGCATGCAGTTTTTTCATCCATGGATTCACTGCGATACTGCTGAGCGACATCCCTGGGTGTGAGTTTTTGATGTATGTATGTATGTATGTATGTATGTATGTATGTATGTATGTATGTATGTATGTATGTATGTATGCATGCATGCATGTATGTGTGTATGTATGTATGTATGTATGTATGTATGTTCTTCTGGTTTTATAATTTCACAAAGTTTTACCAATAGAGAGAGAGTCGGTTTCTAACATAGACACAAGACTCTCTCATTGGAATTTACACATCAACTAGGTAGATATGTATGTATGTCTGCATGCATGCATGTGTAGATATGGATGTTATTGTATGTGTGGATGTGGATGTGTTGAGTTGTATGTGTGCATGTGTATATGCTTTGTATCTGTACATGTGTATATGCAGTTATTAGATGCAACATTTTTGGAATGTTTTACATATTTTTACTGTTCCATTAATGGATTGTACTTGTAATTTCCTAACTAGTTGTGTTCCTAACTAGTTGTGTTCTTTCTGTTCCTGTGAAGCCTAGCTTCTCAAGATTTGTATTGAGGCAGTTACTAACATATCCCAGTGCCCCAATAATCACAGGCATAAATCTGAAGGTGTAATCAGGGTGGAGTACCAGCAGATACTCCACCCTGTATGTATGTATGTATGTATGTATGTATGTATGTATGTATGTATGTATGTATGTATGTATGTATGTATGTATGTATGTATGTATGGGCGGAAGAACTCATAAGAGTCAACGGCCATCCGAAAGTATGTAAATATGTATATACACATGTACCACGCGGTTAAACCACTGGGAGTGAAGGACCCCTAGCCTTTGTCAAGACATTCTTCTAGGAGAAGGCAACTCAGGAAACTGGGATAACTCCGATATAAAACCTGCAGCCAAGTAGTTACCGATGATGTTGATCTTTTCTTCTTTTCGTGTTATAGCTACTGTCGCTGAGAGTGGGATTGGCTCAGTGCACAGTCTTTCCTCACTTTCTTCACGCACAGGCATTGTACGATAGAATTAATTAATAATTATTAATAATGGTATATCGTGCAATGGCCATACTCGATAACGAGGGGGCAGTCATCATGTATGTATGTGTGTGTGTATGTATGTGTGTATGTATGTATATATGTATGTATGTGTGTGTGTATGTATGTATGTGTGCGTGTATGTATGTGTGTATGTATGTATGTATGTTTGTATGTATGTGTGTATATATGTGAGTATGTATGTTATCTCTTTCTCTTAATTTCGAGTATATTTTTTTGACCGGCTACCTTCCTGGTGGCAAGGTTGTAAAAGAAAAGAAATTGTCATCCCTTAAATCGCAAGAATGTTTTGCAAATTTTGAAGGTGCCAGCTATCGCAGCCATTTGTAGACTATAAATTAGGGTGCTGCGCTCTTTGTCCGCAAATCCAAGTTCAGACATACTTTAGTCCAACCGGGTTGGTATATAACCCGAATCTCCAATAATGATGGGTATGAAGCTAAAGGTGTATCTTGGATACTGGATTTGTAAACTCCTCATCAATGGCCCGTAGATGTCCTCCTTCTCCTGTATTTTTCTGACAACTAGGATGCGGGAAATCCGAGTCGGCACCGCTCTCAAGGAATACGAAGCGGTGACAGGAGCAAAGATAAACCAGGAAAAGTCGGTGGGCTTGCAGCTAGGCACCTGGAGAGGCAAGTCCATGCCGTCCGACAGCGTCGTGGGGCGTTGGACGGACGGACCGGTTAAATTGCTCGGGGTCTGGTTCGGACCGGACCTCCAGATGGAGAAAAACTGGAACGAGGCGACGAGCAGGGTGGCTTCCCTCACCCAGAAATGGGCTGAGAGGAAGCTGACCGTGAAAGGCCGGGCGGAAGTGGCGAATGCGTACATCGCATCCGTCATCTGCTACCGCCTCATCGTCGTCCCTTGCTCCAGCCCAACTCTCACCAAAATGGAGCGCCTCCTCTTCCGCTTTTTGTGGAAGGGATGCGCTCCCATGGTCAGACGATCCATCTGCTGTCAACACCCGTTGCGTGGAGGACTGGGCATGCCATGGCTGATGATGCGCAAGCATGCGCTGAGGCTGCGACATCTCTGGTGCTTCCTTGATGGTGAACGGGTGTGGTCGCCGTTCGCCAGGCACATTTTCCCACAGCTCGTCTCCTTGACGGAGCTGCAGTCCTGGGGTCAGAAAAAGACCGAGGGATAGCGCTTAGAAACTGGAATATCTCCAGGCGCTCACTGCCCTCTCCCAGTTGGGCACCAGTGTCGGTGGAACATCCACCTCGGCGTTCTATAGAGGACTGGTGGGGGGGAAGAGCGACGACATTCTCGGAGAGATCCTGGGCGTCGAAGAAGATCAGCTGGTTGCTCTCTTCCGGAGAACTTTCAGCCCGGGGCCTATGGATAACATCCAAAAATCCCTGGCCTGGCAGTGCTACCGGGGAACGCTGCCGGTTCGAGATAAGCTCTACAGGCACGGAAGTGCCGTCAGCCGAGCCTGTCCGAGATGCGCGCATAGCGACGAAACCGTTGTGCACGCACTCGTTCAGTGCCCGAGCATTGCTGAGTTGTGGAGCTATGTCGAACAGTTGCTGTCGCGTGTGGGACTGATCCGGTTGTCGACTGAGTCCATTTTGCAGATGGTCTCGCCGTCTTCCTTCGAGGAGGAAGGGCAGGCGGTTTTCATCTGCCTGGTGGCCATGGCGAAAGAGATTGTGTGGTGGACAAGGTTAAAAGGATTAAAGACAAACACTTTCCTCTTCGGCGAATCCCTAATTAACTTTTTCAAGTTTCACTTGAAGAGGAAAATCAGGGTGGAGAGGCAAGTGCTGCTTTCTAGCAAGTTTGTTGAAAGGTGGGTGAATGTAGCGAGAATGGTCCGAGTGAACACTCTGAATATACGTCTGTAGTTTGAGAGATGGAAACATTGAGAGGGCGCTTGGTAGTCAGAGTGGCCGTGGTCTTTTGTGTGGTTTTCGCCACGAGTAACCCTCGGAGGTTTCCCCCGTATTGGGGAATTTTTCATTGTTTCAATTTTCATTTTATTGTTTATATATATATATGTTTTATGTCTTTTTTTCTTTTCTTATATAAATAATAAAAATATTTACACGCACAAAACCCACATCGTACCGTCCTGTTCCGTCTGTGATGTTTTTCTTGATGTCAGCCCTTGTGGCCAATAAAGAAATCATTATTATTATTATTACAATTCTTTGAGTCTCAGTCATTGATGTTATTTAACTGGAAAGTTTGTTGAAATGAATATCAAGCCACTAACTGCAGCCTCAGATATTCAGGACGTATCGGAGGGTTCTTGCTGTTCCCAACAAGCATGCCTTTTGAAGTGTTCCAAAAAGCGGGGCGGGACCAATTTTCTTTAACCATCCTTGGAAACTCTTTGACATAGTACCTAGTGCGCCTATGACAATCGGGACCACTTTGACTTCATGGCAGTTCCAAATCTTTTTTAACTCCCACTTTAAGTCCTGGTATCGGTTAATTTTCTCCCTCTCCTTCTCTTGCACTCTTGTGTCGAATAGGCAGGCTACATCCACAATCAGGCACGATCTGTTTTCCTTTTCGTTAACCGCCAGGTCAGGTCTATTGTGTTCCATTTTCTTGTCCGTCTGTATCCTAAAATCCCACAGCACCTTCACCTGATCGTTTTCTATCACCGACTCTGGCTTATGCTCATACCACTTCTCAGAATGTGGTAAATTGTTTACTTTGCATAGGTGCCAGTGGGTCACCCTGCCCATCACATCATGTCTCCAGCCCTTATAGTGAGTCTGGGCTAGGTGTTTACACTCGGATACAATGTAAGCCACAGTCTCCTCTCTCTCTCTCTCCACAGATCCTGCACAGTGGGCTAGCCTCCTCCTTGTAAATATGGTGTTTCAGCCACTTTGTTTTGAGGTCCTGCTCTTGCGCAGCCATTAGTATTCCTTCTGTAGCCTTTTTAAGGTCTCCTCTTTTCAACTAGTTCCATGTCTGTGGATCTCTGAATTCAGTTTTCTCAAAGAAAGTACTATGAATATTATTATTATTATTATTATTATGCCCATTTGTACAGTCCTGTATTGTCCTGTACTGTCCTTAATGTCTACTTTATGTAAACCCTTGTGGTTAATAAAGAAAACATTATTATTATTATTATTATTATTTTTTTTTTTTAATTATTATTATCTGCATTGCTGAAGCAGTGTTATCAAACTGTACACCATATCATCAGACAATATACTATGTTACCGTCTTTTGTATTTAGTGACATGTTTTTTCATGTATGAAGATTCTCAGTTAACGGCAACGCCTTGTAAAATATGTCAGTCCTCTCCTGTCTTATAAATCACCATAGCATGCATTTACACGTAAATCTCTCCATTGCTCTAACCATATGCACCGCACCATATCAGGGTATAAATCTAAACATGACACCCCATACAAACCCACGCCCAAGTCCGATCACAAAACTAACAACACACAAAAAAGAAAATTTAAACAGAAATATACACAACAGTAACAACAAAAACAAATACAAGAATAAGTCACAATTAAAATATAAAAAATATTGTAAAACATAACAGATATAATAGAAATTACAAAGAAAAACATTACAAGAAAACAAGAAAATATAAATACAAGCAGATATTTTATTGAAGGCTAAACAATATTGGCACAAGGCCAGCAATTTTAGAGGAGGGGGAGACCCTTAAATTGACACCAGTGCCTTACTGGTACTTTATCCACCCCGTAAGGATCAAAGGTAAAGCTAACCTCGGTGGGTTTGAAATCAAATAAAGGTGTCTGAATAAACAACAAGGCCAGTAATTTTAGGGGAGGAGGAAAGTCCCTTAAATTGACCCTAGTTCGTGACTGGTACTTTATTTTATCCACCTCGTAAGGATGAGAGATAAAGTTAACCTCGACATGATTTGAAATCAGAACATAAAGGCCGTAATTCTATAGCACGAAGCATGGTGTCCGACGCTCTACCGATACTGCCAATCCACCGCCCTAATATCTGTATATATAATTAACATGTATTCAGCCTCAGTGTGTACACAGAGCCTGTGGCTAAACCGCAGGGTGCTTTCCCCTTGCTTCACTCTCTTTCTCTCACGTAAAACCTATCAAAAATCAAATCTACGAGATTTTCTTTAGTTCTATAGTTACACTAGCAGATCTGTGTACATTAGGGGAATAAATATTATTTTATTAGACGTATACATGTAAATATATTTTCAATTAATTCATACACACGATATGACCGTACGTAAACAGAATATAGCCCCTCGGTCTGCTTGGGAGGTCAGTAGCCCCACCTCAGTTCTGACTTGGTCTGTGTAGAGCTGTCCAACACTTGCTAGAAGGGATAGCGAACGTTAAATGATGGTGATGTTTATAGTGATGGTTATGGTGAGGATGATGATGATGGTGATGATGATAGTGATGGTGATGATGATGATGATGATGATGATGATGGCGGTGGTGATAATGGGAGCTACCAGTTTGTACTAGTAAGACCATTGTTCGGCTAACTTCTCGATACTTGGGAAAGTCGAAGATGGGTATTGTAAAGAGATAACGCTCGACGGCCGAGCTCTTGCCGTTTCGATGGAGAATGAATAACTGCACTTATCCATCCATTTACCGCCGAATCGGCAAGAGCTCAGCTGTCGAGAACTAACTTTTACAAACATATATAATGACCATTTGTGCTAGAACACTCTCTATATGAGAGGATTGTGGGGGAAACGTAGCCACTTTTGTTTTA
>OZ024753.1:17302577-17305077 GCA_964016885.1 Eledone cirrhosa | reverse complement strand
GGTATATGGTATATATGTGGTGTATATATGTGGTGTATATGTGGTATATATGTGGTATATTTGTGGTATATATGTGGTGTATATATGGTGTATATGTGGTATACATATGGTGTATATGTGGTGTATATGTGGTGTATATTTGGTGTATATATGGTGTATATGTGGTGTATATGTGGTGTATATATGTGGTGTATATATGGTATATACAAGGTGTATATGTGGTATATATATGGTGTATATGTGGTATATATAAGTCGTATATATGGTGTATATATATGGTGTATATGTGGTATATATGTGGTGTATATATGGTGTATATATGGTATATATGTGGTATATATATATGGTGTATAAGAGGTGTATATGTGGTGTATATATGGTGTATATATGGTATATATGTGGTGTATATGTGGTATATATATGTTGTATATATATGGTGTATATGTGGTATATATGTGGTATATATATGGTGTATATATATGGTATTTATGTGGTGTATATATATATATGGTGTATATATATGGTGTTTATGTGGTATATATATCGCATATATATGGTGTATATATATGTGGTGTATATATGGTGTATATGTGGTGTGTATATATGGTGTATATAGGGTATATATGTGGTATATATATGGTATATATATATATGGTGTATATATATGGTGTTTATGTGGTGTATACATGGTATATATATGGTGTTTATGTGGTATATATATGGTATATATATATATATATGGTGTATATATATGGTGTATATGTGGTGTATATATGGTGTATATGTGGTGTATATATATATATGGTGTATATGTGGTGTATATATGGTGTATATGTGGTGTATATATGGTGTATATGTGGTGTATATATGGTGTATATGTGGTGTATATATGGTATATATGTGGCCTATATATATGGTATATATATGGTGTATATGTGGTATATATGTGGTGTATATATGGTGTATATATTTGGTATATATATGGTGTATATATGGTATATATATGGTGTATATGTGGTGTATATATATGGTGTATATGTGGTGTATATGTGGTGTATGTATGGTATATATATGGTGTATATGTGGTGTATATATATGGTATATATATGGTGTATATGTGGTGTATATATGGTATATATATATGGTGTATATGTGGTGTATATATGGTGTTTCTAAATATGTATTACGGCAAAATATCAATAAATGAATTATAAAAGGGGATATAAAATATGAGAAAAGTAATCTGGTCTAACGAACCGTATAAGTATGTGAGAATGGCGGTATAAGGTGTGATGAGAGGCCATAGATATAGTGGATAAAGGAGAGGGGAGGCTGGGGAAGTGGGATAACGACAGAATTACTGAATAAAGGAGAAGAGGAGGGTGGGGAAGTGGGATAACGACAGAATTACTGAATAAAGGAGAAGAGGAGGCTGGGGAAGTGGGATAACGACAGAATTACTGAATAAAGGAGTAGAGGAGGCTGGGGAAGTGGGATAACGACAGAATTACTGAATAAATGAGAAGGGGAGGCTGGGGAAGTGGGATAACGACAGAATTACTGAATAAAGGAGAAGGGGAGGCTGGGGAAGTGGGATAACGACAGAATTACTGAATAAAGGAGTAGAGGAGGCTGGGGAAGTGGGATAACGACAGAATTACTGAATAAAGGAGAAGGGGAGGAGGGGGAAGTGGGATAACGACAGAATTACTGAATAAAGCAGAAGGGCAGGCTGGGGAAGTGGGATAACGAGAGAATTACTGAATAAAGGTGAAGGGGAGGCTGGGGAAGTGGGATGACGACAGAATCACTCTCAGCTTGAGAAGTGACAAATGAGAATTTAATCAGAGGTGTGTAAACATTTCTTTACTGTATTTTTTTTATATGCATGTATATGTAGGCTGCTCCTTGAAAAGTATATTGCTATATATATATCATCATCATCATCATCATCATCGTTTAACGTCCATCTTCCACGCTTGCATGGGTTTGGACGGGAGTTTTCCCACTTGAGGCAAGAGTGGTTGTCTCTCTCGCATAGGAATGTCTGGCGGGTTTTCTACGGCTGGATGCCCTTCCTAACACCAACCACGTTTACAGTGTGGACTGGGAGGTGTTTACCGTGTTACCTACACGGCCACATTACAGCGTGGACTGTGTGTTTTTTTTTTGTCGTGACACCTACACGACCTCATTTGTTTCGGACTGGAGATTGTGGTACCAACATAACTTTACATTGAAAGGGGTGGTGTGGATGGGGTGGGGGGTAGTGGGACGGGGGTGTAAGTGTGTGAGGTCGGAATTTATCAAGTCGTCCCAGGTTTTTCTGGGTCTGCCTACTCCGTGGCTACCGTCTATTGTCATTGCTCTGCACTTTTTTATACAGCTGTCGTCTTTCATGCGCATCACGTGACCATACCAACGTAGTCTTCTCTCGAGTAAACAACATCTGATCCCTCTTATTTCTATTTTTTCCCTTAGTTCGTTTATGCTTTGCCGT
>OZ024753.1:17287577-17290077 GCA_964016885.1 Eledone cirrhosa | reverse complement strand
ATGCGCATTTCAAAAACAAATATCATGGGATGATATTTGCGTTCTCATCAGATAAAATAGGGAGACATGATATGAAGCTTAAAAAACACTTGCGAGCAGTGAAGTGTTAAATCAACATTTGAAAAATAAAGTAAAATGGATATATGAGATTGGGAAAAAAAGGAGCGGGGTAAGGAAGAGGAAGAAAGAAAATAAAGGATGATGGGGGAGGAGTATCAGAAGGAAGGATGAGAGAGGAGGAGAAATGAGTGATAGAGAGAGAGAAATAGCCTTTACAACTGAGAAAACATTGTCTCACAGAGAGAAATTAAAAAAACCGTTGAAAGATAATAGATAATTTTAAAAGATTTTGAAATTAAAAGTTAATGAGGTTTATGAATGGTGATGTTTATGATTAAAGAAAAAGGAATTAAGAATAGTATTTATTTAAGGTTTAATAATATGTGCGAAAAAAAAATTTATTAAATTAATTATGAAGTTAGAGGAATTAGTTAGGGTTTAAGTTTGTTTTTATGTATTGTAATATGTAAAAGTAAATAATAGGTTTAATACGAGCACGGAAGGAGAGAAGAAAAAAGAAAATTTAACGAGGAAAAAATATATATAATGTCAAAAACTATATATGTTTATAAAAATTTACTAATGGTAATATTATTATATATTAAAGAAAATATAGTTTGTATGGCCAAGAATATAAGGAAAAATGGAAAATGCTATAGTGAGTAATAATATGAATTAAGAGGTAATTGAGAGTGTAAAAGTTACAGATTAAAGATTAGAAATTAAAAAAGAAAAAAGGAAAAAAGGAAAAAGGATAAAAAGAAGAAAGATAGGGGACCTCTAACGACATAGAATGAGTAAATTGTATAATATAATATACTGAAATAAGATAGAAAGATGGGTATATTTGTAAAAGATATAAAAGCATTTGAGAAAAGAAAATTTTAAACTAATTAGGTATTGAGATAGCTGTATACTTTATGGAAAGGTCTATGGAATTTATGCAAGCAGAGCAAAAATAAATCCGTACGTCTATTTATTATAGAATTAAAATGAGATATAATGGTAAATTTCTCGGCTAGGCAGAGATTACATGTTCTGGATAGGGAAGAATTTCGGTAAAGAAAGGCGTTGCAAACCTTCCTCCAAGAGATGTTATAGTTAATATGTTTGTCTTTTAAGGACCATATGAGTTCCGAGAGTGCCGTGTTAGTTCTTTTAAGTTGGTATTTAAAAGACGAATTGTGATTATAAAATCTTGCTTCAAAGTAAGTGGAAGTGGAACCGAAATAGGTAAAATAATTAGTACCAGTTATAACCTTACATTCATACACTAAGTTTTTATCAAGACATTGGTTATTAAGAGGACATTAATTCTAACAGGCAATTACAATTACGATTAGAGAAATTAACAGAGTTATTAACAAGTGACCTAGTATTATTTATAGAATTGGAGAAATTATTTACGATAGGAACTATAGTTTCCTGATTTAGATTGGTGTTATGAACATTCAACGAATTTCCGTTTGACGTCGTATTTAAATTTACTGAATCTAGCCTAGAGTTAACATTGACGTCGGGTTTACTATTGCTATTATTATGACGCGAGTGTTGGATGGATATAATTTATTATTTAATATTTTATTATTGTGTTTAGAGATAATGTTAGAGATGTTGGAAGTGGTGGAATAAGAGAATTTGATTGTATGTTTACTCTTTTACTCTTTTACCTGTTTCAGCCATCCGGCTGAGGCCATTACTATAGATATGCGAGGGAGAGAAGCATTTATATAAGGCCCTAAAGAATAGTTTAGGAATATTACTAGTAATACATAGAGAAAAAGGAGCATTATACCAAATCATATTTTTGTATCTAGGTCTTTTATTTAAGTTATTGGAATGTTCATAATTAACTATTTTACTATAAGTCCTTCGGTGATTGGTTTCTTTACTGTATTTAATTTTATCAGGATAACCGGCTTTGGAAAGCGCATTATTATAGTAATTGGCATTAGCGTCGAAGATAAATTTATTAGAGGATAGATTTGAGATTCTTTTTTCAACATTACTGGCTATAGCATTTTTCACGTTAGTGGGGTGGTTAGATTTAAAATTAACATAATTTAGATTCTCATCGTCTTTATGGTAAGGGTAATATAGGCCAGTGTCAAGATTAAGGGATATATCCAGGAAGTTAGCTAGTTTGACGTTGTTATCAAATGCAATTTTAAGGTTATGGTGCTTAAATAGATCAAGTATATTGTTCTTAATAATATTAAGGTTAACTAAGTTACAGTTTAAGACAGTAAAAAGGGAATTGTCACGATAAATTCCACCGCGAAGTTGAGCAATTTTCAGATTTAAAGAATTCAAAAAGATACCAATCAAGTCCGTCAATTGCGATGAATCGGACGCACCCATTGTGATATCAAAATTGTTGGAAGTATCAGCTCTAGTTCAATATTGGTTGTTGAATTCCAAGATAGTTTTCCTTGCGGTG
>OZ024753.1:17262577-17280077 GCA_964016885.1 Eledone cirrhosa | reverse complement strand
TATGGCGGAGCCCAAACTCTCCCGACTTTTTCTATAGAGGAAGAATCGACCCCAGTACTGGACTGGTACTTTGTTTATCGACCTCGAAAGGATGAAAAGCAAAGTTGACCACAGCAGGATTTGAACTCAGAGCGCTCAATGTGGTGGGACGAATACCATAAAACACTCTATCTGACGTCTTAATGACTCTGCCAATTCGCCGCCTTATAGATATATAAACATATATATATATATATATGGGGATCTCTCTCCCCCGCTCTCTATCTCTCTCTCTCTCTCTTGCTATATACGTATAAGTTGACCGACGCTCTACCGTTCTGCTAATCCACCACACTTAAAAAATAAAGGTTTCTAATTTAGGCACAAGGCCAACAATTTCAGGGCAGGGAAGAGTCGATTAAATCTACCCCAGTGTGTGACTGGTACTTTATGTCATCGACCTCGTAAGGATGAAGGACAAAACTAACCTCAGCGGACTTCAACTCACATTGTAAATGGCCATAACTCTATGCCGCAAAGCAAACATCAAATGTAATAATTGTTTCTACTTTTGGCACAAGGCCAGCAATTATCTCAGTGTATTACTTGTACATTATTTTATCGACCCCGAAATCGAACCTCAGCGGGATTTGAACTCAGTTCGTAAAGGGACGTAATTATGCTGGAAAGCATGGCGTCCGACTCTTTACCGATACTGGACACGATTGCAATGATAAATCACCAATAAACAAGTTATTTTTAATCCTTTAGTATTTAAACCGGCCATATCCGGCCAGAATTCTCAACCTCTTTCTGGTCAAACCGACTGTAACTGGCCACTCATACCGACTCTAAGGTATTGTTCTCAAAATAAATAACATCAAAATCTCATAGACTAGATATCATGTGAGATAAAGTCTTCCAACGCATCCTCCCTTACCAACCTCCGGCGAAACGCCTTCTCCATTTTGTCCGCCGTTGCTGTGGGGCGGCCCGCACGTGGGACACCATTTGCTCACTATACAGAGAGATGGGGGGCGATGACGGTGTGAGTTCGGCCCTTCCTTGTTCGGCCACATTGCACCTGTCGAGAGTGTGTATTGATGTACGTTCCATTACACAGATTGAAGTTCTGTTGTCCACCAACAGCTCAGCCGCTAAGGAGTAGCAACCAATATAGAGTAATGTAAATGCTAAAGGGTTAAGTAGCTTCTAAGTCGTTTTTAAGTTTCTGCTAATGTAAAACCAGTGTGGTGTACATTAAAGCAGCATTATGTGAGAACGTGATATTATTATATAACTCCATGTCTATACACCCTAGTCCTATAGACAGCATGATATGTTTATATGTATGTATATAAGTCTAAATATGAATGCGTATGAGTACATATATACCCCCACACTCATATATATATTTATATGACTTTGTGTTTTGTATCTGTGTTTGTGTTGTTATTTCTTATATATATATGTGTGTGTGTGTGTGTGTGTTGTTATTTCTTATATATATATATGTGTGTGTGTGTGTGTGTAAACATACATATACACTCATAAATGTATGTATATTGGAGAGAGAAACAACTCCTTGCGAAGTATATAAAACTGTGTAAAAGTGTGTGAAGGTGTGTTTGTTTGTGCGCGCGCGTAGGTGTTTGTTTGTGTGTACATCTGTGTGTGTGTATTTATGTTTGTGAACGCATGTGTCTGTGCATGTGTGTGTGTGCTTGTGCGTGTGTGAAGGCGTGTGTGTTCATGAGTGTGTTTGTGGGTGTGTGAACGCATATGAGTGTGAGATTGTGTAAGAGAGAGAGAATGTTTGTGTGTATGTGTGAATGTGTGTGTGTGTGTGTGTGTGTGTGTGTGTGTGTGTGTGTGTGTGTGTGTGTGTGTGTGTGTGTGTGTGAGTGTGTGTGTGTGTGTATGTGTGTGTGTGTGATCATTAGTACGCTGTTGAACTGTCACTGTCAATTCAGATATCGAGAGAGAGATATTATCTTCAATAATTTCGGAAGTTGATATGAGGCCAGTCTAGTGACAACTGGATCCCTGCTGTGTTATACAATCTACAATCTTTACAACCCTTTCCTTCAGGCAGGAGTACACACTACATACATCTCCCCTCCTTTCTACCAGTAGTTCACTCCCCTTTAACTACCACCACCCCAATCTTGTCACATTATAATGATTTCTTCATTAGACATAAAATCTCAGATTTAAATGAGGAGAATACTAGTAGCCGTCCTAGTAGAAATGTATTCAGTATTTGTTTTGCATTTTAAAAAAATTACTTTTTAAATTAGATTTTTTTTTATTAAAGAAGGTAAACTTTACATTTCGAATTGGAGTTTATTTATATATATACAACATTTTATTTATGGAATAGCGGTGAAAGGGTAGTGGATTGGCAGTCCCAGTAGAGGGTCGGACACCATGTTTTGTAGCATAGAGTTACGGCCCTTTATGATCTGAGTTCAAAATCCCGCCGAGGTTAACTTTGCCTTTCATCCTTACGGGGTCGATGAAATAAAGTACCAGTCACGCACTGGTGTCGATTTAATCGACTTTCTTCCCCGCCCCCAATTGCTGGCCTTGTCACTATATAAGAAACCATTTTATTTATGGAATATATCATGTAAATGCAGTTTAAAAGAAAAAGAAACAATTTTGATTGAGAAGAATGGTAAAATAGGAAAATATAGAGAAACAAAGAAAAAATTGGAAGTGGAGGGAATGGCAAGAACTGTAGGGTCACAGAAGAGTGGGGATTAGAAGGGGAATTGGGCTCGGGGTCTAGGGCACGGCGGTAGAGTGTCTGCGCCCCGCGAACAATGGCCAGCGACACCCGCTGCAACAGCCACCCCACCTTGGACGGGGCGCGGCGTTCCGATCTTTTGGAGGAGCTCGACTGTACGGGGTCCAAGTACGCCGGAGGTCGGGACGGCGACCGCTTGGAAATGACAAAAAAACACTAAGACACATTTATTTGACATCATAGCAGGAAGAAAACTAACTCTGGAATTTGTGGGTAGTGAAATTTATTCGCTGTTGTTTGTAGCAGACATGAAAAAACTGGGTTGGATTTGATTAAACCAAGGTGGTGTCCTAGCAGGATCAGCTGGATCATGCGTGTGAACCGGTGAAACTCCAGAATAACACAACACACTTCTTAGCCATAATAAATGAATATTTAAACTCTACTTCTCTGTTCTCTCGTCCGTTAAGTACACACACACACACATATATATATGGCACTCAGTGCTCCTGTGGGAGCCCCTACACAGACACACTAGAAGAGGGAGACTGAGGTTGACATATGTTGTTGGCCTAAGGACAGACACAATCTCTTGGAGCCGCAGGACATGGCAACGATGATGAGGGACAAAGACAATTGGAGAGAACTCGTCCATGGATCTCGGGAATGTTACCCGCCCTATATATATATATGGAGGAAGTTATAGTTCACATGAAGCATTGTGTAATGACATATAAACGTTTGTATATGTATAATAAAGCCAAAACAATGCAGGTGTGGACATAGAATAAAGAATGTAAATGCAAAAGATATTGTCAACAATATCTTTAGCATTTCCATTCTTTATTCTATGTCCATACCTGCATTGTTTTGGCTTTATTATACATATACAAACGTATATATATATATATATATATATATATATATATATATATATATATATATATTTACAATATATATATTTACAATTGTTTCGTCCTTATTGGAACTTATCGAAATCAATTATGTTATTAATAAATACCTCAACATATTGATGCCATCACTCACACCAATTAATGAAAACTTTGCTCCTCGCGTAAGTATTTTTAACGCAATAGGATTTTGTACACATGCTTGTTTGAAAAAGATTCTAAGGAAGTATGAAAACAGCCTTTTGTACTGGTTATTATAATAAATACTGTATTTTGACCTGTTTTAACTTCTCCACCTACCTCTTCTTTATATATATACCTATATATATATATGTTGTAGTACAAACTTAGTATAAATATCCAAGGGTTTAAAGCACTCAGTTCGTAGGATGAGTTATGTATAATTAGTTACAACAGTGACATATAGAGGTACTTAAGTTTTATTGGGTTGTTTATCTTAACTATATATATATATATATATATATATATATATATATATATATATATATAGAGAGAGAGAGAGAGAGAGAGAGAGAGAGAGAGAGTGAGAGAGAGAGAGATTAAAGAGTTAAACAAGATTCAATGAGTATATCAAAGAATGAGTTTTACAGTAGATTGAAAGCACTCTACGAGAAATAATTTTCCAGAGTTATTAATATTAAAATACAATATTAAATGACTACCTTGATTAAATCTTAACCATTTAACATCTCAGGGTATGTTATGTATCATTATATTTTGTCTGATGAGGACGTATTGTTGTACATCCGAAATATGTATAATAAAATGTAATTGATCAAAAGATGTTCTTTTGATCAATTACATAGATGTTCTTTTGATCAACTATATAGAAAGGATAAAAAGGACGATTGATTATTCCTTCATTGCATTTATTGATAGGTGACGCGCGTTTCGCCACTGCTAGCATTTTAAGAGGGTCCGTCGAGCTGCCGATTATTGAGTCGGGTAGGATCGATATAGATCGAACCTTGAGCTGATCAGTGGCGAAACGCGCGTCACCTATCAATAAATGCAATGAAGGAATAATCAATCGTCCTTTTTATCCTTTCTATATATTACACTCTGTATAGCTCTACACCTCATCACAGAAGTGAACCTAAACATCGAGTGCTCTCCCGGGTGAACCTGCAGTAACTCCTAGTTACACCCCCTGGATATATATATATATATATATATATATATATATATATATATATATATATATATATATATATATATTTATTTATTTCACGTTGCTCCTTCTACCTGGATTTGCGACCGATAGATAGCACTAGTAACTGGAAAAACCAGCGGAAATCTTGTTTCCTCGGTCCGATTTGACGAAAGTCGATCGTTCCTTTATATATACTATTACAAGAACCGGAATCTTACCTTAGTCTGTAGTGGTGCTGTAATGTGTATTTGATGTATAATATTTCCTTGATCCAGAACAAACAGCAACTTCTCCAGTTGTTTTAGTCTAATAAATGAAGAAGATTAACAAAGACTAAAGTATAAATCATTTAATGTGAGGTGCTTGATGTCATTGCAAATATATGTACTAAAGACACTGTTTAGAGCAGAGGTTCTCAATGTGGGCGCGACCGTCCCCTGGGGACGCTGAGAAGGACCAGTGGGCGCTAGGGCCTAGGGGTGCGACAGAGGGGGAGATGATATAATAATAAAATAAAAAAATATATAATATATATTTATACATAGTATATATTATATTATTTATTATATATAAATTAACAATTTTATTTATAATGTATTATTTACAATTTGTGTAGGTAGGTCTCTCTGGAAATAGGGTTGGGGGTGCTGAGGGTATTATGTGGGTATTATGAGGGTATTATGTGGCCGTGAGGAGGATGAGAACCTCTGGTTTAGAGTATAAAGGTTTATAAATTATTGCCCCACATGTATCTTACAGTGGGAATAAGCTTTTTAGGCAAGTCGCAGCAAGTCATGATTTCTAAAGATAATAGATAGTTGATTCGGTCCACATTAGTATATTACTGGTACTTACTATGTCGACTATTGAGGTAAAAACGTAAAGGTAAATGGTGGGCTGAAAAGTTCATAAACTGACTATGAAGGAATGATGCTAGGGCTGTGAAATCTTGCATGCATTAATTTCAACTTTTCTTATAAATAACTGCATTGTTTCTTCCCAGGGACTATTTTGAAAAATAAACCCCCATGTGGTCATTCCATGAGAGTATCTTGGTCAGACTATGAACATTTCAACCTATGAAGGAGTGATGCTAGGGCTGTGAAATCTTGCATGCATTAATTTCAACTTTTCTTATAAATAATTGCATTGTTCCTTCCCAGGGACTATTTTGAAAAATAAACCCTCATGTGGTCATTCCATGAGAGTATCTTGGTCAGACTATGAACATTTCCATCGACCCTCGTATGTATCCCCGATAATACCATAGGTGTATGATAGTTTAAATGTGAAATATCGCTGTTATATTCACTGATATCATTGCTGACGTGTGATAATAACTGAAGTATCTTAGACATTATTGATATATTTACCTTGTATGTCGAATAGAATAATAAAGAGTAGAGTCATATACACTAATATCTGCTACAGCCACATTATTTGTGTGGACCGGTTTGCTGATGCCTGATCCCACTAACAGGGCTGTAAATTCTGAAATAAAAGGTTGCCATATTTATATCATACAGTAAAACTAGAAACGTAGGGTACTTGCAGAAACATGACAACAACATACATAGGTGAGACAGCTCGTAGCATAGGAGAAAGGATAGACCAACACTGGGGGGAACTAAATGGACGAAAAAACGGTTCAGTACTATACGAACACGCCAGACAACAACACGACGGTAACATAGACAACATAGAAATTAAAATAATATCTAAACATAGAAATGACCCAGCAGATAGGCAAATCAGAGAGGCCAGCGAAATAGAACTTAGAAGACCAAAGCTAAACAGAAAAAATGAATGGAATAAGAAAAACACCCAAACAAACAATACTGACTTAAGAGAAATATAAATAAATAAATAAATAAATAAATAAATAAATAAATATATACACAAGCACAATAACAACAAACACATATAAACACACACTAGTAAACTAAGATAGAATACAATAACCAAAACACAGTCACCCAAACGCGAACACACACACCAAACACTATACACACACGCAAACGCATGCGCAGAGAAGAAGACAAAAATAAATAAATAAATAAACAGATAAAATAAAAATGACGTAGATATACAATACATCAGGAGGAACATAATAGTACCACTGATGATGTTGCAGATGTGCAGCGAAAGAACTTTGTTAAACTATATATATGTGTTTATATCTATATTATATCAGTATTTTTGACCGTTGGTCAGTCAATGATAAACATTGACGACCAAATGAATTAACTATGGAGATATAAAAGATACAGAAGCGAAAACCAACCAAGCAGTGAGTGTGTTCTGTTATTATTTCTGGCAATATTATTACAACACTATGACCCTCCCCAAGTATAACAATATATATATATATATATATATATATATATATATATATATATATAGATAGATATATATATACATATGTATACACGCCTCACACCCTTCCACCACTTGTTCATCTTATTGTTTATTGTTATGTTTATTTTTACGTTTATTTTTATTTTTATTTGTTCTCCTTCCCCCTTTTTTCTAAATGTATTTCCACACACCCTCGGAACTCTCTTCCTAACCTATTTACTCCTGAAGAAGGGCTCATGCCCGAAACGTCACCCCCACCCCACCCCCCACACACCCCCCACACACACACTCTCAAGAGCGTGAACCTAATAAACCTTTATTTGTCTGCCTCTCTGTTTTGTTCCCGTCTAAATTTGCACTATACATATGTATATATACATATGTATATAAACCTGTAGAGAAAATATTTATTATAAGAACAGATTAAAGTTTAAGCTAAGAATCCTTTATATATAAAGATCCCGTTAAGGGTGAAAGCAGCGATTCTTTGCTTAAACTTTAATCTGTTCTTATAATAAATATTTATGTGTATGTTTGCTTTGTGTATGTGTGTGTGTGTGGGTGTGTGGTTGCGTGTGTGCGTTTGTTTGTTTGTTTTGTGTGTTTGTGTGTTTGTTTGAAGTGAACTAAAGGCTTTTAACTGTCGTCAACACCTGGAATTGAAACTGAGCTACAGACATTGTTTGACTCGTGTCTTACCTCGTCCTACTCGCTATAAGCTGTCCTCTAGACTATACCACTCATCATTATTGTCCCGTACCCCCCGAGAGTGTTGTGGGGTGCCATATTGGCATCTGGCGTTTCTTGGCCTTTTTTTCAACCCGTCGAAAACTATCTCCTCTCCAGGTCTGAATACAGCAACACTCATCCAGAGAAGGATACATGGTGAGTGAGAGAGAATGGAAGTGAGAAAGAGATATGAACGGAAGAATGGACACCAGTACTAAGCTGGTACTTTGTTTTATCGACGTCGAAAGGAAGAAAGGCAAAGTTGACGTCTATGGGATTTGAACTGAGAGAGGAGAGAGCCGGAATAAAGGCCGCAAAACATATCCGACGTTTTAACAACTCTGCTAATTCGCCACCTCTGACTGCACCACTACAAACAAACAAAATCTACTGCCCTTATTTGAAACATTCTCAAGTCCCTCTTGTTCAATGATTCTACTTATCTATTCAATTGTATCATATTTATATTCTTCGTATTTCAGTTTTCACTGCATAAAACACCACACAAAAGTCGAGAATATATTATCGTTGCTCTCTAACTTGCAACACTTCTGATGCTTTTATATAACAGGATTTATTGCTAATAAATTATAAAAAAATATTGACATAGTTTATTTGTGTAATCTGTTTGTTCACTACGTCAAGAAGAAAAATAATATCAGCCTTTATTTAGCGAAACATTAAGTACAGGAGATCAAGTGGATGGTTCATTATAAAACAAATTCCCTTGTGTTGATTGATAAAAGAAAAGGGAAAAGTTCAACATACCTGCTTTGTCATGTTTCCAAAATGGTTCGTTTGAATATACTAAAATGAAGGAAAAAATAGTTATTTTATATTCACTTTTTACATTTATTATTTACATTTATCAAATGCAATGTCATCATCAGAAGACAAGTAGAAAGTACTAGTGAATGGGGACAATCTACGTAGAAGGACGGGGGTATTAAAAATCACAGCAAAGTCTCTCATTCAAATATCACCCTGACGTCTTAGAAAAAAAATGAAAAGAAAACAACACACTTAAACCTTTAGTTACCAGCCCGGCCATCTGGTTCTATGAAATAAAGTCACCCATTTTAAAGGTTTTCAAATTAAATTCAAATCTTCCAACATACGCGCGCTCTGCTGAATACCTCAGATATTCAAAACAACGAACAGCGGAGGACACGTTTCGCACCTTTCCGACAGACCCCCCCCCCCCCGGAAAAAAACCCCAGTTGATGGATGTGAATCCGAAATATATAGGGACAATTAAATCTCTCCCAAGGTAACTCTTTCTCGTGTTGTTATTTTTATTTTTATCCTTTACGCTCTTTCCTTCATTCCTCTACGCGTTACAGTCTTATACACGCCACGCATCTCAACGTACACCCACTTACATACACCCACTTACATCTCTCTCTCCACCACCGGATCTTGTTACCCGGAGATTTACCCATCTGCATTGTCGAGGCTTCCAAACGACTTAAAGAAATTTTACCTTATTATTCCACAATGCTTCAAGCAAACTTCAATACTCTCTTAATGAAATAATTAATTATTTTAGTAGATCCCTCAAAATTCTTCATGAATTCATTGAAATAGGGTGTATTTCATTAGAAATGTGGCCATGAAATGGTTACAATGCCGTTTTCTGGGATACATTGTTCTTGGGGAAGAAACAATTGTATGAAATGCCTCTAATCTCGTTTCCCTGTTCCATGTGTGTGTGTGTGAGCGCGCGAAAAGTCAACAAAGGAAAGCAATGCTGGACAACAATACATTTCCTTATATATCATTTTAACGTTTTAGATAATAGGTAAAGAGTCCTGACGTTTCGGACGTTAGTCTTTCATCGGAAGATAGAAGGAGATATAGAAAAAGAAATAGAAGGTTAGACGCAAGTTAGAAAAAGAAGAGTGAAACTAATTACAGGAGAAAAGTACGTCTAACCCATGCTAACGTGGGAAAATGGACGTAAAACGATGATGATGAAGATGATGATGATGATGATGTTATATATATATATATATGGGTGTGTGTGTGTAGGTTTAAAGAGGCTACGTTACATACATCCTTCTTTACACCCTTCATCACATCAGTCTTGTAGACCCTGAAAAGAATCGACGGTTCTGCCCTTCCCTCCTGATTAATTAGTTACAACAACAAAAAAAGGTGGGAGGGTTTTTATCGTCCACACTCCACATGTCAGCCACGTAGAGTGCCCTCATTGGGGTGGGCGTTGTATAGTTTCTGGGTAAAAGAGAAATCCACTTCCTGGCAGTTAATAGACTTCTAAATAAGATATAATAGATATTGAATAAATTATTCTAATTAAGTAAAAAAGCTCACATAAACATACAGAAGAATGAGAGAAACAGGGATTTCCAGATGGCAATTGTTATAACCTTCAATTTGTAACAGTCAATTTAAGGCTCTATTTTCCTTTATCTGCATTGTATAATAGGGGAAACTGATTGTTTGAAAGGGCAGATTAAGGTGGAGGTGTGTGAAATAAGGGGCAATACTGACTTCCTGTTCCTTGTTTGATATGTTCCTCTTTCTTCGTGATTTTTAAGCTTTTCTGAAGTCCCTCTTGCTTCATGTTCGTTCCTATACCAATCCCTCTATGATAGTCTCCTGCCCCCACCCGTATAACTTGGTCAGTTCACAGAAACAATGCTGCACCGGATAAGTCCCTTGCTAGTATTTTGTTTTGACCAATTATGTCTTAAGTTGTAATCAGTCAAGCGTAAATTATTCCTTTCCCCCATCACACAGGCAAAGAAAAACATATATTGCCAATATGTGAATACAAACATATTCCCTGGGTTTTGGCGGTGTTGCCTTAGGATTTTAAGGACAATTGATGTAAATATTCCAATTACTTGGTTTCCTTTTTGGTGAGAAGTCACACATGGTTGTATGTGTTGCTGCTGACTTCAGCGGAGCCCTAAAAAAACTCACCCAGCGGCACAATGTGGCTGGATCCACTCGAGAGAAGAAATGAAAGTAGTTCTTCAACTAACACATCCTAATGTATAATAAACAAATTCATATATATATATATATATATATATATATATATATATATATATATATATATATATATATATATATATATATATATATATATAGGAAAATGTTTAACCCCGACGGTGAGGAGCTCAAGCCGTTTCGACGGCTATTTTTTTTTAGTCCAGAAATAGCCGTCGAAAGGGCTTGAGCTCTGCCGTCGGGGTTAAACATTTTCCCATTACCCACTCTACTACCCTAAGTATTGAGTACTCTGGTGCGTTATGGTCCAGCTGGTTCCTTACCACACCTCCTTCGTTATATATATATATATATATATATATATATATATGTGTGTGTGTGTGTGTGTGTGTGTGTGTGTGTGTGTGTGTGTGTGTGTGTGTGTCTTTAGAAAATGTAGGAATCCCAAACGCAGTAAAGCAGTATAACATTAGTCAATTGCTATAAATAATAGTTTAGAAAACCGGGTAAAATACACCTATAGACGGAAACAAATTACCAAAGAAGAAGTGAAGAGATGGAAGTGAGAGAGGGACGAGAGAGAGACGAGAGAGGGACGAGAGAGAGACGAGAGAGGGACGAGAGAGAGACGAGAGAGGGACGAGAGAGGGACGAGAGAGAGCCGAAGAGAGACGAGAGAGAGTGTGAAGAATCGACCCCAGTCCTGGACTGGTAATTTTTCGACCATGACTTAGGCACTAAGCGAACAAGTTTTTTTTATGTGAATTAAATGGGCCCCAGTGTGTTACTGGTACTTTATTTTATCGAGCCCCTGTAAGGATAAAAGGCAAAGATAACATCGGCGAGATTTGAACGTACAGGACAGTAACCTTATGCCACAAATCATAGTGTTCGACCACGAATTAACGGTTTCTGAATTAGGCACAAGGTCAACAATTATGGGGAAGGGGAAAGTCGATTAAATCGACCCCAGTACATTACTGGTACTTTATTTTATTGATCTCGTAAGGATGAAAGGCAAAGCTAACCTCGTGGGATTTGAACTCAGAAGAAATACTATTAATCACTTGTCCAAGACTCTAAGCAGTCTGCCAGTCCACCTCAGTTTCAACCACGAAAGAATGAGAAGTAAAGTTGTGTCCAGTGACGTCTGAACTCAGAGAACGCACAGATCCGGAAGAGCGCAAAGTATTTTATCTGAAGTTTTATGTATGCTTAACACATGTATATATTTACGCGTTTATGTATTTATATATGTACGTGTTTATATATATATATATATATATATTATATATATATATATATATATATATATATATATATATACGTGTTTATATTATATATATACGTATTTATGTATATATATATACGTGTTTATGTATATATATACATTGTTTTTGTATATATATATACGTGTTTATGTATATATATATATACGTGTTTATGTATATATATATATACGTGTTTATGTATATATATCTACGTGTTTATGTATATATATACGTGTTTATGTATATATATCTACGTGTTTATGTATATATATATATACGTGTTTATGTATATATATATACATGTTTATGTATATATATATACGTGTTTATGTATATATATACGTGTTTATGTATATATATATATATATATATATATATATATATATACGTGTTTAAGTATAATATTCATAAACATGTATATATATATATATATATATATATATATATATACATTGTATATATACGTGTTTATGTATATATGTACATGCTTATGTATATAAACACGTATATATACGTGTTTATGTATATAAACACGTATATATACGTGTTTATGTATATATATACGTGTTTATGTATATATATACGTGTTTATGTATATATATGTGTTTATGTATATATATGTGTTTATGTATATATATACGTGTTTATGTATATATATGTGTTTATGTATGTATATGTGTTTATGTATGTATATGTGTTTATGTATGTGTGTACGACCTATCTACTTGTAAGAACTAAGTATCTATATTTAACTTTCTTCGTTAGTTTAAATAAAGAACGGTGAGAAATGTCTGAGACGAAACAAAAGTGAAAACAAATAAATTTAAAAAAAACAACTCAACGAGTCCAGACATACAGGTAAGGTAAATATATATATATATATATATATATATATATACAGGTTTTGTATGTGTGTGTATGTAAATAACACACACACACACATATATATATATATATATATATGCACATATATACATATATACATGTATTATATGTGTGTGTGTATGTAAATACTATATATGTATATGTATACATATAAACATGTGTGTGTATATGTATATGTATATATATATACATACATACATACACACACACACACACATATATATATACATGCTTTGTTTGTGTATATATATATACATATACATTCACACACACACACACACATATATATATATATATATGCACACACACACACATATATATATATATATATATATATATGCACACACACACACACATATATATATATATATATATAGCTTCAATCACCAAGACAGGTCCACATATAAAAAACGACGCTGGTTAAACTAAGGGAACTGAAAACTTATTCTCAATGTCTTGGTGTTGCTGTTTACTTTTCTCAGCTTATTTGTTTTTCTTATTTGAAAGAGTTAAATGTTGTTGTTGTCGTTATTGTTGCTGTCATTGCTGTTGTCGTTATTGTTGTTGTTGTTGTTGCTGCTGTTTTCCGTAAAATGCTAATCATGTTATAAATTATACATCAAACTATTATTGGTGTTCACTTGTTTTGTCGGTAGCTCTTACACTAGGTTTAATAATTGTTTCTACGTTTGGCACAAGGCCAGCAATTATACCAGTGTATTACCGGTACTTTATTTTATCGACCCCTTAAGGATGAAAGGCAAAGCTAACCTCGGCGGGATATGAACTCAGTCCGTAAAGGGGGATTTAATAGTGGCTGTAATGTGACCTTCGTTATATTGACACACACATACACACATACACACATACGCATGCGCGCGCACACACATACATACACTCAAACACACACACGCATGCGCACACACACTCACACATACACTCAAACACACACACATACACACACACATACACACACACACACACACATATATATAAAGTATTTTGGCTCTGTAGTATACTTGTTATTTTACATTGATCCATTCTCATACTTGTAATTGGATAATACCCACATTATATATATATATATATATATATATATATATATATATATTATATATATATACATATATATATATATATATATATATATATATATATATATATATTAGAAAGTGAGGGTTTTTTTTTTACAAAATGAAAAATAACCGAGGTGTCCTACACGAGTGAAAGTATAAAGAAAAAATGATGAAATCGAAAATGCAACTGGAGTCTTATTTAAAAAAATATATATATATTTACCTTCTGCTTTTCAAAAGTAGAGTTGAGATGGAGGGTCTGTGGTTTTTCTCACATCAGATGTGAGAAAAACCACAGACCCTCCATCTCAACTCTACTTTTGAAAAGCAGAAGAACTGCGAAACCGGTAAAGGAACCAAATAAATATATATATATTTTTTTTTAAATAAGACTCCAGTTGCATTTTCGATTTCATCTCTTTTTATATATATATATATATATATATATATATATATATATATATATATAGAGAGAGAGAGAGAGAGAGAGAGAGAGAGAGAGGGGGAGAGAGAGAGAGATTCATGAATAGTATCTGATAAGAATTTCTCGTTGTTATGATATTGATTTAGAAAGATTGTCTTAAGATTGAAATCCACAACACTTCAATGTTTTCATATATTCAGAGAAATTGTAAATTTTCTTCTACTTTCCAGTTAACAGATTTAAATATCTATCATGTGTGTGGTCTACGGCATTGTATATTTGCGTGTGTATTTGTGTGTCTGTGTGTATATTTGTATATCTGCGTGTGGTAACAGTGTTTATACAGTAGTGACTATGAGTATGTGTACGTAATTATCTCTTTGTGTGTGTATATGTGAGGGCTATGTGTGTGTGTGTATATACACTTGATTGTTTGTGTGTCTGTGTACGTGACTACGTCTCTGCATGTGTTCCATGCACGTGTCTTTCTCGGTGATTTTGTGAGAGTATGGTCACGTGAATGTGGATGTGGATGTGGATGTGCCTGTTAGAAAGATAAGGTGTATGGCGAGTATTATATGTTTGTCTGTCCGTGTCGCTCTTTCTGTACAATGTCTATGCGTGAGTGTAGGTATGTGCGTGTGTAGGTCTGTGCGTGTGTGTAAGTCTGTGCTTGTGTGTAGGTCTGTGCGTGTGTGTAAGTCTGTGCTTGTGTGTAGGTCTGTGCGTGTGTGTAGGTATGTGCTTGTGTGTAGGTCTGTGCGTGTGTGTAAGTCTGTGCGTGTGTGTAAGTCTGTGCTTGTGTGTAGGTCTGTGCTTGTGTGTAAGTCTGTGAGTGTGTGTAGGTCTGTGCGTGTGTGTAAGTCTGTGCGTGTGTGTAAGTCTGTGCGTGTGTAGGTCTGTGCGTGTGTGTAAGTCTGTGCTTGTGTGTAGGTCTGTGCGTGTGTGTAAGTCTGTGCGTGTGTGTAAGTCTGTGCGTGTGTGTAAGTCTGTGCGTGTGTGTAAGTCTGTGCTTGTGTGTAGGTCTGTGCTTGTGTGTAAGTCTGTGAGTGTGTGTAGGTCTGTGCGTGTGTGTAAGTCTGTGCGTGTGTGTAAGTCTGTGCGTGTGTAGGTATGTGCGTGTGTGTAAGTCTGTGCGTGTGTGTAAGTCTGTGCTTGTGTGTATGTCTGTGCTTGTGTGTAAATCTGTGCTTGTGTGTAGGTCTCTGCTTGTGTGTAGGTCTGTGCGTGTGTGTAGGTCTGTGCTTGTGTGTAGGTCTGTGCGTGTGTGTAAGTCTGTGCTTGTGTGTAAGTCTGTGCTTGTGTGTAGGTCTGTGCTTGTGTGTAGGTCTGTGCTTGTGTGTAAGTCTGTGCGTGTGTGTATGTCTATGGTTGTGTGTAGGTCTGTGCGTGCGCTAAGTAGAAAATTAGATTGAAATGAGGTGGCTGTTGGTGTTTGTAGTTAGGAGTTGTGGTGTGAGGTATAAGACATGGTGGGAGAGAGGAAACGAGAAGAGAATGAGTTAGAGCGACAAGTGGGAGAGGGTGGGGGAGAAGAAAGAGAGAGGGAAGAAGAGAGAAAGTGAGGGGAGAGAGAGAGAGAGAGAAGGGTGAGAGAGAGAGGGAGAAGAGAGAGAGGGAGAGAGGGGTGGAAGAGAAGGAACGTCTATAACTGTTTCAGTTCTTGTCTTCTGATTATCTATACACTAATTACTTCCTAAGTCATACCAATTGAGATAATTATATTTCGCTGATGAGATCTAACAAGGTTGAAATGTAACCGTTTCTTTGCAACAATTAGCTTTTAAACATAAAATCCAAGCCTTACCACATTGCCTTTATTTCCACAAATCATGGATTAGACTATAGTTATGTTCATCGCACAATTAATCACGCAAAATGGACGCGAGACAATTTTTTAAATACATCTTCAGAGAATGAATATCTTTAAAGAACGGAATCCCTATGTTTTAATGCGGGAGATGAAGGATATTAGGATTGTAAGTAAATTTGTGAACGTACGTTAAAGAATCTGTGTATTCAAGACAGAATATGTGTACGCATGCGTATGTGAGTTAGGTAAATATTTAATACGTGTGGTGTGTGAGTGTGTATATATACACGTATGTTGATACTGCTCTCCCATTGTTTCGACTGATGGCCCCAAACCATAATTACCGAAGCTAGATTTCCCGGTACAGATGAAAAGTGTTGTCATAGGTACATAGCCAATTCAATCGATTCCATAAACACGTAATACAAAATAGACACAATTCTGAGATCTGACAGGGTCTTGTAGTTTTTATCCAAAGATTATTGTTAAGGTACTTGAAGAACACAACTACAAGGATATGGTCCGAACGTGGAAGAGCCGAACTCCCACTGTCATCGCCTCCATCTCTCTCGCCATCCCCATCCCTCCGTATTGTGAGCAAATGGGGTCCCACGCGCTGGCCTCCCCACAGCCCCGGCGGACAGAATGGAGAAGGCGTTTCCCCGAAGGATGAAAGGGACGATGCGCTGAAAGAGCCATTCCAACTCGCTAGGCTCACACCTGTGGCTGGGCAGCTCAGCGCCTATGGTGGTGAGTAGGTAGGTGGCTCCAGGGTCAATGACACCAGAAGTCTCTACTGCCAAGGGCACGACCGCGACCCTGTCGGAGTCGACCGGTAGTTGGAGAGTTTCACTTCCTCAGCCCGACGTGCAGCAGAACCTGGGTAAGTCGCAGACTGCACCATGTTGCGGCTGGAGAAAGTGTTGCTGCAAGTGGCATCCCAGAGGAGGGGTTTGCCACCACGGAGCGGGAAGATGGTCATACCGTCTGGCCTTTTACCGTCCCCTTGGTCCAGCCCTACCGGCTCGAGTTGGGGCTTATGTGGCGTTTTAATTCAGAACATACAAAGGCATGGCGTACCGTATTTCCCAGCGTCGAAGACGCTAATTTTTTCATAAAATAAGTCTAACAAATCTACCATACGTCCTG
>OZ024753.1:17257577-17260077 GCA_964016885.1 Eledone cirrhosa | reverse complement strand
AAATTAATACAGTTGTAATATCTAGAGTTTGTTTCGAGTCCACAGGCTCAACCGGTCAGTGTTTATCCCGGTCTCCTTGACATGAAGCGACTGAGAGTAAAAGACTCCCCACTGGACATGACGCCAGTCTATCTTAGTGTTAAATCCCCAGTCATTGCTGGTTTTCATTTTCAACAGATTATAATGGAGCAGCACAAGAACACAATCCAATCCCAGAATTGAACCAAGATTCGACATTACCAACACCCTTACCACCAGGACTCCCGTCTCCACCATCATTAAGTAAACCTAACTCTTAATTATAAAACTGCCAGGCTTCAGCTGTGAAATCAAGCGTTTATAATTTTACTACGCCGCCTCCGCAATCCTTTGCCATTAAGACACTAACATTTCCATTACTATTTTGAAGATGAGAGTGTGAAAATCTCGAAACACTAATATACCTTTTGATTTAGGGAAACTATTGTTGTAAATCAAACACAAAGTGTTAATAATTGTTTTTACTTTTGGCACAAAGCCAGCAATTATCCCAGTGTATTACTGGTACTTTATGTTATCGACCCCTTAAGGATGAAAGGCAAAGTTAACCTCGGAGACAAATAATGAAATATAAAAAGTAGACAACATGAAAGACGAATCTTGATAAAAGTTGCGTTATCTATATAACATATTTGAAAGCAAACTTGTCCCTATTTACATACACACACACACACATTCATACATACATACATACACATGGATACATATAAATATATATATATATATATATATATATATATATATATATATATAAATAAAAAGGAAACTGGTAGAGTCGGACTGATAGGAATATTGTCATTTTTATATATACTCTGTACAGATATCTGTTATTTTAGAAAGAACAGGGACATATATATATATATATATATATCTATTTATATATATATATATATATATATATGAATGAAAAATGGCGTGCTGCGTTGTTGCGAATATGAACATATGAATAAAAATAGACCAAGAATGTCCGTCATCAGTAGTTTGCTGATTCTCATTGGTATTTCTTCGCATATATATATATATATATATATATATATATATATATATATATATATATATATATGCATATATATATATATATATATATATATATATATATATATATGTCCCTATTCTTTCTAAAATAACAGACATCTGTACAGAGTATATATAAAAATGATAATATTCATATCAGTCCGACTCTACCAGTTTCCTTTTTGTTTCTCAATACGTGATTTGCCTTCTAACTCCTCAAGGGTATTTCATAAAATAAATACCAGTAATATATTGTTCTCTATTCAATAAACGACTTCAACCCCAATCCTCTAAAAAAAGATTATCATTGTGCCTAAGGAAGAAAAGCCATTATACCTGCGACTACTTCCATCTATCGTCTTCCTCCTTACAACTATCGTCTTCGTTTTCCACTTTCTTTCACTTCAATCTGACGCCATTTTCTTGTTCTTTCTTTTGATTTTTGTTTGTTTTTACTATTTGGTTGAACAAAAAGTTAGAATATTTATGATCAAGTCGTTGGAACCTTTTACGATCAAACCACCCTCCGGTTAGTTCAGAAGACTAAACTGAACCTGTCCACCTAACATTTGGATATTTTTACCAAAGGAGAAATTGAATTTATCACCCACACCGAGTTTTTTTTTACTTTTTGTGCCTTTTATTTCATGTTTTGTTCTCTTTCTTTGTTTTTCTTTATTTTCTATTTCGTTTCGCGGCGTTCGTGGCCCCCGTGATGAAGTAGTCACTCTGTTGTTGCATTAAGCTTCTATGTCCTGACATTTTCCTGTAGGTTCCCTATAGAGTTTGATGCTTTACTCAAGTCGAAGACTTTCCCCGTCGTGATAATTTGTTTGTTTGTTTGGGGGAGAGAGAGAGAGAGAGAGAGAGAGAGAGAGAGAGAGAGAGAGAGAGAGAGAGAGAGAGAGAGAGAGAGAGAACATGTGTGTGTGTGAAACAGAGAGTGAGAGAGGGTTACGATTCCCAATAAAAAAAAAAACAGAAATAATTCTGAAGCAACAGGCGCAACATAAAATAAAAAAAATCTTTAACAATGACATAAAAAAGTAATAAATTGAGCTGAATAATATCTCAAATATAAAGGAAGTGATTGATGTAAATGGTTACAGAAAATTCGTGTGCAAGGTCAAATCAATAACCTTTTTATTCCTTTTATTATATGTATTTATTTATCTTAGTAGAGGTCAAGGGAACTGTTTGCAAAACAGACATGGCCATTTTCACACAAAGCTACTCTATTTGAAATGCAGAAAGTGCAGTCCCATAAAACAGACTTACAGCTAAAGGTAGATAGATAGATAGATAGATAGATATATAGATAGATAGATGCAGAGGGAGAATGGCAGATAATAAGATGGATATACATACACACACAGACATACACACACACACATATATATATATATATATATAGTGGTAGAACACTGGAAGCTAATATCCGTAGTGG
>OZ024753.1:17240077-17247577 GCA_964016885.1 Eledone cirrhosa | reverse complement strand
CATTAACGATGAAAAAGAGCAGATAACAGCAGGCTTGTTAAAATAGGTGTTTAGAGATAACATACAAGCAAAACAGGTTTTCATTCAAGCAATATCAACTTAAGAACTTCCCCCATAATAATGATCATTAAAACCAACAGCAAGAGATTCTTACAGGGAATGGCGGGGAGTTACAACAGGACTGAGACCACCAGTGAACCGACGAAATCATGGTTCGCATCCTATCATTGACTTTCGTTTGGGATCCCTGGATAACTCTTCCAGCGCATCTCCCTTGCCGTCCTCCGGAGAAACGCCTTCTGCATTCTGTCCGTCGGGGCTGTGGAGCGGCCAGCACGTGGGACCCCCATTTGCTCACTATACAGAGAGATGTGGAGGGCGAAAGAGATGGGGAGGGCGAAAGAGATGGGGGAGATAACGGTGGGAGTTCGACTCTTCCGTGTTCGGACACTTTGCACCTGTCAAGAGTGTATTTTCATACTTGTGACCAACATTGTGAATACTTGGTTTAGTTATACTAATATAACTTGGTTTAGTTATACTAATATAACTTGGTTTAGTTATACTAATATAACTTGGTTTAGTTATACTAATATAACTTGGTTTAGTTATACTAATATAACTTGGTTTAGTTATACTAATATAACTTGGTTTAGTTATACTAATATAACTTGGTTTAGTTATACTAATATAACTTGGTTTAGTTATACTAATATAACTTGGTTTAGTTATACTAATACTACTTCGTTTAGTTAAACTAATACAACTTGGTTTAGTTATACTAATACTACTTCGTTTAGTTAAACTAATACAACTTTGTTTAGTTATACTAATATAACTTGGTTTAGTTATACTAATACTACTTCGTTTAGTTATACTAATACTACTTCGTTTAGTTAAACTAATACAACTTGGTTTAGTTATACTAATATAACTTGGTTTAGTTATACTAATACTACTTCGTTTAGTTATACTAATACTACTTCGTTTAGTTAAACTAATACAACTTGGTTTAGTTATACTAATACTACTTGGTTTAGTTATAACTAGCAGAATGGCCCGGCGTTGCTCGGTATTTGCTCTAGGGTTCTTATATATTTGATATATATTTATCCTTATCGAGCCTCGTGAAATAAATACGTTTGTTTATATTTTGTTATTGTGTATGTAAAAATATCTGTACACGAATATATAATTATATATATATATATATGTGTGTGTGTGTGTGTGTGTGTGTGTTTGTATATATATATAACAGTACAGAGAAGTACGGAATACCTCGGCCTCGGGATGGTGTGTACATTTTGTGCTTATAAAAAAAATTCGTCGTAGATTACCAGGGGATTTTTCCGTGCGAAGAAAATCAATACTTTATCGCGAAATAAATACTTTTGTTTATATTTTGTTATTGTGTATGAAAAATATCTGTACACGAATATATAATTATATATATGCCATTGAACGCCTTCCATCCGGACCTTACTCTCCGCGAGATCTCCCTCTCAATGTCTCGGCACATGTTCACTTCTTGTCCCAATGGCATAAGGGATGTGCTCAAGGGGAGGTTGGACAAGACCACCCGCGCCAACCTCTTCAATAGAACAGTTTTACATGCAATGTTATATGGCAGTGAAACTTGGGCTACAACGAAGAGAAAAGAGCAGAGGCTGGTAACGGCTCAAAGAGCCATGGAGAGATCAATGCTAGGAATCTCGTTGAGAGAGCACATCAGGAGCGAAGTCATCAGACAGAAGTCCGGCATGAGGGACGTCATCACGGAATATATGCGCACAAGTTCAGATGAGCTGGACACGTTGCCCGGTTCACCGATAATCGGTGGACCCGCGCAATTGCCGAGTGGTATCCGCGCGAGCGGAAACGACCACTCGGAAGGCCTCCACGAAGGTGGAGTTACGATTTTAAGAACACGATTGGGAATACATGGATGAGGAAAGCACGATCCAGAGAGGAATGGACGGCGTGCTGTGACCAGCGGCGCTGAATGGACGCCCGACAGACTGGTCTGTCAAGGTGATCAAGGTGATATATATATATATATTAAAATAACAGATTAAAGGTTAAGCAAAGAATCGCTGCTTTCACCCTTAACGGGATCTTCTGAAACTAAAATTTAAAAAAATCAAACGTTACACACTATATATATACACACACTATACACACACACACACATACACACACATAACGTCATAATGTCGTAATGCAGACAGCCAGGCATACAGACAGATATTATAAGGGCGCAACGTTATATCTATCTATCTAAAAATAGAAAGACTAAGAGAGAGAGATCGCTAAATCGCCTAATGCGGTCCCTAGGGCATTGAAAATTTTAAATATCTTTTGCTCAAAACACTCACAGGACCATAAGTATTACATGTGTAAAGTTTGAAAAGAATCGGTTGGGTGGTTCTCGAGTTTTAGTGAGCGGAGAGACAGACAGACATATTAGGTAAATGTATTTATGGTATATATACGGCAGGTATTTACAAGCCATAGGAAGCGAATTGACAGAGACTGATAGAATGTCTGATAGAATGCTTTGCGGTATTAGTTTCAGTCCTCTGCGCTCAGAGTTCAAATCTCGGCGTGTTCAAATTTATCTGTCAACCTTACACATACGAGGGTCGACTGAAAGATTCATAGGCTGACTATGAAGGAGTGATGCTAACGATGTGAAATCTTGCATGCATTAAATTCAACTCTTGTTATTAATAACTGCATTGGTTCATTCCAGAGACAATGTTGAAGATTAAACCTCATTTCGTCATTCCATGAGAGTATCTTGGTCAGTCTAAGATATTTTCGACCGGTCCTTGTGTCAAGCTGAATATTACTGAAATCTACGTTAAATCTATATGAGTCAGGAATGGTGAGTCAATTGTCAATTAGATAGATTGAGATACACTGGTGTAAACTATGACTGGTCTACGTAGCATTCACATTCAGCCAGTTGGACAATATACGTTTAAGAATCCAGAGGATTGGGCCGCGGAATAAAATTCTTTTATTCACCGGAAGCTATCTACAGTAGAATGGCTGCATTAACAATAATTGTTTCTACTTTAGGCACAAGGCCACCAATTACCCCAGTGTATTACTGGTACTTTATTTTATCGACCCTGTAAGGATGAAAGGCAAAGTCAACCTCGGCGGGATTTGAACTCAGACCGTAAAGGGACGTAACTATGCTGGAATGCATGGCGTCCGACCCTCTACTGATACTGCCAATCCAGCGCCCTCCCTCTAATAATTGTTTCTACTTTAGGCACAAGGCCAGCAATTACCCAGTGCATTACTGGTACTTTATTTTCTCGACCCCGTAAGGATGAAAGGCAAAGTCAACCTCGGCGGGATTTGAACTCAGATCGTAAAGGGACGTAACTATGCTGGAAAGCATGGCGTCCGACCCTCTACTGATACTGCCAATCCAGCGCCCTCCCTCCAATAATGACAGCACAGCAGCCTCCCGGGTTGGAAATACCACGTGATCACATATATTTTTATAACAAGCATATAAAGTGTATTTATGTGCCTGTGTGTATGTATGGTTTTATATACCGTATTTGACGGCTTATAAGACGCACTTCTTTTCGAAGATAATATCTCAGAAAATGACATTGTGACTTATAAGGACAAGGGTCTGTTTGGGTTACGGGCTAGTGGAGTTCTAGTGCTGCAGTGGCCCTTAAATTAAACCGCAAGCAGCTCCGCAACTATAAACATGGTAGTGATTGCTTCGATACCAACAATGACAACTTAAATAATTTTTATGATGAATAAAATAAATTTATTTTTACTTTTTTGTTTTAAAATATTCTAAAATATTCCAAGTAGAATTACGATTCAGAATGATAACAAAAACATAGGATGTACAAACTTTATACCCTTCATTAAACATTCATAGTTTAAACCCATATATTTTGTTTATTGCCTGCTCAAATTGATGTGCCCCATATAAACCCATGCGTCTTATGAGCCGTCAAATACGGTACTTTATTAGTTAAAAATTAAAAGAAAATCACTATCTATTTGTCACCCAAGCAACACCAGGTATCCCTGTTATTCAATATTACAAGCTCCATATCACGTGCCAAGATTTTTCTTTATTTTTTCTTTTCTTTATTTTATTCTATTTTAATTATTATTATTATTATTAATCTTTATTTATTTATTTTTTTTTGCTGCTAATATTTCCATCACTTCGGTTCCTTCGCAGGACCAGATAACCCCATTTTCTTACTGTTGTCTATAAACACTAGCGAATGTTACACAAATACACATACATACATACATACATATACACAAATACGTACATACAAACGGGCAGACATACCTTCATACATATTCATATACATACATATACAAACACTCAAACATGAACAAACATATATCCAACACACACACACACACAAACATATATATATATATATATATATATATATATATATATATATATATATATATATATATGTATATATATATATATATATATAGAAGTGGTAACTCAACAGTTAGTTCACCATACCGAGAACAATTGTTTCACCTTATGCGGAACTTCATCTCGGACTGGTCATGGTCTGTTGTGTTACCACTTCTACCAAACTCGTCCCATGGACTGAGTGCTCTACCACTACGGATATTACCTTCCAGTGTGTTACTTCTCTCTCTCTCTCTATATATATATACACACACATATATATACACTCATATATATATATATATATATACACACACACACATATATATATACACTCATATATATATATATATATATATATATATATATATATATATATATATATATATATATATAGAGAGAGAGAGAGAGAGAGAGAGAGAGAGAGAGATACATACATATATATTATACATGGGGAGGGTCATATTTGTGGAATAATATTGCCAGAATCAATAACAGAACACACTCACTGTTTGGTTGGTTTTCGCTTCTGTGTCTTTTATATCAGTTAATTTAATTATTCGGTCCTCAATGTTGCCATTGACTGACCAACGGTCAAAAATACAGATACAATAGAGACACAAACAATATATATATAGTCTAACAAAGTTCTTTCGTTGCACATCTGCAACATCGTCAGTGGTGCTATCATGTTTCCTCCTGTTGTATTGTATGCCTACGCCATCTTTATTTAGTCTGTTTATTTATGTATTTATTTATTTTTAATATATATATATAAATACGTTGTATCGCCAAATCCCAAACTAGTATTTTGATAATTCGCCTAGTATAAGCAGTATTTAAAATTTACTTTCACAATAACATTGCAGACAACGATTTTAAGACGCATCACATTACATACTATCCAATGAAACATATGTTAATACTTGAAATAAACCTTATTGTATAGCTGATCCATGTTAATCTTCATTCATTATTTATATATATATGGCGGTGAATTGTATCGGTAGAGGGTTGGAAGCCATGCTTTCTAGCGTAGTTACGTCCCTTTACGGTCTGAGTTCTACTCGCGTCGAGGTTAACTTTGCCTTTCATCCTGACGGGGTCGATAAAATAAAGTACCAGTAATACCCTGGGATAATTGCTGGCCTTGTGCCAAAAGTAGACACAATTATTTATATATATATATCAGATAGGGTGTGGTAAAATAACAGGTGGACCATAACGCACCAGAGTACTCGATACTTGGGGTATTTGAGTGGGTAATATGAAAAGATTCAGGCCGTTCGAATCTAGCTATCGAAACGACTGAAGCTCAGCCGTCGGGATCCTGAATCTTTTCATATATATATATATATATATATATGACCATGGAGTTCTGTGTCCTTCGATGTATGGGGTTTTTTAAAAGTATTTCTTTAAGGTTTCCCCATAAAAAACTTTGTTTTTTTTTCAGTTCAATGTCTTGTCCTTCCTTGTTAATTTTATCTACACACACATACACTCACACACACACATATATATATATATATATATATATATATATATATATATATATATATATATATATATATATATATATATATATATATATATCTATGGTGGTGGCTGCCAACTCGTTTTCGAGTACAGCCACAACTTTATATCCATGTAGGAGAACCCCTACCGATGCGCTGAACGAGTGTGAATTTTAGTCCAGCCAGCGACTTGAAAACTCTGGTACAAACACTACACTTGTGACAATTATTGACACATAGTGCTGGGCCTATGGTACCATGTGACGACAAGTGCAGAGAGATCTCCAGATATAAAGCAATGCCTGTGCAGTGAAGCTTTTATAATGAGCAAAGGAACTGCACAAAGCCAGTCCCACTCTCTTAACCAAGATGATATTTACCAAAAAGAAGAACAAGTCAACATCATTGGATACCATCAGGGTTGCAGGTGTTATATCAGAGTTTTCCTTCTCATAGAATTTTGCCTTGACAAAGGCTAAGGGGTCATCTCTTCCGGTGATTTTGGATGGCCATTGACTCTTAAGAGCTCCTTTGCCCTTTGACAGGTTTTGTTTTTATGTGTGTTTTTATGTGTGTTTATATGTATATATATATATATACATATAAACACACATACACACACACTAATATATATATATACACACACACGCACACACACACATATATATATATATATATATATATATATATATATATATATATATATATATATATATATATATATATATACGTGACGAGTCTCTCCACAGTTTTCGGCAACCAAACTTTACTCACAACGGATTGGTCAAACCGACGCTGTAGTAGGAAACACATTCCCAACGTGTCATGCGTTTGAGAAGTGAACTCCTTCACCACATACTCATGCCTACAGACATCCATTATATAAATATATAAGGGCGGTGGATTGGCAGTATAGGTAGAGGGTTGGACGCCATGCCTTTCAGCATAGTTACGTCCCTTTACGATCTGAGTTCAAATCCCGCCGAGGTTGACTTTGCCTTTCATCCTTACGGGGTCGATAAAATAAAGTACCAGTAATACACTGGGTAATTGCTGGCCCTGTGCCAAAAGTAGAAACAATTATATAAATATATATATATATATATATATATATATATATATATATATATATATATATATATATATATATATATACGGGTAGAATCGCAACGACGTGTTTCCCAGTTTCAACCTGTTCTCACAACTATTTTCATTAGTAAATACAATTAAACCGTGTTACAACTGCTGAGCCCTCCTTCAAAGTCTAACTCTTCATTATAATCACTCTACTTCTCATCATGCACCGAGAGCTACATTTGTCCCTGGTCGTTGCACCGTATAAGACGTTTTGGAATTTTCCCGTTAAATTCCCGTTTCTTTTAGACAACATAGCATAGATACGGCGACTTATTTCCAAGTCTGTGACGCAAGAAAACAGAACTTGCTGTGCCATCATGTGGGGTGAAAAAATATGCTTTTTTCCCTATTATTCACTGGACAATGCTTACTGAAGATCTAAATGCCGATTCCTGGTTCTCATACAACTGA
>OZ024753.1:17225077-17232577 GCA_964016885.1 Eledone cirrhosa | reverse complement strand
TGAGACACGATGGGATAGCTAGAACCATCTGGAATGCACTTCGGAAAACAAAATTAACAACAAAAGAGGAAGAATATATTGAGACAGATGGCACTAAGGAATACTGGTGGAACCTGAAAATATAAACTGCCACCAAATTAAAGCACAACCGGCCTGATATTGTTGTTTGGGACCACACATTGAAAACGTGTTCTGTTGTGGAGATCAGCTGCCCACTTGATGTAAACATTGTCAGAAAAATACAGGAGAAGGAGGACATCTACGGACCATTGATGAGGAGTTTACAAATCCAGTATCCAAGATACACCTTTAGCTTCATACCCATCATTATTGGAGCTACGGGTTATATACCAACCCGCTTGGACCAAAGTATGACTGAACTTGGATTTGCGGACAAAAAGCGCAGCTCCCTAATTCATAGTCTACAAATGGCTGCGATAACTGGCACCTTCAAAATTTGCAAAACATTCTTGCGATTCAAGGGATGACAATTTCTTTTCTTTTACAACCTTGCCACCAGGAAGGTGGCCGGTCAAAAAAAATATACTCGAAATTAAGAGAAAGAGATAACACACACACATAAATATAGATGCATACATAAATACATACATATATACATGCAAGCATACATACATACATACATGCATACATACATACATACATACATACATACATACATACATACATACATACATACATACATATTACATACATACATCCATACATACGTACATCCATACATCCATACATACGTACATACATTCATACGTACGTACATACATACATGCATCCATCCATACATACATACATGATGGCTGCCCCCTCGTTATCGAGTATGGCCATTGCACGATATACCATTATTAATAATTATTAATTAATTCAATCGTGCAATGCCTGTGCGTGAAGATATTTTTATAGTGAGGAAAGACTGTGCACCGAGCCAATCCCACTCTCTGAGCGACAGTAACTATAACTTGAAAAGAAGAAAAGATCAACATCATCGGTAACTACTGAGCCTCAGGTTTTATGTCGGAGTTATCCCAGTTTCCTGAGTTGTCTTCTCCTAGAAGAATGCCCTGACAAAGGCTAGGGGTCCTTCACTCCCAGTGGTTTAACCACGCGATCGGATATCCAACCCGACTATTTCTATGTCCCCGCGCATATACATACATATGCACCCATGCATATACACACAATCACGCATATGTACATGTGTATATACATATTTACATACATATTACATACATACATACAACATATACACATCCACACATACAATAACATCCATATCTACACATGCAGACATACATACATATCTACCTAGTTGATGTTGTGTAAATTCCAATGAGAGAGTCTTGTGTCTATGTTAGAAACCGACTCTCTCTCCATCGGGAAAAACTTGTGAAATTATAAAACCAGAAGAACATACATACATACACACATACATACATACATACATCCATACATACATACATACACACATACATACATACATGTTACACACATACATATATACATACATACAGCCATACATGCAGCCATACATACATACATACATACATACATACATATTAGATACATACATACATGCATACATACATGCATACATACATGCATACATACATGCATACATGTTAGATACATACATGCATACATACATACATACATACATACATACATACATACATACATGCATACATGTTAGATACATACATGCATACATACATACATACATACATACATACATACATACATACATACATGCATACATGTTAGATACATACATACATACATACATACATACATACATACATACATATATACATACATGTTTCATACATACATATATATATACATACATAGAAATAAACAAACAGTTTAAGGTGTTATAAATCAAGATAACCACCCCAATTATGCAGGTGTATCTATAATTTGGGGTTGGGCTTTCAAGTTCGTTGTTCATTTTATTGTACGTATTTAACAAATATCTGGAAGCTAGCAGAGGTTGTACATTTAGGAGTGTGTGGCAGGTGAAACTTTATACCGCATGTAACCTCCCTCATGATATTTGATATGCACTGGTCAAGCACGCGCTGAAGAGGGGGCCTCTGTTTCTGGACATGGTATAAATATAACCCCACACTCCACCCAATCACACATCGACGTCTCCAAATATAAAGACAAATTTAGACGATGTAATACAAGATATAAAACAGATGGATCACAGATGATCACAGACGAGGCCAACTATGGTTGATGAAGCTAAAATAAAACAATTATATATATATGTATGTATGTATATATCATGAAATCCACCCAGCTTATGCTGACCGGACAACCATGCTGCTTGTTTTTTTCCTATCTTTGGTTTGCTTTTATCCTTCTATGTTGTTTACTTGTCCCCCTCGCTTTACGCGATTTACTGGTCCCAATAACTTTTTTTAGTTATTGCTCGCACCAACCTGAGGTATATGATTTTTAATGCGATGAAATACCAATGATGGTTGGAAAATCACTGACGAAGGACTATTTTTATCATATGTAACCCATGTGCAACCACGCAGTATTCTTCTTTCTTATGTTATATATATATATATATATATATATATATATATATATATATATATATATATATATATATATATATATAATATAAGATCAAAAGATGGTTAAAAGAGTTCCAAGTATTTTATTATGCGATTTCAAAAACGAATATCATCCTGGGATGATATCTGCGTTTTCATCAGATAAAATAGGGATACATGATATGAAGCTTAAAAAACACTTGTGAATAGTGAAGTTTTAAATCAACATATATATATACATACATACATATATATATAATTTTAAAGCTGTTATTTTAATAAATATTTGCTCTACGGTTCTTATATATTTGATATATATTTATCCTCATCGAGCCCTCTTTGGATTTTAGTCTTCAAATTTATTATTATTACTATATATATATATATATATATATGAAAAGATTCAGGACCCCGGCGGATGAGCTCCGGCCGTTTCAACAGCTAGATCCGAACTACCCTAAGTATCGAGTACTCTCGTATGTTTTGGTCCACCTGGTATTTTACCACACCCTATTTGATATATATATATATATATATATATATATATATATATATATATATATATATATATATATATATTTATATATGTATATATAACCAAAGATTAATACGGTTCATTGATTACTCAATGAATATAGTTTTACAATAGATTAAAAGCACTCTACAAGGAAGTTTTCTGGAGTTATTAATATTATTCAAAATATTAATAAATGAAGACATTCACATATAATAAAACATATATTTTGATTATGTGAATATCTTCATTTATTAATATTTTGAATAATATATATATATATATATATATATATATATATATATATATATATATATATATATATATATATATATTATATATAAAGAAGAAATTAAAAGATGGTTAAAAGAGTTCCATATATTTTATTATGCGCATTTCGAATACAAAATCATACTGGGACAAAAATTGTGTTCTCATCAGATAAAATAATGAAACATGATATGAGGCATAATAGCACTTGTTGACAGGAAAGTGCTAAGTCTACATATGACAGAAATATAAGTGTTAAAACTATAGTAAGAAATAGATAGAAAAATAGAAGGAAAGGAAAGAAGAGGAGAAAAAGGAAAAAGAAAGAGAAGGAAAAAAAGAAGAAAAAAGGAAGAGACAGAGAGAGAGAGATAGAGAGACTTTTGATCAAGAACGCTGTCAAAATGAAAACAGCTGTAAATAACAGTTAAAAAGTAAATTGATGAGGTGTATGTGCGAATATTATAGAAGGTATTCAAATATTAGAGGTCTAAATATAGAAACTGGGTATATTATTTTATATTGGGTTTAAATACTAAAAATTGGATTAAGAAGTGTAAAGATGTATTAATAACATAAATAAAATAAAATAAAATAAAGTAAATATAAAAAAAAAGATTTTTATAAAATAAAATAAAAATAAAAATAGTCTATCTATGTCAAAATTAATAATTTATAGTAAAAATCTATATATGTGGGGTATACTATTTAATTTTTATTTTATATCAAGTAAATAAAGGAAATTGCTAGAAAGATTTATAAACGTAGAAAAACATACGACGTCATAATTTGTTTACAAAATCTACGAAGGTTTGAACGAAAATCTAAGGCTATAGAAAAAAAGATCAAAGGCTTAGAAAGGTTTCGATATTGAGATTTTGTAACTCTTCCTTTCCAATTTAATGTGTATATATAGTTCTTTTCTAAAAGTGACATATTCATCATCCCAACACAAAATATGAACAGAACTTCTTCAACACTCCATTTCTAATGTTAGGACAATGGGATTGATGAGTTAATATCTGTATACAACTACAACGGTACGCGATGGGGCCCACCCACAGCCCTGGCGGATAGAATGGAGAAGGCGTTTCAACGGAGGACGGCAAGGGAGACGCGCTGGAAAATCCACTCCAACTCGTGGGGCTCACACTTGCGGCTGGCCAGCCCAGCGCCTATGATGGTGAGTAAAGATGTAGCCCTGGGGCTGAGGACACTAGAAGTCTCCACTGCCAGGGGAACGACCGCAAACCTGTCGGAGGGCGACCGGTATTTGAGGAGTTTGGCCCGCTCAGCCCGACGTGCAGCAGAACCTGAGTCAGTCGCAGACTGCACCAGGTTGCGGCTGCAGAAAGTGTCGGTGCAAGTGGCATCCCAGACGAGGGGTTTGCCACCGCTGAATGGGAAGATGGTCATGCCATCTGGCCTTTTGCCGTCCCCTAGATCCAGCCCCACCGGCTCGAGCTGGGAAGGGAAGCCTGCAGCGTCCAAGCCATGCTTATTGACCTCGTTGAGGGCATCATGGCGTGGAATGCGGCCGGCACTGTGGCGACAGGAAAGCGGGTGGAGGCCGAAACATTCCACGGTGTAACAGCAGCGACATTGGAGTGGCTGGCAGATCCGGAGGCCGAGCCTCAGGGAAACGCCGATGCGCAGGATATGGTTGTCTAGCTGCGTGCCAGTGGAGAAGGAGGGCAGTGCATGGAGCCAGGTACCACTGTGGGGTTTGGAGGCCGCACGAAAACAAGCAAGGCGGTGCTGGTCGAACTGGCGCGTGAGCCTCTCTGAGGCCAGGCTGCACTGGATGGCATCCCAAGTGCGTTGGGGGGGGGGGGGTACTTGACGTCGACAGGGGAAGAAGGAGGATGGACGTCTACTGAGTTAAGTCCCAGCCGATCCCACGTCTCACAGGCGACCTCACGTTCTCTGAACACAGAGGGTTCTGTTGTGTTTTGAAGAACCCTGCTGACGAGGACGCCGCACGAGGTTACCGACGAAAGATACGCCGGCCAAGCTAATGAGAAAACCAAATTAATACATTGTAGAATATAACTGTTTCTACTTTAGCCACAAGGCCAGCAATTATCCCAGTGTATTACTGGTACTTTATTTTATCGACCCCGTAAGGATGAAAGGCAAAGTTAACAAAATTAATACATTGTAGAATATAATGAAAGATGTGTAAAGATAATCGTGTCTCGAGGAATATGTTATAGGACATCAGCTATATACTACAAGACCTTTCATAAAGTATATAGCTGATGTCCTATAATATATTCCAAGAGTCACGGTCATCTTTCATTATATTCTACAATGTATTAATTTGGTTTTCTCATCATATTTGATCTTTGATCTATTTTTCTATAGCCTTAGATTTTCGCTCAAACCTTCGTAGATTTTGTAAACAAATTATGACGTCATGTTTTTCTACGTTTATAAATCTTTCTAGCAATTTCCTTTGTTTACTTGATATAAAATAAAAATTAAATAGTATACCCCCACACACACACATATATATAACAGGAAAATCTGCTTCGTAGAATCAAGACGTATCTTGCGATCCAGGTTCGATCATCACATCGATCGTGCCTCGAGCTGGTCGCCAGAGAAACGATTGTAATATGTCCAACAAATTCCATTCGTCGCAACACTGATTCGTTTTTTTTCTGTGATATATATATATATATATATACTAATATATGAGGTTATAGTGTTAGTTCACTATTTTAATTAATAAGATGAGCGAATAGTTATAGTAGCAGAGTAGATATATATATATATATATATATATATATATATATATATATATATATATATATATATATATATTTATTTATTTATTTATTAAAATAACAGATTAAAGTTTAAGCAAAGAATCGCTGCTTTCACCCTTAACGGGATCTTAAATATTTGCTCTACGGTTCTTATATATTTGATATATATTTATCCTTAACGAGCCCTCTTTGGATTTTAGTCTTCAAATTTATTATTATTACTATATATATATATATATATATATATATATCAGAAGATCCCGTTAAGGGTGAAAGCAGCGATTCTTAGTTTAAACATTAATCTGTTATTTCAATATATATATATATGTATATATATATATATATATATATATATATATATATATATATATATATATATATACATGTGTGTGTGTATATGTGTGTGTGTGTTTTGTTATCAGCAGAAAGTTGACACAGGGCAACAATGAGAGACTCAGACAAATGCCTTTCTACAATGTAACCACATCTGAGCCAGGATTGTACTTGTAATGCCAGCTTGAGCCACAGATTAGAGAAACCTTCTGTTACCAACATGTCATACAATATCACAAGAATGGACAGATCAATGGACAGCTCTTTCAATAAAAACAGAAATAAATACATAGAAATATTACGACTAGAACAAATAAAAACCAAACCGACATCATCGTAAATTCCAACGTTACGGAAGAGTTGGAAAGTTACGCTCTAAACCTTCTACCATTGCGGCCATTCCAACGCCAACCGAGTGAAAGAACTGAGAAATATGCGGGATTTGAACTCTGACCATTCTGCCAATTTACCTGTTATATTTTTATATATATATGTGTGTGTGTGTGTGTGTGTGTGTGTGTGTGTGTGTGTGTGTGTGTGTGTGTGTGTGTGTGTGTGTGTGTGTGTGTGTGTGTGTGTGTGTGTGTGTGTGTGTGATGGCTGCAAAACTCTGCTAAGAGTATTACAATCGTTTGTCAGATTATAGAGTTTGGTGCACTTTTAGGCTACGGCCAGCCACACGAACCAGTAACATATCCTGAACAAGTAATGCCTGTGCTTTGAAGGCCTTGCACTCGACCAATCCCACTCTCGGGTCATCGAAAACACTACTCGAAAAGAAGAACTGGTCAACATCTTCGGATACTTCCGAAGTCGCAGGTTTTTTGGGGTTCTTTTTCAGCGTTTCCCTCTCTTAGAAAGGTGTTGTGACAACAACTGGGGGCCTTTCACTCCGAGGTGACAAAACAAGAAGTGCTATCTGAATGGCCTCCGCTCTTTGCCGGGTCTTGTATTTCATCCGGCAGGGTGTTCAAATATCACCACGCTAGCTTAGTGGGGTTGCCGGTTTAGTCGCCGACGACCC
>OZ024753.1:17207577-17217577 GCA_964016885.1 Eledone cirrhosa | reverse complement strand
GGCTCAAGGCAGGGATAGATTGTTCACTCGGAGAGGATACCCCCCCCCCCCTACTACTGTCCCTTTCTCTACCGTCTGTTCAGTTGAACCCATGATCTTGAGCCCCAGGCTCAAGGCAGGGTTAGATTGTTCACTCGGAGAGGATACCCCCCCCCCCTACTATCCCTTTCTCTACCATCTGTTCAGTTGAACCCATGATCTTGAGCCCCAGGCTCAAGGCAGGGATAGATTGTTCACTCGGAGAGGATACCCTCCCACTGCACTAATACCCACCTCATACTGTCCCTTTCTCTACCGTCTGTTCAGTTGAACCCATGATCTTGAGCCCCAGGCTCAAGGCAGGGATAGATTGTTCACTCGGAGAGGATACCCCTCCTACTGTCCCTTTCTCTACCGTCTGTTCAGTTGAACCCATGATCTTGAGCCCCAGGCTCAAGGCAGGGATAGAGTGTTCACTCGGAGAGGATACCCCCTCCTATTGTCCCTTTCTCTACCGTCTGTTCAGTTGAACCCATGATCTTGAGCCCCAGGCTCAAGGCAGGGATAGATTGTTCACTCGGAGAGGATACCCCCTCCTATTGTCCCTTTCTCTACCGTCTGTTCAGTTGAACCCATGATCTTGAGCCCCAGGCTCAAGGCAGGGATAGATTGTTCACTCGGAGAGGATACCCCTTCCTATTGTCCCTTTCTCTACCGTCTGTTCAGTTGAACCCATGATCTTGAGCCCCAGGCTCAAGGCAGGAATAGATTGTTCACTCGGAGAGGATACCCCCTCCTATTGTCCCTTTCTCTACCGTCTGTTCAGTTGAACCCATGATCTTGAGCCCCAGGCTCAAGGCAGGGATAGATTGTTCACTCGGAGAGGATAGCCCCTCCTATTGTCCCTTTCTCTACCGTCTGTTCAGTTGAACCCATGATCTTCAGCCCCAGGCTCAAGGCAGGGATAGATTGTTCACTCGGAGAGGAAACCCTCCTACCGCACTAATACCACCCACTCCCCCTCCTACTGTCCCTTTCTCTACCATCTGTTCAGTTGAACCCATGATCTTGAGCCCCAGGCTCAAGGCAGGGATAGATTGTTCACTCGGAGAGGATACCCCCTCCTATTGTCCCTTTCTCTACCGTCTGTTCAGTTGAACCCATGATCTTGAGCCCCAGGCTCAAGGCAGGGATAGATTGTTCACTCGGAGAGGATACCCCCTCCTATTGTCCCTTTCTCTACCGTCTGTTCAGTTGAACCCATGATCTTGAGCCCCAGGCTCAAGGCAGGGATAGATTGTTCACTCGCAGAGGATACCCCTCCTACTGTCCCTTTCTCTACCGTCTGTTCAGTTGAACCCATGATCTTGAGCCCCAGGCTCAAGGCAGGGATAGATTGTTCACTCGCAGAGGATACCCCCTCCTACTGTCCTTTCTCTACCGTCTGTTCAGTTGAACCCATGATCTTGAGCCCCAGGCTCAAGGCAGGGATAGATTGTTCACTCGCAGAGGATACCCCTCCTACTGTCCCTTTCTCTACCGTCTGTTCAGTTGAACCCATGATCTTGAGCCCCAGGCTCAAGGCAGGGATAGATTGTTCACTCGCAGAGGATACCCCCTCCTACTGTCCTTTCTCTACCGTCTGTTCAGTTGAACCCATGATCTTGAGCCCCAGGCTCAAGGCAGGGATAGATTGTTCACTCGCAGAGGATACCCCTCCTACTGTCCCTTTCTCTACCGTCTGTTCAGTTGAACCCATGATCTTGAGTCCCAGGCTCAAGGCAGGGATAGATTGTTCACTCGGAGAGGATACCCCTTCCCAATGTCCCTTTCTCTACCGTCTGTTCAGTTGAACCCATGATCTTGAGTCTCAGGCTCAAGGCAGGGATAGATTGTTCACTCGGAGAGGATACCCCTTCCTAATGTCCCTTTCTGTACCGTCTGTTCAGTTGAACCCATGATCTTGAGTGCCGGGCTCAAGGCAGGGATAGATTGTTCACTCGGAGAGGATACCCCCCCCCCCCCCAGCCCAATCTGACTACTTTTCCCAACAGGAGGACCTTAACACGCACACACGCACAACCGTGACACTTTTCCACCCATCCCCCAAACACTCCCTCCCTTCCCCTGCCACCTATATGGCCCCCACCCCACCCACCTGTCAACTTTCCCCACCTCACCCACTACTCACCTATTACCCCATCTCACTCACCCCTTACTCACCTGCTACCCCCATCCCACCCACTACTCACATACCACCCACTACTTGCCATTCCATTCCACCACCCACACCCACTTTCCACTCCACCACCACCCACAATTCAGCTGCTACCATACCCACCCACCCACTACTCGCCTTCCACCACCCACACCCACTACTCACTTTCCACCCCAAGCCACCACCCTCAATTCAGCTGCTACCACATAACTGCCACCATCCACACCCACCCCAAGCCACCACCACACCCATACTCATTTTCCACCCCAAGCCACCACCCACCCCCATACTCTCCACCCCAAGCCACCACCCACAATTCGGCTGCTACTCCACCCACCCACTACTCCACCCGAAGCCACCACCCACACCCACTACTCACCTGCCACCCTGTGCTACCCACACTCTCAATTCCACCAGGAATGATACACAGCTGGACTCTTCCATCTCGGGGGAACCCACCCACTAGTCTACTCACCTGCCACCCCACGCATACCCACCCACTACTCCACCCACACCCACCCTCAATTCCTCCACCTCAACCACCTGTAAGACGAGGAATGATACAGCTGGACTCTCCATCTCGGCCCCCACCCATCCAACTACTTTACCTGCCACCCCACCCAACCCCAACAACTACCACTCACCTGTCCTCTTCCCCCATCTTAAAAGGACTTTTTTGTCATTTGTTTGTTCTGAAGGTTCCCACCTCTTTCTTCTACCATCCTCTCTCCATCTCTCGATGTTGCTTTTCTTGGTGGACTTGTCCAATACTCTTTCGGCTATTGAATGAAACTGGACTTGTGTCCAATACACTTTTTATTGTCATTCCTAAGAACAAATGAAATTGAACGAAATTGGACTTACGACGAATACTTTTTATTGTCATTCCTAAGAACGAATGAAACTGGACTTACGTCGAATACTTTTTATTGTCATTCCTAAGAACGAATGAAACTGGACTTCCGTCCAAAACACTTTTTATTGTCATTCCTAAGAACGAATGAATATTTTCTATTTTCGAAAAAAAAAAAAAAAAATAAAATAAAATAAAAAAAAAAATAAACGTTTTGTTGGCTTATTTTAACATTTCTGTCACCTAACTCTGTCCTAGTTGATAACAACAAAAGGGACAAAAATAAAATAAGACAAACCGTAAAATCTAATGACAGAAAAAAGTCATCATTTTACAAAGACGAAACTTATGTAAGTTAATATAATATAATATGACATGTGCATACAGATTTGTGAGAGTGGTGGTGGGAGGGGGTGAAGAAGGTGGTGGGAGGGGTAGTGAAGGAGGTGGTGGTGGAGGTGGTGTGGGGGTAGTGATGGAGGTGGTGGTTCTGGTGGAGGAGGTGGTGTTGGTGATGATGGTGGTGGTGGAGACGTTGGTGGTGATGGTGGAGGAGGAGGTGGAGATGATGGTGGTAGTGGTAATGGTGGTGGAGGAGGTGGTGTGGGGGTAAAAGTCAACGGCAAATAAAAGCTGACACCTGAAAAAATACGTCACTTCCTAACACTCAATTAGATTTGTTTTGTATTTTTCGCTGTTTTTCCCGCCATTTCTATTTATTTTCCTTTTCCCTTAGTTTTGTTTTATATTTTTTTTTTTTTTTTTATTGTATTTTTTTAATTCATCAATTTTCTTTCTTTGCTTCTTCGTGTATTTTCTAATCTATTTTTTATCTATTAAATATTCTTACATCATATATGTATGTATATATATATATACATATGTATGTATGTAAGTGTATGTGTAAAAATGCATGTATTTATATGTATATAAATGTATGTTTATAAGTGTGTACACACACATATATACATACATATATTAAAGGAAACTATTATATATATATATATATATATATATATATATATATATATATATATATATATATATATATATATATATATATATATATATATGCGTGTTTGTGTGTGTATGTGAGTGTGTGTGTGTATTAATTTCCTTTAGTGTAGGATCGAAAAGCTAGGTATAGTTTTATGATGAAGCAGTTATGTGTGACATAATTATGTACCCACAGTAACACATTTGTGTGTATATTCCCAGTTATGTCTAACACACATTCATAGTTAACGAGAGTGGTGGAGCGACCCCTGATTAGATTCAATAGCAAAGAGTTTGGCTGGTGACAAAACAGAACATCAACAACCCATGTAGCGTTCAGGCTTTGAAAATACTTAGTATTTGAAGATTTTGTCCTGTGTATTGGGCGTTTTAAGCATGTGAATGAAACGCCATTACGATATTTGTTCTTGCCTTTCCTGCTACTGGCGTCGATGAAATAAAGTACCAGTCATGTATTGGGGTTGATTTAACCAACTATGCTCTTCTAAATTGGCTGACCTAATGTCTAAATTATTGTTAATGTCTTGATATCGCAAAGTAAACTCTGTTAAAGAACCGATATGTTTAATAAAATGTTAGGTTAACAGTAAAACATATCATTTTGAGAAACGGAAGAGATCTATAGCTGTTTAACTGGATAATCTAAGGTATGTTTAAATAGATTGAAGGTAATTACTAAATTACTAAAATGGGTTCAGTAATGTAGAATTATCACGAATTATCTGCAGGTATAGTTATAATATAATTTACATGTCGACATAGCCACACATCTCTCTCTCTCTCTCTCTCTCTCTCTCAACTTTTGAAACTTGTGAAACCGGTAAAGTTATAAGTTATTGTAAATAATTTTTCTTAAAAATTCCAATTGCATTTTTCCAAAATCATTCCCGTGTGAGATATATTAAAATAACCCTTACATTCGAATATATATATATATAACGAAGGAAGTGTGGTAAGGAACCAGGTGGACCATAACGCACCAGAGTACTCGATACTTAGAGTAGTAGAGTGGGTAATAGGCAAAAGTTCAAGACCCCGACGGCAGAGCTGTCCAGAAATAGCCGTCGAAACGGCTCGAGCTCTGCCGTCGGGGTCTTGAAGATTTGCACCACTCCCTACTGTCTTAAATTTAGAAAACATATCCTCTATTAGGTCACTAAACCTGCTAGAAACAGCAGCTAACTCTCCCGCATATCACAGCCCTCCCTACTGTCTTAAATTTAGAAAACACACAATAGACACCCATGCAGAACAATCTATCGCAGCTCTGTTGTTCGGCTGGCATCGTCTACGCGCGTGTTGCGCAAGTACTGTGAAACAATAAAATTCAACACTTCTTTGCACAGAGATATCCATAGGCGAAACTACAATTGTCACTGCTGGCGCAGCTCCTGCTTCGGCAGTCCAGGTCTGCAATTCATTCACCAGTCCCTGGCAGACAAAAAAGGGTGGTGCAACCTAACTTTGGTAACTTACTGACCCCGAGCAACGCCGAGCTTTAATGCTAGTTGATTTATAAAGAGCCAGGAATCTATTCCTTGAGTTCATTAAATTATAGGGGATTAACATGAGTCTTTAACTCCGTTTTGTTTAACTTGATATATATATATATATATATATATATATATATATATATATATATATATATATAATATATATAGATATATAGATATAAACAAGGGGTATAAGTCAACATTTCATTATTTATTTATTTCACTACCGTTATATATATTACGGTGATAGCCACAATTCAACAGCTATGACCTCTTCAGACAGAAGCAACACATAGAAAATATAAAGTTTATCTTGGAGAAAATAATTGTTTCTACTTTTGGCACAAGGCCAGCAATTACTCAATGCATTACTGGTACTTTATTCTATCGACCCCGGAAGGATGAAAGGCAAAGTTAACCTCGGTGGGATTTATCTTGGAGAAAATAATATCAGAGAAAAATAAAGTTTTCAGAGGTTATTTTTACTTTCTGATATTGTCAGTTGTTGATGTTATGACAACGTCGTTGTAACATATCATCACACTGCTTTCATCTATGATGTTAATATGGTGCATTCTCATTGGTCAGTTTCATACAATAACAATTTTGATATAACAACAACAATTGGAGGAATAATTTTGTGACAGAGTTTAGCGAGTATCATATCTTTACATTCTCAAGGAGGGACTATCAATGTGGGGTGTGCAGCAAGTCCCAGGATTGAGCCCTGCCAACGCTTTATTTATTATAATATTGATGGTATTGCATATGTATAACTACCTAATGTATGTGTAAACCCTGGCGTGGGTCCTACCACAAGGTAAGTGTCTCTAAGGAACATTACGAACAATTATGCAGGTGTCGTCCGTTAAGGGCCCTACGTGGCATGGTTGCTGACCATATAGCTTGTAGAAAGTACCCTTCCTTTGGTGTCAACAAACACCATAGAAGTCAGCCCTACGATTAATTATCTGCCTCCCACGTCTGAGTATTTCTAGGGTCTCACTTAGACAGAGCATACAAATTTCAGACCCGCCTCTGTCAGGGGGTACCTCCCTAACTTCAGCTATACTAAAGAGTATGGGATATTGTCCGACTTCAGCTTCCAAATCAGTTCTGAAAGAGCCGTGCTCTTTCGTTTATCCTACTAAAGGAGTGGCAGTGATTATACCATCTGTCCTTAAAGCTCGTAGATGCGCAAATGTCGCGTCAAGGGACTTAACCTTACACTGGTACACTATATTTTTCCCTTGAACTCAACTATACATAGAAATGTATACAATGTGATTCATTCTCTCTCCCTCTCTATCCCGGATTATATATATATATATATATATCTGTGTGTGTGTGTGTGTGTGTGTGTGTGTGTGTGTGTGTGTGTGTGTGTGTGTGTGTGTGTGTGTGTGTGTGTATGTGTGTGTGTGTGTGTGCGTGTCTGTGTGCGCGCACGTCTTTATATTTCTGTGTTTGCGTGTATAGATGTATGTGTACACAGGGTAATTGTGGGAATAAGAAGTTGTGACACTAAGTGTATCCAGGCAATACAACGCTGCACGTTGTTTCTACTTTTGGCACCAGGCCAGCAAATTACCCAGTGTATTACTGGTACTTTATTTTATCAAAGTTAACCTCGGTGGGATTTGAACTCAGAATTGAAAGGACAATTAATGGGTGCTACTTTAGGCACATGGCCACCAAAGTTAGGGGAGGTGAAAGACCCGAGTTCATTACTGGTACTTTATTTTAACAACCACGTAAGGATGATTCGATATATATTAAATAATGCATATATTTATATTCATGCGTAACTATATAGAGACACGTGCATATACGCATATATACACCCATACACACACCAACACACACACACAGATATACACCCATATACACCCATACACACACCAACACACACACACACACCAACACACAAATACACACAGATATACACCGATACACACACCAACACAGACACACAGACAGATATACACCGATACACACACCAACACGCACATACACACATACACATACACAGATACACCCATACACACACTCACACACACACAATTACACGTGTGTGTGTGAGTGTCTTCGTGTGTGTGTGTTTGTATATGTCAGTGTCTTTGTGTGTGTGTGTGTGTGAGTGTCTTCGTGTGTGTGTGTGTGTTTGTATATGTGAGTGTATTTGTGTCTTCGTGTGTGTGTGTATATGTTTGTATATGTGAGTGTTTGTGTGTGTTTGAGTGTCTTTGTGTGTGTGTGTGTGTGTGTGTGTGTTTGTGTATGTTTGTGTGCGCGTGTGTCTTTGTGTGTGCCTTTGTATGTGTGTGAGTCATTATGTGGGTGTGCCTTTGTATGTGTGTGACTCATTATGTGTGTGTGCCTTTGTATGTGTGTGCCTTTGTATGTGTGTGAGTCATTATGTGCGTGTGTCTTTGTATGTGTGTGAGTGTCTTTGTATGTGTGGGAGTGTCTTTGTATGTGTGGGAGTTCTTTGTATGTGTGTGTCTTTGGGGAGTGGTATATATATATATGTGTGTGTGTGTGTGTGTGTGTGTGTGTGTGTGTGTGTGTAAAATTTCGTTGGATTTTCCTGTTGTTTTCTTGTATTTTCCCGCCGCTTTCCATCCCAATAACCAAAGGAGAGCAGACAAATAAGTAAAGACGAAATTATGAAATTTCTTTTGAAGTCTAAAAACTGAACGTGTGTCAGTTACTGGAACAACATGAAAAGGAAACCGAAATAACTGTTCCTCCTTCCATCACCCTAAAACCCCCGCTTACAAAAACAAACCAGCGATTTGGTCAGTCTCTTACCGAAAAGCATGTACATTTCACACAATACTTCATATCCGCTTCCTCCATTTCCAAACTCCATTTCTCATCCAATTTGTATGATTTCCCTCCTAAAATACAACCTGAAACGAAAAAAAAGGAATGCAACTGTTACAATGAAGATTTTAATTCACGTAAGCCAATTCGACATTTAACATCACATAGCGTTAATCTAGTAGTGTCTTTGATTGGAGAAACTTAACCATATCAGAGACGGTGAATTGACAATCATTAGAACGCCTGCTGGAATGCTTTGAGGTATTCATTTCATCTCTCTGCTCTCTGCTCTCTGAGTTGAAATCCCACCGAGGTCAATTGTGATTTTCATCCATTCGTGGTCGTTAAAAATTTGTAGCAGTCTAATACTGAGGTGTTATGGTCATTGATGGTACGTGTATTGTATGTGCAGATATTAAAGGTCTTTTCTTTTGTCTGGGTATTTCTTCTATTCCTATAAATAGGCAGCCAAAACGATGGCTTGACAATGTCAACTTATGGACTGGACTTGATCTTTGCTCTTTGAACTCTGCTGCTGGTGATCGAACTTTGTGGAGAGAGATATCTCCCGTTGATGCGCATTCTGCTACTGGTGGAGTCTAGCGTCACAAGAAGAATACTGAGGTAGATTCTTACTTTGTGTCTCTCACTTCCATTCTCACATTCTACCCTTCTCTGGCAAAAATCTGTATTATTCAGACATGGAGAGGAGATGGGCTGCGCCAGGTTTTAAAAGGAAAATTCCTAGCGACGCCGTATGTCAATGCGGTGCCCCTACGACTCTATCAGAAGTTATGGGTCTATACATATATCCTAGGTATCGCTACAGATTTAACTCTCTACTGTAAGTTAACAAAATATTCAATGATTATAAAATGTTGCCCCTATAACATCTTTTTTACAGTTAGCTAAAATGGATTATTTTAGTTAAGTGCCTTTGCTCAGGTAAGGTTTTGAATTGGGAAATTTGCCGTACCCTTTTCATCTTCCCCAACCTTAACATATCGCTAAAACCCACAAGGCCACAACAGCCATCATAACCTCCACAACTATCACCACAATCAGCATCACCTTTACTATCACTAACGACATCCCCCACTAACAACCTCACTCTCACGACTACCAAGAAACCAAACTGAATGAGATGAGGGCCATGTACAGACTAGAAGCACTGGACACTTAGGACACTTATAGCTGATACACACACACACACACACACACACACACACACACACACACACACACACACACACACACACACACACACACACACACACATATATATATATATAATACATAGGCCAGACCAAAAACAGCCTCCGCCAACGCATGACTGCCCATACATCCCAAATTAAAATACGGGAATATGTCGAGGAAGGGGAGTTGTTGATGGCTGTATTCCATCGTGAAGTTAATATTCCTGTTGAGCCCATTTATAAGGGTGTGAAATTCTCTAACCACAACAACGAAACCCACAGTAAAAAAAATGCGATAGACCCAACTGTGGCATATGCATCAACCTAATAGAGGGTTCGGAATTCTATTTCAAAGAAGGACAACGTTTTATAGTAAAACACAATTTCACATGCGCATCAGAAAATCTAATATATG
>OZ024753.1:17192577-17195077 GCA_964016885.1 Eledone cirrhosa | reverse complement strand
TGACCCCCCAGTAGCCTCTGTCTCACAGCATGAAACGCCACATCCTTTCTCTGGCCCAGCAGTCCAATCATCACCACTGCCAACATCTCTGCCTACTACTACTACTACAACATTTTTGTCTACTGCTATGTCAAGGAATTTACCTTCTAATACCAGAACAAGAACTCTCCCTCCCACAGTCCACAAAGGTCGTCAAATCCTACCCAAACCATCATCTACACCTCTCACAACACCCACACCCATATACCCACCCACTCGAAACCCCATCATTTGCCGCTACTCTCTACGCTATAGAATATGTACGGATAGTGGCTGCAAATTCACCCATTTACCTAGGACAAAACGATCTATCCCCACAAACAGCCACCACCATAATACATACTCTAATTTAACACCAACACAACCACCAATAACTCAAACAAGGAATCCACAAATCTGCCGTTTTTCCCTGCGAGACAGATTGTGTTTAGACCGGGATTGTCCCTTTACCCATCTCCCGGGGACCCGTCGGATAAATGAAAATAAAATTAAAAATAAAAGCAAAAACAAAAACCATAACCTACATAAAAATAACCACTACCACAGTCACCAACAGTCTTCTAAACAGGAAACTTCTTCCTCTTTTTTAGCCATAATGAATCTGGCAAAAGAACTGGAAAAAAACATTCGAGCTATCACCCAGCACCACCCTCCACTATCACCCCACTGCACAAACTCCCATTGCTGCCATTAACAAACAAACAAATTAACAACACACCAAAACAATTAAAACCATCCACTCTCGCCTCTACATTTTTGCTTAACGCCCAAGGCATCAGCCCTTCCACCAATACTCAAAAATGGAAGATCAAATTCCTGGAGGACTGGATTGATGTCCATCCAAACCACATCCCTTTCTTCGTCCTCACTGAAACCCATCTCAGTAACCTCCACTTGGAAGCCGAGGTGAAAGTGAAAAATTTCAAAGCCATCCGTGCTGATCGCGCTGGCAGAAGAAAGGGCGGAACTGCCATTTATGTCCATAATTCTTTCTCAACAGAGGCTATGAACATATTCACTAATGGATACTGTGAGGCAGTCACTGTATTCAGTCAAACCAACAACCTATTAGTAGTTGGGCTCTATAGGCCACCCCAAACGCCTGTACCATGCTTCAAGGAATGCCTCAACAGCATAAAGTGTTTCATCCAAGAGTGTCACCCTGACAACATCTTAATGATGGGGGACTTCAACCTCCCCGGAGTTGACTGGTCCACAAACACCCTGCCACCAGGTTCTTCTGCCTCAACCTCTGACAGGGAAGCTGTGGAATCGCTTCTTGACTTCATGGATGATTTCTTCCTATCCCAACTAGTGCTCGAACCAACGAGGTGCCACAAAAACGTCCTAGACTTAATTTTCAGCAATCACACTGACAATATCCACAATATTGCAGTGGAGAAAACTCTACTCTCTGATCATGACATGGTTCTCTGTGATCTGAGATTCCACCGTCCAATATACAAACCCAATGTCATTTCTCCTGTCCATCCGTTTGACGCTATGGATTTCCACAATGCAAACTGGGAAGCGATCAGTCATGATCTTGCACATGTCGACTGGTCCTTCACGCACACTCATACACCCACTAACATCAAAAAGTCCTGGCAGACATTTGTGGACACTGTTACAAACATATGTGCTAAACACACCCCATTAAGAACTATAAACAAATCTAAGAGCAGAATCCCTAGAAATAGAAAAACGCTCATCAGAAAAATTAAGAGAACGAACAAAAAAATCAACAATCTGAAATACTGTCAGCAGCAACACATCAACTTGACTGCCATTTCATCACTAGAGATTAAAAAACATAACCTCCAAAACAACATAATGTCCCTCATCAACAATCAGAGAAGAGCTGAAGAGGCCTGGGCCATTGAGAAGATCAAACTCAATCCCAAAGTGTTCTTTTCATTTGCAAAAAAACACAAAATCACTGGCTCTACTGTTGGCCCTCTAATTGATGAAAATGGCACTCTTCAAGACAATGCTAAAACTATGGGTGAGATACTGCAGAAACAATACTGCTCTGTTTTCAGCAATCCTGATATGGCCGATCTGGGCTGTATCGGCGATGTTACTCCCCATTACACCTTATCGGACATAACGTTTGGCGCCCCTGATGTCTTGGCGGCAATAAAGGAAATCAAGCATAATTCAGCAGTAGGTCCCGATAGGTTCCCTGCTTGTGTCTTGAAGGCGTGTCAACACCAACTTGCTTCTCCTCTTGCCAATCTGTGGCGGAACTCACTGGATGCTGGATATGTGCCAGAAAACCTTCTATCCCAGTCTGTTGTCCCAGTTTTCAAAAAGGGAAACAAATCCCTTGCCGTGAATTACCGTCCAATCTCACTCACCTCTCATATCATTAAGGTATTTGAGCGAGTGGTGAGATCGCGAATGACCCACTTCCTTGAGAGTAACAATATGCTGAACTCCAACCAGCATGGATTCCGTA
>OZ024753.1:17177577-17180077 GCA_964016885.1 Eledone cirrhosa | reverse complement strand
AAGGCAAGAATTCGGTATAAATAGCGTCAGACATTTCATCCGGCTTTATAACAAATCTACCAATTTACTGCTTGAGAAAAGATAGGCATATTTAATAACACATTCCTAGGTACATTATGCCTGAAATAGCCTAATAACTGTTAGATGGCTTTTGGTGATAGACCTTCTTCTACTTCTTCTTCGTCACCCACTTATTCCCGAGAGGGTCGTGGCGGCAGAGTCCTCAAACACTCCTTCCAGCGGATCCTATCAGAAGCAACTCTCTCCAATTGATCCAGCTGGATCCCCAAACGTGACCAGCCAAGCTCATGGATGTTATCCAACCATCTTACTTGGGGTCTACCCCTGGGTCTCGTGCTTGTTAGTTTTGCCCGTTAAATCTATCCAGCAATTATTACCTGAGACAATCTAACCACATGCCCATACTATCGGAGCTGTGATCTCTCAATTCAGAGAAGTAGCGGCTCTCCCTGGAATAACTTTCTGACCTCCGAGCTACGCACTCTATCGAGTAACGTTACACCAGCGAACCTTCGTTGGAACCCCATTTGGGCCGCTTGTATTCGCGATTCTAGATTTGCTTATTTAAATCCAGGAAAACAAGACTCAAAAAAATTGTCTACAAAAAAAGTCACAGAAGAAAAATTTACATTTTATTTAGATACAATGGAAAAAAAGAGCAATATATTTAAACCAGAGTAAAATAACATTTAGAAAGATACGAGGCTTAGTTCATAGGCTGACCAAGATACTCTCAAGGAATGACCAAATGAGGTTTATTTTTCAACATAGTCCCTGGAAGGAAACAATGCGGTTATTAATAAGAAGAGTTGCAATTAATGCATGCAAGATTTCACAGCTTTAGCATCACTGTTTCATAGTCATTCCATGAACCTTTCAGTCGACCCTCATAGATCACATTGTCACGTTATAAAGTGACAACTTCAGTATGTTAGGTAGACCACATTGTCACGTTATAAAGTGACAGGCTTCAGTATGTTAGGTAGGCCACATAATGAGATAAAGCCGACTAGACATGAATCTACATCTACACTTATTCATATCTTAGAAAGAAACAATGCAGATATAAATAAGAATAGTTGAGATGAATGCATGCAAGATTTCACAGCTCTAGCATCACTCCTTCATAGTCAGCTTATGGTCTTTTCAGTCCACTCTCATAAGAAAGTAATCACTGAACACAACAAACGTTTTAAACCGGATTGTCAGTGTTTTCGGTATTTCCCTTATACCTTGTTAGGTATAAGTTTCCACAGGTTTAAATAAATTACCTTTTTTATGGTATTGAAATAAAATGCACCTTATTTTCTCCTGAAATATTTTTTCTATTAATTTTTTTTCTTCCTCGTGATTTTCTTTCTGTATCCTATTACAGGTAGGTATCTTTCACTGTCTGTTTATTGAAATATCTTCTGAGACAAATTAGCGAAAGGTACAATTGACATCTATATTAGAGCCTCGCAGCTAAAAGTTGGCAAGTTTAACAAAAGTCGGGAATGACGTTGTCTCATTGTATTGCTACTGAGTTTTATAGTTCATGTCTAAGACTTGTTGGGAAAGAGATTGAAAGAGGGAGAGAGGAGAGGGGCAGACACACACATGTATGTATATATATATATATATATATATAGGTAGATAGATAGAGAGAGAGAGAGATAATAGGTAGATGAAAGTGGGAGGGGTGAGACGTGACAACAATAGTTTATATGTGTGTGTGTGTGTGTGTGTGTGTACTTTATAAATAACAATCAAAGAGTGTTTTAATAGTGTTATTTATAAAGTATTTCAGCTCTATTATATTTATTTTACATTGAACTACACTCATACTTGTAACTGGATAATATTTAATATTTAATATTACCCACATTTTTATATTTATATATATATATACTACAATTATATATATATATATTAATACAATTATATATATATTAATACAATTATATATATATATACTACAATTATATATATATATATATTAATACAATTATATATATATATATTAATACAATTATATATATATATATATTAATACAATTATATATATATATATATACTACAATTATATATATATATATACTACAATTATATATATATATATTAATACAATTATATATATATATATACTACAATTATATATATATATATACTACAATTATATATATATATATATATATTAATACAATTATATATATATATATACTACAATTTTATATATATATATATATATACTACAATTTTAAATATATATATATACTACAATTTTATATATATATATATATATATACTACAATTTTATATATATATATATATATATATACTACAATTTTATATATATATATATATATACTACAATTTTATTTATATATATATATATATATATATATACATACTACAATTTTATATATATATATATATATATATTAATATATATACTACAATTTTATATATATATATATACTACAAATATATATATATA
>OZ024753.1:17147577-17170077 GCA_964016885.1 Eledone cirrhosa | reverse complement strand
TGTTTATTACTACATATATTATTGTTATAAGGCTCAGTACTTATACTTTCAGCATGTTAATTACAGGGTTTCAGTATGAGTTATTAACTCTACATTTGATTTATATATATATATATATATATATATATATATGTGAGAAAAACCACAGACCCTCCACCTCAACTCTACTTTTGAAAAGCAGAAGAACTGCGAAACCGGTAAAGAACCAAACAAATATATATATATTTTTTTAAATACGACTCCAATTGCATTTTCGATTTCATCTTTTTTTCTTTATACTTTCACTCTTGCAGGACACCTCGGTTATTTTTCATTTTGTAAAAAATACCCCACTTTCTAATAATATATATATATATATATATATATATATATATCAAATGTTAATTTATGTGCGAGTGTCCGCATAACTTTCTGGTTTCAATAATTGCAAGCATTGTACTTAAGTATTAAATTTAAAAAAAATGGAAATATCAAATAAGTTGATGTAAGTTTGTATCATTCTCCCTTGAATAAAGAAATTTTGACTTTTAAGTAATTCCTTACACTGGACACTCTTGGAATAGGGGTCATGGGGTACCCTAAAGCCAGTAAAAATATTGCCTTGTCCTATTTATGTATCATATTTACACGTGTGTATTATATTTACACGTGTGTTTCATATTTACACGTGTGTATTATATTTACACGTGTGTTTCATATTTACACGTGTGTATTATATTTACACGTGTGTATCATATTTACACGTGTGTATTATATTTACACGTGTGTATCATATTTACACGTGTGTTTCATATTTACACGTGTGTATTATATTTACACGTGTGTATCATATTTACACGTGTGTATTATATTTACACGTGTGTATCATATTTACACGTGTGTATCATATTTACACGTGTGTTTCATATTTACACGTGTGTATTATATTTACACGTGTGTATCATATTTACACGTGTGTATTATATTTACACTTGTGTATTATATTTACACGTGTGTATCATATTTACACGTGTGTATTATATTTACACGTGTGTATCATATTTACACGTGTGTATCATATTTACACGTGTGTATTATATTTACACGTGTGTATCATATTTACACGTGTGTATCATATTTACACGTGTGTATTATATTTACACGTGTGTATCATATTTACACGTGTGTATTATATTTACACGTGTGTATTATATTTACACGCGTGTATCATATTTACACGTGTGTATTATATTTACACGTGTGTATCATATTTACACGTGTGTATTATATTTACACGTGTGTATTATATTTACACGTGTGTATCATATTTACACGTGTGTATCATATTTACACGTGTGTATTATATTTACACGTGTGTATCATATTTACACGTGTGTATTATATTTACACGTGTGTATTATATTTACACGTGTGTATTATATTTACACGTGTGTGTCATATTCACAAGTGTACTTACAGCTCTAGTACTGTTCCGGTCACCATACAATATTTTCCATGCCTCCCTCTATTATTTTTTTTCTCTATCTCTGGTTCATTTTCTTCGTGTTTGTATGTATTTCTACTCCTTTCCTTCCTCTTCCTCCTCCTTCTTCTTCTCCCCCTCCTCCACAACCTCTTCTTTTTCTCGTCCTCCTCTATATTCTTCTTCCTCCCCCTCCTCTCCATCTCCTCCACCTCCTATTTGTTCTTCTTCTGCTCCTCTTCCTCATTTTCCCTTCTATTTTTATCATCATTCAAAAGTAGAAACAATTATTATTATTTTTATCATCAGGATGTTAACCCCGCCGAGGTTAACTTTGCCTTTCATCCTTACGGGGTCGATAAAATAAAGTACCAGTAATGTACTGGAGTCGATTTAATCGACTTACCCCTCCCCCAAAATTGCTGGCCTTGTGCCTATATAAGAAACCATTATTATCATCAGGGCGGTGGATTGGCAGTATCGGTGGAGGTTCGGACGCCATGCTTTGCAGCACAGAGTTACGGCTCTTGCCATTCTGAGTTCAAATCCCGCCGAGGTTAACTTTGCCTTTCATCCTTACGGGGTCGATAAAATAAAGTACCAGTAATGTGCTGTGTAATTGGCCTTGTGCCAAAAGTAGAAACAATTATTATCATCAGGATGGGTGATGTTGCTGCTGATGATTTTTTCGTTATTATTATTATTGTTGTTGTTATTTGTTTTGTTTTTGTTTGTTTTTTTGTTTTTTTATTGTTTATTTTTGTCTATGTTGAGAAGTTAATCATTTTCACTACATCGTTATGTGACATCCATTTTCATGAGATAACATGACATCACGAACATCACAGCACTTCACACCTCTCACACCTACACATCTGAGGTTTTTATGCCTGTCTACAAAATCTCACAAATCTCATTATACTACATAAGCAATACTTGTAAAGCCTGCTATGAAAATAAATAAAAACGCTATAGAACAGCTATAAACGCCTGTTTATGAACTGGTGGTGGTTTGGGCCATTCAACCAAGATGGGAGAATTCCTAATTTACTTTATACAAAACCAAACCGCCTTTATGTCTGTCTGTCTAACAGGATTTTGATTTTAGACTGAAAGGACTCTAAATTTAAACTTCTTCCGTCGTTTTAGGCTAAACATTACATAAATAGTTATAATATGAGAGAATGTTTCAAGAAATTGTGAACTGAGTGAAGGTCAGCGAAAAATACTTACAGCAGACGTTTAAAGAATAATGATACAATCACTCACACACACATACATAGCGATATATATATATGTGTGTGTGTGTGTGTGTGTGTGTGTGTGTGTGTGTGTGTGTGTGTGTGTGTGTGTGTGTGTGTGTGTGCGTGTTTATCCCGGATTCAATCGGGGGTAACCTCAGTAAGTAAGGTACTCAATATATAGCAGACTATAAATATTTTATATATATGTGTATATATACATATTAATGAGAATAGAGCTGTGTGGTTACTGATAAAGGGTATTAGAAGGTAAGGGGACACAAACAAGAGGTGGACAATCTCTCTTTGTCAGTAGTTAACTACGGGTCACAGATGTTTCGACGTATTTTTAACTATACATCTATCCGTAGCGTGCCCATAGCCTTTTATCTATCAACAGGCCATATATATGTGTGTGTGTGTGTGTGTCTGTATGTAAAAGGTAAACAGAAATAACAACACAATCGGTACAGTATATGGAAGGAATATATTAGGTTAACGCTTGATATAGTGGGAAGAGGGTCTTAACGTTTCCGGCGCTAGTCCTTCATCAGAAGAAAGAATGAGAAATTAGTTAGATTGAAGGGACGAGTGGGGTGGAATTGGAAAAAATGTCTTTAGATAAAAATAACAGATCCATTCATGTTGACATCTCATATATATATATATATACACATATATATATATATATATATATATATATATATATATATATATATATATATATATATATATATATATATACATATATATATATATATATATACATATATATATATATATATATATATATATATACATATATATATATATATATATATATATACATATATATATATATATATATATATATACATATATATATATATATATATACATATATATATATATATATATACATATATATATATATACATATATATATATATATACATAGATATATATATATATACATAGATATATAGATATATATACATAGATATATATATAGAAAATAGATAGATAGATAGATAGATAGATAGATAGATAGATATGTTTCTTTTATTTGCCACCAGGGCATCAAAAGTGGAACAAGTACAATGGGGGGAGTTTACAAAACAAGGCGTCCTCAATAAGGAGGAGGCAATAACAATATATAAAAATAAAATAAAATATAACAAAAAATAAAATGTATAACAAAGTCCTCAATAGAGAGGAGGCGCCTTGGGGGTCGCACACACCCCCGAAAAAAGTGTGCAACCCTTTTCCACAGGAGCACAGAGAAGGGGTGCTCCTTTGGTCTTTCATCTTCCTCACCTATAGTCTGATGTAGAGTGAAGGCCCATTCACACGGGCCATTCTCGCCACTTTCACCCATCTTTCATAAAAACGGCTGGGGTGCAGCACCTCTCTCTCCATCCTGATCCTTCTTCCGAAATGATATCGGAAGAAACGGACCAGTTGTTGGCCAGAGAGAAAGGTGTCTGACCTCAGTCCTTTCAGACGCGTCCACCATACAACCTCTTTCGCCATGGCTATTACGCACAGAAACACCGCCTCTTCTTCGTTTTTGAAGAGGAGAGGCGGCTTGATCGTTACAATAGACTCGGTGCTCAACCGGATCGGTCCCACCCTTGACAGCAGTTGTTCGACATAGCCCCACAGATCGGCAGTGTACCAATGCGTGTGCAACGGTTTCCTCGTCGCACACGCATCTGGGACAGATCTTTTTTGAGGGGTCCCTACCTGGGCGCCCGTGTCTGTAGAGCCTTTCTCGAACGGGCAGAGACCTTCTGTAGCATTGCCAGGCCAGGGACCTCTGGAAGTTATCCATGGGTCCCGGGCTGAATGTCCTACCAAACAGGTTGGCCAGTTCGTCTTCCTCCATGCCTAGGGCTTCTCCGAGGGCGTCGTCGCACCTGCTAACCACCAGCCCTCTATAGAATGACGAGGTGGACTTTCCACTGACAGCCGGGTCCGCCTACCAGAGAGCCGTGAGCGCCTGGGCACACTCGGTGTGCCAGGCGCCCAGTTAGATAGATAGATAGATAGATAGATAGATAGATAGATAGATAGATAGATAGATAGATAGATAGATAGATAGATAGATAGATAGATAGATAGATAGATAGATAGATCATTTTCGTCCCAATTTACACGAGCTCCATAACATCTGTAATTCAACTGCTTAACGGGTTTCCGATAAGAATTGACTATATTATACAATCTTCTTCTTCAGATTCCCTTGCCACTCAGGGACCAGCGTTTACAACCCTCGGACCTGCTTCCAGGCCAGTCTCATGTTTACCAGGCTTTCCTCCACATATCTCAACCTGTTCTTAATAGATCTCCCTCGCTTCCTTATGTCCTCATTCTGGCTTCTGTTCGAGGGAGGCTCTTATTGGACTCTGTGGGACATGCGTAGCAAATGGCCAACATTTTTCGCTGTCGTACGGTGACAGTATTCCGCCAAATACTCAACTGGGCCCATTCCATAACCTCAACGTTTCTAATGCGATCATGGCAAAAGAATCTTATGTATGGTCTTGAAACAAGGTCTCTGTAACCCGTCTCTAGTTCTGTACATTCTACAGGTCTTTTAAAATGTCTCACTGTATAATGACAACAATATGCATTCAATTTACGCGATATCTGTACAATAGCAATATAATGGTTGTACAAGATCGTAACGTTGGTGGTACGGTAAGCAAACTTTAAAATCAGCTTTATTATAAGCCTAACGTCTAAAATGATGTAGAGGTTGTGCATTGGTGGAGAAAATGTCAATATGTTCATATGTAGGATAACAGTGAAGACATAACTTAATAAGGATATGATGACTTTTACAGAATATACACTTTCTGCACTTCCTATTTTCTTGGTAAAGCGACCCATTACCATCTCTGTCAGAATAATTTTATCGACACCAGATGTTCAAAGAAAACAACCTTTACCTTCTTATTTCTCTTTCTTTTTTTCTTTGTTTCCTCGGTTTTATTTCTTCCGTCTTCTCACAAGATAACTGTTAACTTTTAACGAGAAATTACTAGCATCTCCCACAAAATATCTAAACTCTATTAATTCTAATAGGAAAAGCTGAGAAAGAAGATCAACTTGCTAACTCTTGCAGTGTAAGCAATAACTTTAGAAGGAAAACTTTCAATTTTTTTCTCTCAATCTTTAGGCCAGGACACGATTTGAACTCAGAATGCAGAGGACTGGAATAAATATAAGGTATCGTGTGCGACACTCTAACAATTCTGCCAATCCACTGCCCTATTTTCTAGTGGTAAGGGTGTTGGACTTACGATCATAATGTCGTGGGTTTGATTCCTGGACTGGGTTGTGTGATGTGTTCTTGAGCAAAACTCTTCATTTCACGTTGCTCCAGTATACTCAGCTGAAAATGAGAACGAGTAATAGCTGAGGGTTTAACCCTGCGATAGACTGGCGTCCTGTCCAGGGGGAAGTCTTGTATTTTCAGTCGCTTCACGCCCAGGAAACCAGGATAAGCACGGGCCTGGTGAGCCTCGGGGCTCGAAAAAGACTTTAGACTGCCCAGGACTGTTACATCATTGACCTCCGAAACCATACAAAGATAACCTTGGTGCGATAATGACAGGAAAATAGAGACAACTACGGCAAGGTATTCCCTCTTACGCTCTAACTTATCGGATAATTGGCTAAAGAGACAGAATTGCACTCCATGACTTTCATGCCGCATCATTCTAAATTCAAATCTCAGCGAGTTTAAAATGTTCTAATTGATACAAATACCACAATTGTTTGTTAGTTATTGATTAGTTATTGGTTAGTCTTACGTATTGATTAATTATTGATTAGTCTTACGTATTGATTAATTATTGATTAGTCTTACGTATTGATTAGTTATTTATTAGTCTTACGTTCAACAAACTTGACTCCTCATTCGGTACCGCCAGATATGCTGAGGTGTGTTGATAAAGTCTTATTGTTGACTGCGTCATTTAAAATTTAAATGACGGTTCTCAACCTTTTTTTCGCTGTGGACCACCAAAATAAGTAATTTTTCCTGTGGACCACCTAAACTTTTAAATCTTTTGTAATAGAACTGCTACTTATAAGCATCACTAGATGTTTTTTTTTCAATGAATTAGAAAATGCTATTATCATGTCGCAGTGCCTAAAAATTTACGCAAATAAACAGCTGAAGTCGTACTTATGCGAAGAATAAGAACAGCGCTTTAAGTCAAATGCATGGATCAAAAAAGAATTTGTTATTGCACCAAGCAACGCATAACTTATTCGTTATTAATTTGAATGTTTTCGATTTCATATCTCAGCGACAAATATGAAGCATTGATGTTGAGAATAAGTTTCTACTTCTAATTAGTAAGATCAATTTGATTGGTCAATACCATTTACACTGTGGTAATGAAGGGTCTTCTGCGCTGGATAAAAAACCATATCTGATATAATCTGAGTTATATCGTCTACAAAATCTTTCCGATTCGGTGAACGAAGAATTTAGAGAACGTTTTTTCCATATCACTGACAACAAAATTTCTACAGACTACAATTAGACTAACACTTGCGTAAAAATGTACATACCTGGAGAGATAATAGGTTATGTTGGGTAAGCCGTAAGAACTGATGTTTCGCTAGTAATCCTCAATTCAAAAGTCAGGTAGAAAACACGATCGTGTCGACCGGTCGAGAACACGCGATTTGTTGTGTGTTTTTATGCGCGTTAACGCCTGTACGCGTCTGTACTTGTCTGGTACGCGTCTGTGTATGATTGGATAGCTAATCGTGCAATAGGAAAGACGTGCACTCACAGGTGCGAGGTGTGATGAGGCATGTTTCGTTGGTGTGACGCGTGCGTGTACGGAAGAACTTAAATTTTTCTTTCTGTGGACCACCTGAATTTTCCTGTGGACCACTAGTGGTTCACATGGACCAGGTTGAGAACGCCTGATTTAAATAATTGTTTCTACTTTTTGGCACAAGGCGAGCAATTACCCAGTATAATTACTGGTACTTTATTTTATCGAACCCGTAAGGATGAAAGGCAAAGTTAACCTCGGCGGGATTTGAACTCAGATCGTAAAGGGACGTAACTATGCTGGAAAGCATGTCCGACCCTCTACCAATTCTGCCAATCCAACACCTGATTTAAATAATGTTTATTCTTATATTAATGAGGCCGTAACACTCTATAGATTCGCTGAGAAACCCTCGTGAGATTACAGCGTGTCTTGGGCACATTAAACCTGGCAGAGCTCATACTCTCTCCAGGTCGGAACACAGCTGGTTTATTCCAGAGAAGGAGAAAGAAATATAGAGGGAGAATCGACCCAAGTACTGAACTGGGACTTTTTAAACGGCCTCGAAGGGATGAACGTGAAAATTGAATTCTGTGGGATTTGAATTCAGAAAGCATATATAACTAGAATACCACAAAATATTGTATCTAACGACTCTGTCAATTCACTGTCTCTTATAGTAACGAGTTTAGGCACAAGGCCAACAATTTTGGGGGGAGGGGAATGTCGATTGTATAACCCCAGTGCATTACTGGTACTTCTTTTTATGGACCCCGTAAAGATGAAAAAGTAGAAGCTAACCTCGACAGGATTTGAACTCAGAGCGTAAAGGAACGTAACTCTTTACCGTAAAGCATGTTATATGACGCTCCACCGATATTGCCAACCCACCGCCCCAATATACCTATAAATAATTGTTTCTACTTTTGGCACAAGGCCAGCAATTACCCCAGTGGATTACTGGTACTTTATTTTATCGACTCCGTAAGGATGAAAGGCAAAGTTAACCTCGGCGGGATTTGAACTCAGAATGGCAAGGGCCATAACTCTATGCGTCAAAGCATGGCGTCCGACCCTCTACCGATACTGCTAATATAAATAATTGTTTCTATTTTAGGCACAAGGCCAGCAATTACCCAGTACATTACTGGTATTTTATTTTATCGACCCCGTAAGGATGAAAGGCAAAGTTAACCTCGGCAGGATTTGAACTCAGATCGTAAAGGGACGTAACTATGCTGGAAAGCATGTCCGACCCTCTACCGATACTGCCAATCCACCGCCAATATAAATAATGATTTCTGATATCGGTATAAGGCCAACAATGTTGCGGGAGGGTAAAGTTAATCAAATTGACACGAGCGCATTACTGGTATTTCATTTTATTGCCCCCGCAAAAATGAAAAAGAAAGCTAACCTCGGCAGGATTTGAACTCAAAACATAAAGGGATGTAATTCTATGCCGTAAAGCATGATGTCCGATGCTCTACCGACACTGTCAATCTACCGCCCTTACCTCCTCTTATATTGATACAATCTTGTCATATTTATATTCATTCGTATCCTAATAATACACTGCCATATAGATAATATTTATTCAACCCCCAGACACACACAAACACTGCATTTAATTTAATCCATTATTATTTTTACATTGATATCAAAGTCTTTACTGATAGACAAAAGTTTACATAAGTGATATTCAATTCTAGCATATCTCTGTTTGAATTATGTAAGAGGTCAGGTTTGTGTACGTGTATTGGGGTTGTGGAGAGGTGGTGGTATGATTTCTGGTTTAGAAACAGTAAAACTAGGCAGGAAGGAGACGAAAGGTATTTTTCTTGCTAGATTAATCACAGAACTATAATATCACGGCTGGATAAATTGGAAAGAACAGGAGTGGGCTGTGAAGAAGGTTGAACTCACTCTTATAGAATAATAATAATAATAATAATAATAATAATAATAATAATAATAATAATAATAATAATAATAATTTACCACATTCTGAGAAATGGTATGAGCATAGGCCAGAGGCGGTGATGGAGAACAATCAGGTGAAGGTGCTGTGGGATTTTAGGATACAGACGGACAAAAAACTGGAACACAATAGACCTGACCTGGTGGTTGTGGACAAAGAAAAAAGATCGTGTCTGATTGTGGATGTGGCCTGCCCGTTCGACACGAGAGTGCAAGAGAAGGAGAGGGAGAAAATTAACCGATACCAGGACCTAAAGTGGGAGGTGAAAAGGATTTGGAATTGCCATGAAGTCAAAGTGATCCCGATTGTCATAGGCGCACTGGGGACTATCTCTAAAAGTTTCCAGGGATGGTTAAAGAAAATCGGCCCCTTCACGCTTTTTGGAACGCTTCAAAAGGCATGCTTGCTTATAACAGCAAGAACCCTCCGATACGTCCTGAATATCTGAGGCTGCAGGTAGTGGCTTGATATTCAATCCAACGGACTTTCCAGTTAACCAACATCAATGACTGAGATTCAAGGAATAACAACAATAATAATAATAATAATAATGATAACCATGAAATCAAGGTCGTTCCGATTGTCATAGGCGCACTAGGTACTATCTCAAAGAGTTTCCAATGATGGTTAAAGAAGATTAGTCCAGCCCCGCTTTTTGGAACACTTCAAAAGGCATGCTTGCTGGGAACAGAAAGAACCCTCCGATATGTTCTGAATATCTGAGGCGGCAGGTAGCGGCTTGATATTCATTTCAACAAACTTTCCAGTTAAATAAAATCAATGACTAAGACTCAAAGAACAATAACCATGCACGGAATGCATCACCCTAAGGCAGATACAGATAGAATATTTCTCCCTAGGAAAGAAGGAGGACGTGGGTTAATCCAGTTAGACATTGCGTTGAAAACTGCAACAATTGGATTATCCACATATCTAAGGGAATCACATGATTGGATGATCAAACTCGTTTTGAAACACGAAAGCACCAAAAGATCATATTCCATTACAAAAGATGCACAAATATACAGTAATGAACTACAAATTTCAGAAGTTCCCTTTAATGCTGAAATAAAAAAAAAACACAGTAAAAGCAAATAAAGAACTGCTACAGAAACAGGCTAAGAAATGGCAAGAAAAGCCTCTGTATGGAAAATACCCAGAAAGAGCTAACAATTCTGATGTTGACAAAACTTTAACCATCAGTGGTTGGCATCCTCTGGACTGAAATCGGAGACTGAAGGACTGATTAAACCAGCACAAGATCAGTGTCTGCCAACAAAAAATGCTCAAGCCAACATAATAAAAAAATGGATGCAACCCATTGTGCCGTGTATGTAAAAAACAACCAGAGACCATTGATCATATAATTTCAATGTGCAGTCCTATAACTCCAACCGAATACCTAAACAGGCACGACAGAGCTGCACAATACATACATTGAATAATGTGTAAGCATTTTGACCTGACCCATCAAAAGAATTGGTGGAAGCATCAACCACCTCCCGTACTTGAAAAAGATCACATCTCAATCTTGTGGAACTTTAGCATCCAAACATACCGAAAAATAGATGCAAATAGACCTGATATAATACTGAAGGACTTTAAGAAGAGGGGATGCCTGCTAATTGATATGTCCGTTCCATTAGACAAGAATGTATCTACAAAAACATTTGAAAAATTGAGCACGTATAAGGACCTGGAGATAGAAATTGGAAAAATGTGGAAGTTGAGAACTAAAACAATACCAGTGGTTGTAGGCGCTCTAGGAATGATACCTAAGGGATCTAATGATTACTTATCGCAAATCCCAGGAAACCCGCGTATAGGAGAAATGTAAAAGATGTGGATTGCACAATAAATTATATATATATATATATAAGGAGTGTAACGTGTTGTTACTGTGGGTTCACCCAAGTGAGTACTCAATGCGTAGAGTAAATATAATAGTAAAAGGATCAATTATTATGCCTTCATTACGTTTATTGAGTAATAACGCGTGTTTCATTATTGATCAGCTCAAGGTTTGATCTGTATCAATCTGGCCCGATTTTGGAATCAAAAGCTCGTCGGACCACTTGAGCTGATCAATAGCGGCATGCACGTCATTACTCAATAAACGCAATGAAGGCATAACAATTCGTCCTTTTACTATTATATATATCATATGTATGTGTACAACCCCATCCAAGAATGAAATGCCAGTAGCATGGAGGGCAGTGTGCTCAATGCGTATAGCGTGCAAGAAAAGCGTTTAGAGAGGGCAAAACAAAGTATAAGCCACCATTAAATATCAAAGTTATAATTAGAGTTTAAAATAATCGTCCCTAAGATATATTTTTCAATGTTTTTATATGTCCCGAAGACAAGATTCTGGTCCTAATTTTCTCTTAATAACATGTGTATCTATGAATTGAAAAATTGATATGTACGTTTTTTGATTGAATTTTGACCTCATTCTTCAAAACAATTGTAAACTAATAAACACTTCTTCAAGAACTTTGGTTGAATTTCTCTAATTATAACTTTGATATATATAATAATAATAATTGTTTCTACTTTAGGCACAAGGCCAGCAATTACCCAGTTCATTACTGGTACTTTATTTTATCGACCCCGTAAGGATGAAAGGCAAAGTCAACCTCGGCGGCATTTGAACTCAGATCGTAAAGGGACGTAACTATGCTGGAAAGCATGGCGTCCGACCCTCTACCGATACTGCCAATATAATAATAACAATAATAATAATTATATATATATATATATATATATATATATATATATATATATATATATATATATATATATATATATATATATATATATATATATATATATATATATATATATATATATATATATATATATATATATATATATATATATATATATATATATATATATATATATATATATATATATATATATATATATATATATATATATATATATAAATTCAAAATATTAACAAATATAGACATCGTGTGATCAAGTATATTTTATTATACATATTTCAGAGCTACTGAGCTATCTTCAACAGTACTTCCTCATCAGATAAAATAAGATGATGCATGACATACCTTGACTAAGTAGATGGTTAAAATTCAGTCATGGCAACATTTTAACCATCTACTTAGACAAGGTATGTCATGCATCATCTTATTTTGTCTGATGAGGACGTACTGTTGAAGATAGCTCAGTATCTCTGAAATATGTAAAATATAATATACTTGATCACACGAATGTCTTTATTTGTTAATATTTTGAATTAATATTAATAACTCCGGAAAACCAAACTGTGGAGTGCTTCTAATCTATTGTAAAACTTTATTCATTGATTTATTCATTGAATCTTATTTAACCTTTATAAATATATATATATATATATATATATATATATATATACGATATATTAACAAATGGAAAATAAAGAATGCGACCATTTCTGTTGGAAATGGTCGCATTCTTTTAAGGGTATGTCAATATGTGTTTATAAAACTGATCTATATTATATTTTATCTGACGAAAGCGCACCATAATTTGCTTTGGTGTCCTTGAAATATGTATAATGAAATAAATATGGTTTTATAAATATAGTTTCCATTTATTAATATATTGTATTTTTACTCCAAAAATTTGTTGAGTGCTTTATATCAGTTATAAAAATATTTGCTTGTTTTATCCCAACAAATTAAATATAACTATATATATATATATATATATATATATATATATATATATATATATATATATATATATATATATACGTAATAAACTTAGGAAGATTAACAAAGAGGGGTCGAAACAATAAAGAAAAAAACAAATCAAAGACACAGAACTCCAAGGAGACGGCCTTCTGGCGGTGGGTGGGATGTGTCTCTAACTTTGAATTTTACCTACACATACATACAATACATCACTAAGTCATTTTATTACAGGAAGAAGTTCGTTTTCCGTCACAAGATCCTCTTCTAATCCTATATTTGTCCCTGTAAATAGTTATTTTCATAATTGTTTCTACTTTTTTACTTACTTTTTTATTCCTACTTTCATAATGTAACATATATTTAACCCTGTGTAATTTGTACATGCTGAACAATTATGTAAATATATTCTAGAAATAAATTATTAAAACTATCATTCTTCTTTTATCACTTACGCGTATCAATAACCTATACAAATGAAGCTACACTTATATATATATATATAACAAAGAGGGTGTGGTAAGATACCAGGTGGACCATTACGCACCAGAGTACTCAATACTTAGGGTATTTATTTGGGTAATAGGAAAAGAGTCAGGACCCCGATGGCTGAGCTACGACCGGTTCGACAGCTAAATCCGAACTCCGCCGTCGGGGTCCTGACTCTTTTCATATATATATTCTATAAGAATCCAACACACATAATTTTCAGCAAACAGGAGGAGTGGTGAACTTTGATACGTACCAAAAAGTACGAAACAGAGCTCTGTCAGTTTAACTCCCCCTGTTTGCTGAAAATTTAAATAAGTGACGTCACTATTTTAAAACAATAGCGTAAGGTCTTCAAAATGCTTTTATTTAAGCATACAGTGTATTGCAAAATACACTATATATACATTCATATATATATATATATATATATATATATATATATATAATTGTTTCTACTTTAGGCACAAGGCCAGCAATTACCCAGTACATTACGGGTACTTTATTTTATCGACCCCGTAAGGATGAAAGGCAAAGCGAGATCGTATTTCGGCTGTGATCAAAAACAAAGCGAAACGCAATTTTTGAGATATGCGGCAAGCGCTCAATGGACTAAAAGAAGACCAGAGCAATTAGCATAGGTTATAGAGGCCAAACAAACTGAAAATGGCGGTTATGAAGCTATCAGCTTATATATATAAGGATGAAAACCAAAGTTGGTCTCAGTGGGATTGTAAAGAATCCAAACAAAGATGTGATAGTTATTCGCAACCAAATGTTGTGACATCAAAATATCTTAGGTACGTTCTATATTAACATGTTGGTGCCTAAATTAATACATGTGGTCTGACATACATGTTGTCTAATATACATGTGTTCTCACGCACGTGTGATCTCACACACGTGATCTTACACATGTATGGTCTCACACACATGTGATCTCACACACATGTGGTCTCACACACATGTGATCTCACACACATGTGATCTCACACATATATGATATCATAACACATTTGGACTCACACACATGTCGTCTGACATGCATGTGGTCTCATACATGTGGTCACACACATGTGGTCTCACATACATGTGAATGTAGAAACAGAAAGAAACGTATATGCATACTCACTAAAACACATGCACACACACACTGTGGTGGGGTAGTGGCGTTGGCACTGATGGTTTTGGTGGCAATTTTGATAATACTGGCGGTGGTGGTATATATATATATATATATAAAACTAATCAGCTTATATATATATATATATAGCGAATGAAAAGTGGTAAGGAACCAGGTGGACCATAACGCACCAAAGTACTCAATACTTAGCGTAGTAGAGTGGGTAATAGGAGTAAGTAAGACCCCGACGGCTGAGCTCAAGCCGTTTCGACGGCTAATTCTGTACGTCGAAACGGCTTGAGCTCAGCCGTCGGGGTCTTACTTACTCCTATTACCCACTCTACTACCCTAAGTATTGAGTACTTTGGTGCGTTACGGTCCACCTGGTTCCTTACCACTTTTCATTCGCTATATATATATATATATATATATATATATATATATAAGCTGATTAGTTTTTTCGTTGTTTTGGCATTGTGTGGCTGGGTTTACCTGCCGCAATGTCAGAAATTGTTGTCTCACCTCCACCACATGTTATTGTACATCTGGCACCACCTACACCAAGGTTTCTATGGTAGACATTACTGTCAGAAACTCCTGTCTCACCTCCACCACATGTTATTGTACATCTGACAACACCTATACCAAGGTTACTATGGTACACACTACTGTCAGAAACTCCTGTCTCACCTCCACCACATGTTATTGTACATCTGGCACCACCTACACCAAGGTTTCTATGGTAGACATTACTGTCAGAAACTCCTGTCTCACCTCCACCACATGTTATTGTACATCTGACAACACCTTTACCAAGGTTACTATGGTACACACTACTGTCAGAAACTCCTGTCTCACCTCCACCACATGTTATTGTACATCTGGCACCACCTACACCAAGGTTTCTATGGTAGACATTACTGTCAGAAACTCCTGTCTCACCTCCACCACATGTTATTGTACATCTGACAACACCTATACCAAGGTTACTATGGTACACACTACTGTCAGAAACTCCTGTCTCACCTCCACCACATGTTATTGTACATCTGGCACCACCTACACCAAGGTTACTATGGTACACACTACTGTCAGAAACTCCTGTCTCACCTCCACCACATGTTATTGTACATCTGGCACCACCTACACCAAGGTTACTATGGTACACATTACTGTCAGAAACTCCTGTCTCACCTCCACCACATGTTATTGTACATCTGGCACCACCTACACCAAGGTTACTATGGTACACACTACTGTCAGAAACTCCTGTCTCACCTTCACCACATGTTATTGTACATCTGGCATCACCTTATACGCCAATGTGTACAAAACTGAGTACAAAACTCAATCTGTTTTCATATGAATGGGTGGCAGAACGAATTTTGAGATTTTGAGGTGTATGGTGCGCAACAGATTGGGAACTACTGGCTTATGAACTAAAGCTTGTCTCAGTACCGAGTAAATGTCAAAGATGGCGCATAAAATTGCAGAAACACGTGTCTGGCGTTCTCACATTCATAGCGAGACTCGTGTATATATTATACATATATCATATATATTTACATTTACTCCTTTATTATCAACATTTGTATACACATGTGTTCCTGTGTGAGTCTATATGTTTAGATAGGCATATGTTTGTTTTTGTGCGTGTGTGTGTGTATGTGTGTGAATGTGTCTGTGCGTATTAATGTGTGTATGTATGTATGTGTCAGTGTATGTATGTGTGCATGTATGTGTGTGTATGTGTATGTATGTGCGTATGTATGGATGTGTCCGTGTGTGTGTATGTGTATGCATGTGTCAGTGGATGTGTGTATGTGTGTATATATATATATATATATCTGCCCTTTTTCTAACTAAATAGATAATTCCTTTTCGTTTATAATCCACCGTAAACATTCTCTCCCCCTCTCTCTCTCTCTCTCTCTCTCACCCCCTCTCTCTCTCTCACCCGCTCTCTCTCTCTCTCTCTCTCTCTCTCACCCTCTCACCAACTCTCCCTCCCTCTCTCTTCATATTTCTATCATTGTTATTCTAATTCTTGGTGTTTATTTTATCTTTTGGACTCTTTATTTTTCTCCACCACCCCACCCCACATCATCATAACACCACCACCAACAACAACAATACCACTGCCATCATCACTACTACCAACGCTACTACACAACAACCACCACCGCCACTACTACCACCACCACTACCACGACTACCACCACCGCTACTACCACCACTACCACTGCCAATACTACAATCATTACTACTACCACCGCTACAACCACAACCACCACCACCACCACTACCACCACCACCACCGCCACTACCACCGCTACTACCACAACCACCACCACTACCACCATCAACAACCACACCAACACCACCACCACCACCACCACTACCATCATCACTACTACCACCGCTACTACCACTACCACCACCACTACCACCATCAACAACCACACCAACACCACCACCACCACCACTACCACCACCACTACCATCATCACTACTACCACCGCTACTACCACTACCACAACCACCACCACAACCACCATCACTACCGCTGCCACCACATGATGCTCCAGTTAAAAATATGCCACGTGTAAAGAAATTCGATCCTGTGACCTTTATTACTACCAGTAAACTCGATAATATAACTAAACTTTCTCTCCAAATAAGCTGCCCTACCTCTGCCATCAAAACACAACATGGCCGCAACATTCCGTATCAGGTATCGTTAGCAAAACAACCACTTCAACAACTGCTGGCTACAGTTAGAACTTGAGAAAAGCTGAAAAACTATAATAATGCTTTCTTCCGATTGAGGCACAAGGCCAACATATTTGGGGCGGAGTCGATTAAATCGACCGTGTGTATTACTGGTACTTTATTTTATCGACCTTGTAAGGATGAAATGCAAAGCTAACTTCGGCGGGATTTGAACTCAGACCTTAAAGGACCGTAACTATATGTCGCAAAGCTCTACAGATTTTGCTAATCCGTCAAAACGTGAAATAAATAATTGTTTCTACTTTAGGCACAAGGCCAGCAATTACCCAGTGCATTACTGGTACTTTATTTTATCGACCCCGTAAGGATGAAAGGCAAAGTCAACCTCGGCGGGATTTGAACTCAGATCGTAAAAGGTGGTAACTATGCTGGAAAGCATGGCGTCCGACCCTCTACCAATACTGCCAATAATGTTTTCTTATATAGGCACAAGTCCAGCAGTTGTTTTTTTTTTTGGGGGGGGGGGTCGATTAAGCGACCTTAGTGCATGACTGGTATTTTATTTAATCATCCTTGTAAGGTTAAAAGGCAAAGCAAACCTCAGTGGGATTTGAACTCAGAACATAAAGGCTTGTAACTATATGCGACAAACTATGTTGTCCGGCGCTCTACCGATGCTGCCAATCCACCGCCAGGAATAAATTACTGTAATAATTGTTTCTATTTTTGGCACAAGGCCAGCAATCACCCAGTACATTACTGGTACTTTATTTTATCGACCCCGTAAGGATGAAAGGCAAAGTTAACCTCGGCGGGATTTGAACTCAGTCCGTAAAGGGACGTAACTGTGCTGCAAAGCATGGTGTCCGACCCTCTACCGATACTGCCAATTCACCGCCCTTATTTATTGTAATAATTGTTTCTACGTTAGGCACAAGGCCAGCAATTACCCAGTGTATTACTGGTACTTTATTTTATCGACTCCGTAAGGATGAAAGGCAATGTTAATCTCTGTAATAATGCTTTCTGATTTAGGAAAATGGCGAAGAATTTTTAGGGAGGGGATCGTCAATAAAATCGACTCCAGTGCATTATAATATGTCTATTTCAGTATACCCATTCTACACCCTTCCATGTATCTAGCACTACTATGATTTGTGATCTTCAAGGTCCTCATATTGCTGACGTTCAATATATATATGTATATATATATATATATATATATATATATATATATATATATATATATATATATATATATATATATATATATATATATATAAAATATGATTCCAGTTGGATATCCAAATGGATATGATTCCATTTCCTCAGAGAAATAACAACCTAACCAGGAACAGGGCATATCAGAGTATTGACAATATTATACACCTCAACAACATATGTACTTGTCTATACCGCACTAATTCGGACTGCCTGGGGAGGTCACAGCCAAAGATGGCTGTCACTGAAATATATATAGCAGTAATAAACGAAGCTAAATTTTAAACATTTGACTTTTTATTTAACTTTATTTTACATTACTCCGGAGTAACCAAACCAACCTGCACACTTCGTCGAGTGCTCCAGCCTGCATACTGAGGTGTTGATATACAACCAACATATACTCAAAATCTCTCTCTCTATATATATATATATATATATATAATTTCAGCAAGATTCGGATTTCGGCAGTGGTCGAAAACAAAGCGAAACGCAATATCCGATTTATGCTAGCAAGCGCTCCATGGACCAAATAAAGACCAGAGCAATAAACATAGGTTATAAAGGCCAAACAAACTGAGATGGCGGTCAACAGCCATCAACCACCTAAGCCAAAAAGACGAGGCAAGCCAAACAGGTGAAACAAAATAATTGAAATATTTACCCGGCCCCCTGGAAAGATGGTATAATCCAGTACAGGGTTTCTGCGACACCTAAATCAATTACACTGCCTGCTTAAAATAATCTTTTGGTATAATGATTGAACAAGGCTATCACTTCGTCTATATATGAATATATATATATATAGCTGCATTGTGAAGTGTTCATTCTACTGACATGGCTATAAAATTGAGGTTTGTTTGCATAATTGCAAACGAATCGAATGTTATTATTAATATTCGAAAAGGGGTCGTGGATTGGCAGTATTGGTAGAGAGTCGGACGCCATGATTTCAGCATAGAGTTACGGCCCTTGCCATTCTGAGTTCAAATCCCGCCGAGGTTGACTTTGCCTTTCATCCTTATGGGGTCGATGAAATAAAGTACCAGTAATGCACTGGGTAATTGCTGGCCTTGTGGCAAAAGGTAGAAACAATTATTAGATGTATGATGATGATGTGTGTGTGTGTGTGTGTGTGTGTGTGTGTGTGTGTGTGTGTGTGTGTGTGTGTGTGTGTGTGTGTGTGTGTGTGTGTGTTATATTAACTAAATAGATAGATAGATAAATGTGTATATGTATACATGTATGTGCGTATATTCTGCCTTTAGTGTTGAGAGATATGCTGTGAATATACATTCGTTTATCGTATATATCCTCTCATCCTGACGATTCTTGTTTTTTTCTTTAATCAACTTTCTTCAGAGACAGCGTGAGAGAGAGGGGGAGAGAGAGGCGGGAGAAAAGGAGAGAGAGGCGGGAGAAGAGGAGAGAGAGGGGGGAGACAAAGAGAGGGAGAGAGAGAGAGAGAGAGACGCATACATACACACGTATAAACACACACACACACACATCCCTATACACATAGGACGCGTTAGGCGGTTTGTTGGTAGTGGTTAAAGAAGGGTGTTGCTTATAAAAAAATTTGTTGCCACAAATTACATGTAACAATGACAGAGAATCAGATGACAACGGAAATATTGTCAGCTTAAGTAGGGACAATTTCACGCTCAATACAGCTACAGTTACCATTGTACTTACAACTCACGAGAACAGAGAACGCGACGTTGTACACATGTCGTGTGACAAGCTTTATCAACACATAAAACTAACACACAAACAAACGAATACACATGTGTGTGTAAAGGTGAGAGTTTCTCTCTCATATATATATATAATATATATATATATATATATATATATATATATATATATATATATATATATGCAGAGGTTATATTTAATTTGTTGGGATTCAACAAGCTTAAACATTTTTATAACTGCTATAAAGCTATAAAGCACTCAACAAATAGTGGAGTAAATATTCAATATATTAATAAATGGAAACTATATTTATAAAACCATAATTATAGTTGTCTTTATGCGGGTATGTCAATATTTATAAAACAAATTTGTATTTTATCTGATGAAAGCGCACCAAAATGTGCCTTGGTTGCCCTTGAAATATATATAATAAAATAAAATAATTATGGTTTTATAAATATAGTTTCCATTTATTAATATATATATATATATATATATATATATATATATATAGTTTCCATTAATATATATATATATATATATATATATATATATATATATATATATATATATATAGACAGACTGAATAAAAATGGCGTAGACATACAACACAACAGGAGGAAAATATAACACCACTGACGATGTTGCAGATGTGCAACGAAAGATTTATGATAAACTATATATATGTGTTTGTGTCTATATTGTATCTGTATTATTTTTGACCGTCGGTCAGTCAATGGCAACATTGAGGACCGAGTAAGTTAGATTACCGATATAAAAGGCAGCGAGAAGCGAAAACCAACCAAACAGTGAGTGTGTTCTGTTATTAATTCTGGCAATATTACACAAATATGACCCTCCCCAAATATAACAATATATATATATATATATATATATATATAAGCAAAAGAGATATTCAATTTGTTAGTAATTCAACAAATATATACATATTTATAACAGATTCGAAGCACTCGACAAGTTTTCTGGAGTATAATATCCAATGATATTAATAAATGGAAACTATATTTATAAAACCATATTTATTCTATATATATATTTCAAAGGTACCAAAACTTTGGTACGCCCTCGTCAGATAAAATACAAAGTTTGTTTTATAAATATTGACATATCCAGGAATGAGATCTTAACGGTATTTCAATATTTATAAAACTTACTATGTATTTTATCTCATGAGAGCGTACCAAAGTTTTGGTACCCTTGAAATATATATAATAGAATAAATATGGTTTTATAAATATAGTTTCCATTTATTAAATATCATTGAATATTATACTCCAGAAAACTTGTCGAGTGCTCTGAATCAGTTATAAACATTTATATTTGTTGAATTACCAACAAATTGAATATCCCTTTTCCTTATATATATATATATATATATATATATATATATATATATAAGCACGATCGATGTAATGATCGAACCTGACTCTGAAATCGCAAGGTCCTCAGATACGTCTCGATTCTACGAAGCAGAGTTTCCAAATTATATATATATATATATATATATATATATATATATATAAAGAAGTTGTGGTAAAATACCAGGTGGACCATAACGCACCAGAGTACTCAATACTTAGGTTAATAGAGTTCGGATTTAGCTGTCGAAACGGCCGGAGCTCAGCCGGCGGGGGTGCTGGTTCTTTTATATATGTAAGTATGCACACGTACACATGTATATATATATATATATATACACATATATACATACATTTATGTATCAGCTGTGCTCGGGCGAGAAATTAAATTCTAATTTTACGTATTTATAAATATATATATATAACCAAAGATTAATACGGTTCATTGATTGCTCAATGAATACAGTTTTACAATAGATTAAAAGCACTCAACTAGAAAGTTTTTAATATTATTCAAAATATTAAATGAAGATATTCACATAATCAAATTATATGCTTTATTATATATATTTCGAAGGTACTGTGTTGTTTTTTCAGTACGTCCTCGTCAGATAAATTAAATGATTTGATATATGACATACCTCTACGGTATTGATAGTTCAATTCAATTTCAACTGCCAATACT
>OZ024753.1:17140077-17142577 GCA_964016885.1 Eledone cirrhosa | reverse complement strand
CGTTAAACATTACACTGTCAGTTGGATGGCTCGCTGGTTATCCTTTAATTTTTCAATACTGATATACATACACGCAAGGGACTTGTTTCGGGGGGGGGGGGGGGGGGGTTACCAGGGGACAAGTCCCCCCCCCCCCCACACACACACGTTTTCAGGAACAGTGGACAAACCATGTTTTTCCCAATTAAAAAAACCCCAAGAAAATGCCACTAACAAGCCATACATATGTGTAATACATATTTTTACATGTTTATTTATGTGTATATATTTATATGAATATATATATATATATATATATTCATATAACTATCCAAACGGAACTTGAACCGTTAAGATCTGATTCCTGGGTATGTCACTATTTATAAAACAAATTTTGTATTTTATCTGATGAGAGCGTACCAAAATGTTGGTACCCTTGAAATATATATACCGTAATAGAATAAATATGGTTTGATAAATATAGTTTCCATTTATTAATATCATTGATATATATATATATATATATATATATATATATATATATATATATATATATATATATATATATATATATAGTTGCAATCGGTATTGAATTTTGTTCGTTCGATATTTACATCCCTTTGCCAAAAATTAAAAGTTTTGTTTATTTGATATAATAAATTCTTTTTAAGCTTATTTCTTTACATCTGAACTTCATTTAAATATATAAAATTTAATTAGCGTAACATTTTACTTATTTTATAGGGTCCGGGAAAGGCACCATAAGCGATACTAACATGTTCCCTTAAGAATCAACAAATGTTGGTTTGTCCACCTCACATTTTAAAGGCAAACGAGGCCCCTATATACAAGTATATGATATATACAGGCTGCTTTTTTTAAAAAACATATTTCGTATATAAATATTCCAAACACTTCCAAGTCTAGGAGTGAGTTAATGTTATAATCTTGACAAATTTTAAGGAATAATTCTTATCCCAGAAACTACCACATATATTGCGAATTAGTGTTATAATGATTACAAATTTTGAGGAATAGTTCTATTTATTGCGAAGTAGTGTCATAATGGTGACATTTTGAGGAATAGAATCTTATGCTGCTCAACATTAAGCCTGGTCAGTCTCGTTCTCATAAACCTCGTAATTTCTGGCATATTTACATCTGAAATGATATCAATTTTTTTTTATATCATTTGCACCCTGTATACAGTACAATGATTATATATATATTATTGTTTAATGCTTGATAAAGTAGGAAAATAATATTAACGTTTCGGATGTTAGACCTTCATCGGAAAATGGAATTTAGAGATAGAAGATGAATTAGAAGGGTAGACAAGAATAAGAAAAACTAGAAAGAGAAAAACATTTACAAGATGAACGTAAGTTTGCCATTAGTCATATAATGCATAACTGATGGCTAGAAAACAAGAGGTGGGTTGTATCCGATCTTCAATTCACCTTGTCTATTCACCGCCTTTTAGGTATATTAACATTTACTACACCGTATTTCCCGGCGTTGAAGACGCTACTTTTTTCCTAAAATAAGTCTCAAAAATTTACCATGCGTCCTAGAGGCCGAAGGTTGATTATTTATTTTTTTTTTTTTTTTCAAATTTTTAATTGCCAAAATTAGGGTGCGTCCTCGAGGACGAAGCGTCTTCGGTGCCGGGAAAATACGGTATATTTTCGGTTTGTTTGTTTTCATTAATGACATGGTGTGTTTGTTATTAACAGACTATACATGCGAGATAACCCTTAGAATACTTGTGATATATTCAGCCAATATCTATTTATCTGTTATCTCTAAATATGAAGGAGTTGAAATGAAGACAGGATGGTCATGGCTGGAACATCCCAATCTAAATAGCAACTACAACAACTAAACACTTTAATTAGAGACATGATACACAGCCCATTGAATGACACATATGAAGGAGATATTGAAAGAAACGAGTGTCTGTGCGGGTGTATACATACTATATATATATATAGTGTATAGTGAGCTAATCCCCTGCGAAACGTGCGTAACAGGTCGATGCAAAATGTTTCATTCGTATCAAATCATCAGGAATGACAATCCTTTTTTTTTTCATACAAATGAAACAGTTCTAGACCTGTAGAAGCCATTTCTATATTAAATAATTGTTTCTGCTTTTGGCATAAGGCCACCAATTATCTCAGTGCATTACTGGTACTTTATTTTATCGACCCCGTAAGGATGAAAGGCAAAGTTAACCTCGGCGGGATTTGAACTCAGAATGGCAAGGGCCGTACCTCTATACGTCAAAGCATGGCGTCCGACCCTCTACCGATACTGCCAATCCACCGCCAATCCACTATATTAAATAATGATGTTTATACTCTACTAATGTATTGAGTACCTTTTTTAACTGTGGTTACACCGTATCCGCTCGGGATCTACATATATCCCATAAATTGAAGTACCAGTGAAGTCTTTGTCTTTATATAATGTATGTAAGGATAAACCAACATGACAGAGCCCCCATCTTTTCAAGTTA
>OZ024753.1:17127577-17137577 GCA_964016885.1 Eledone cirrhosa | reverse complement strand
CGCACCTCTTTATATATTTTCTTTCTATCCTCTTACGATACTGTAACCTATCATTATACATGTATTGTTATATATATATACATATATATATTCACACATTTATATATTGTTTTATATATATATATATATATATATATATATATTCACACATTTATATATTGTTTTATATATATATATATATATATATATATATATATATATATATATATGAAAAATGGCGTGCTGCGTGGTTGCAAATGGGTTACATATGAATAAAATTAGTCCTTCATCAGTGATCTTCCAACCTTCATTGGTATTTCTTCGCTTTAAAGATCATATACCTCTGGTTGGTGCGAGCAATAACTAAAGAAAGTTATTGGGACACGTAAAATAGGGTGAATCGAGCGAGATATGTAAACAAACATAGATGGTAATGCAACGGAAAGAGAGGAAGAGAAGAGACAAGTCCGTGATATCTATGAACTTAAGTTCTGTGAAATCATAGACGAGAGATAAAGACCATCCGACCTGGGTGAGATGTGAGCGAGAAAAGGATTTAACGCAGGTCAAACGGGAGGAAGTGAGAGAGGGGAAGTAGCAGAGAGTGAGTGAAAGTGTGAGGAAGAGACCAGCTGAGAGAGAGACTGGCAGAGGGGGTAAAAAGAGGGTGAGAGATACAGAGAAAGAGGAAGCAGTAAGAAAGAAACAGACAGGTCACAGCGGAGGAAAAAATATAAATATATGAAAATATATATATATATATTATATATATACATATATACACACACATTTATATATTGTTATATATATATATAATATATATATATATATATAATATATATATATATAATATATATATATATAATAAACATTCGTTGTACTGCCTCTCTGTTTTGTTCCTGTTCAAATTTTTCCATAATATATATATATATATATATATATATATATACACATATATATATTTATATATATATGTATATATATATTGTTATATATAGATCTTATTAGCCCACGTATTCTTGAGAGCGTCGTGCAGGCAGAGTCCTCAAACACTCCCTCTAGCGGGTCCTGTCAGAAGTAGCCGTCTCCAAATAATCCGACTTGATCCCCAGAGACCAGTGAAGCTCATCGATGTTATGCAACCATCTTGCGCAGGGTCTACCCCTGTGTCTCCTGTCGGTTGGTTTTTTTCCCCATATATGTGTGCGTGAGTGTGTATGTATGTGAGAGTGTGTGTGCGTGTGTATATGTGTGTGCGTATGTGTGTGTTTCAAGTTGGAATATCTAATACCAACACTCAATGTTTACGTGAAACGAGAAATATTTACTTAAAGTAAATATTTATTATAAGTAATTGATTTCTATTAAACGACTATCTTAGCAAACTTTACGAAAATAACACCCAAAATATAGAAATAAACACCAAAACCTAGGCAGCCATATTTTCCTATTAGTGATTACCCTATGTCTTACACAGTCTCTTTAAAAATAAGTGGACGTAACTACCTATTATTTTTTTATTTTTATCTCTATTCTATATATTCATAATTGTTTCTACTTTTGGCACAAGGCCAGCAAATAACCCAGTGTATTACTGGTACTTTATTTTATCGACCCCGTAACGATGAAAGGCAAAGTTAACCTCGGCGGGATTTGAACTCAGAATGGAAAGGGTCTATATATTTATATTACTTCAATATCAAAAGAAATAAACCGCTAAATTTAATAAGAATTCGCACGTTACGAAAAAATTTGACATTTTTTACCCTTTTCATATCAAACCGCCTAAAACCACACTTGGTTCTTCAATACAAAATTGTATGTTTTCTCGTATTTATATTTATCTAAGAAACAACCTTCACACATAATTTTATATTAAGATTTTTGTTATGTCCCAAACATCAGCTGAATGAGATATTTAGTTATGTTACTAAATTCTCCAATATACTTGATTAATTTCAAAATGTAATGCAACTTATAGTCAGTGTCTTTCATTAGAAACATGGCGATGAAAAGGTTGATATAAACGATTCGTTACATAGCGCTGTCTTCTAACCAACATTACGGAGTGTCTAAGAGTTGAGAAGAAACTGAATCGCTTGAAACTTTGTAACAATTAGAATCTCATGAGAGGTGTTGTGATTTAGCCAGGCACAAAATGAAGGGTCTCTACTGAAGTGAAGGATTAAGCGGCCTATACCTAGACAACATCTCTTTACCACAGCTAAGGTAGGAAATTCAGTGGGATTAAATTACCTATATCTGGACAACATTTCTTTAACATAGCTAAGGGAGTAAATTCAGTATCTTTCCCTCCACTAACATTTAAACGGACTGAAACAATACAAAATAAAGACACCATCCGCCAAAACATTTTCATCCAGTTACAGTCGATTTGAACTAACGAAAATGAGTTTCAAAAAGACACTGTATGTTATTGATAATAAGGACGAACAACTCTCGGCAGTTTTTCCTTCAGTAACAAAACTATAAGTAGGGTTTTAATTATTTTCTTTGTATTATCTAACTGAATATGAAAAAAAAAAGACACTGATTCAGAGTGAGAGCTGTAAGCCTTCTCAAATCTATGAATCATTATTATCAGATCTAAAAATACACTGACACTTATTTGTGAATAGAAAAACCACGCCAAACAAACAAACAAAAAGCGAAAAACAAACAAAAGAACGATGAAGCAATTTATTCACAAGATTTCCATAAGAATTAAGGATATGTTGCGTGAGATGAGAAAAGTACGTGAAGTTACGTTCACTTGTTTATTTACATATCAATAAGATTAAAATGACAGTCACATTTGTAAGACAATCTTAAGAAAACATTACGGCTCTTCTCTTGCAATTTGTATGTGTGTGTGTGTGTGTGTGTGTGTGTGCATTTATGAAACTCATTAACTGATAGTCAGTCGTATAGGGAGACAACAGAGAGTGATAGATATACAAACTTACATACACAACACACATATATATATACACACACACATATATATATATGTATACACACACACATATATACACACACACACACATATATATAACACACACACAACCACACACACATATATTATATATAATATATATATACACAACACACACATATATATACACACACACACATATATATATATATATACACACATATATATACACACACACACATATATATATATATATACACACACACATATATATGTATACACACACACACATATATACATATACACACACACATATATATATACACACGCACACACACATATATATATATATATATATACACACACACACACATATATATATATATATATATATATACACACACACACACATATATATATATAATACACACCACACACATTATATATATATATATATATATATATATATATATATATATATATATATATATATATATATAAAAGAGAGGGAATAGATAAGTGGATTGATACTCGTAGTTGCAATGCCCGAACTCCCTATCATGAAACTTGCGTCCTTGGACATTGACATTACATTTTACATATGGTAATTAATTACTGCATGTTTAATAGATCATATATATCTAGAGAGGGGGAGGGGAGTGTGTGTGTGTTGTGTGAAATCGAGGATAGATAAAATAGATAGATATATAGATAGATAGAGAGATAGATAGATAAATTTCTTTATTAGCCACAAGGGCACAACAGAAGGGGACAAATACAAATGGGGAGTTTACAAACAGGTCTATGAAAATAAAACTATTAATACAATAAACAAATAACAATTTAAATCCCCAATAGGGGGGGGGGGGTTACACAGGGGTTGTACACACCCCGAAAAAATGTACAAACCCTCATCTTCAGGAACACCAACAGTGAGTACTCCCGTCCTCTCTTCCTCTTTTTCCTCAACCTACAGGCTTATATAGAGAGAAGGCCCCAACCACTCGGCCATCTTTGCAACATTCACCCACCTTTTTATAAATTTTTGCTGGGGGTTACAGCACCTCTCTCTCCATCCCTGATTCTTCCTTCCAAAATTATATTTGAAAAAAACGAATCAGTTGCTCGCCGGAGAGAAAGGTGTCTGACCTCAGCCCTTTTAACCTCGTCCACCATATAACCTCTTTTCACCATAGCCATAACACATAGGAAAACCGCTTCTCCCCTCGTTTTTTGAAGGAGGGTGGGGGGTTTGATCATGACAATGGACTCGGTGGTCAACTGGATTGGTCACACCCGCGACAATAGTCGTTCTACATAGCTCCACAGGTCGGTAAACGCCCGGGCAGTGTACAAATGCGTGTGCGATAGATAGATATATAGGACTAGATGCCTATGATGGAGATGCTCGGTTTCTATCAATACCCAGACTGAATACAGTGAGTGACTAACGATGACCAGCAGGAATCAACCCATGAAAGGATCTTATGTTCCTCCCTTAACCCATTCAGTCTCTTTGAAGTCCCAAAACCCGGTTGGATCTTGTCTCATGAAATCCATTGTTCCGAAATACAATTAAACTTCTATATTAATAGAAAAACAAAACGTTTTTCGATCAAATGAGGTCTAGGTACGCTCGGTACCAAATCGTGCCCGATTCTGGAATCGATAGCTCATCAGACTTGTGGGTAACTATGTATGTATATATATATATATATATAAAATAATAATAATAATAATAATAATAATAATAATAATAATATTATTTATACTTATGTATACACTATATATAATTATAAACAGGAAAGGTCAGTAAGTCATTATCACCTTATTACCAGTAAGAAAAAATAGCTCAATGTAAATACATCAGATGTCCTTACAGAGCCGGAATATAAATTACAGAATAATCAAAACTATGTTCAAAACATTTTTATTGCTGACAAATGTTTCTTCCAAACTTTCGTTTGGGATCATCGGAGCACTAGCAATTTTATATAATATATATATATATATATATATATATATATATATAATGAAAAAAACGGAGTTAACGACTCACATTAATCCCCTGTAATTTAATGGGCTAAAGGAATATGTACCGGGCTCTTCATAATACAGTATATATGGGAAGAAAACACATAAGCGTATGTTTTGAATTACGAGGGTTAGAGAACCACTAGAGTCAAAAAACATAAAATCTACGAAAAGGGGTGGAATATACATAATAATTGAAAAGTTAAATTAAAATGTATAGAACCACCTTTATAACTATAAAACACCTCTCACCGTTACCATGAATATCAACGTTATTTTTCCAAACTAAAGAAAGCGTTAGAATATATGTTTAAAAGAAGAGGCAATGGAGAGGACTTCCGGCTAGATCCTGTCAACAAATTCTCCATATGGTTAAAATACACAAGTCTCTGATATTTGAAGGTCTAAATAGCAAACAGGAGGGGGTCACCTAGGAGCCATGACCTGAATGCAGCCCGGCCCCCCCTAGAGAATAAGAGGTTAAAGTCCAAAATTACTAGCTTGAGTGTGTTTTCTTCTCTGATAACCTTCTGCTGTTTAATTTTCTTAAGTTTCTTATTATTGGAAATTGAATATATTAACAGGATAATATTTTCTGTGTATTTATAGCACGTTAAGGGGCGAAACGTTTTGCTTGAAAAGAGTTTTCTTCACTGAAGACCTACTGCTGTCCAGCTATCCTGTCCGATTCTTCACTGAAGCCCTTCTGCTGAGAGTTTCTTCACTGAAGTCCTTCTGTTTCCCCAGCTCTCCTGAGAGTTCCTTCTCTGAAGACCGCCTACTGTCCAGCTCTCCAGGGAGTTTCTCCTCTGGAGACCTTCTGCTGTCCAGCTCTCCTGACAGTTTCTTCTCTGAAGGACCGGCCTACTGTCCCAGCTCTCCAGGGAGTTTTCTTCTCTGAAGACCTTCTGCTGTCCCAACTCTCATGAGAGTTTCTCCTCTGGAGGACCTTCTGCTGTCCAGCTCTCCTGAGAGTTAGTTCTCTGAAGAACCTTCTGCTGTCCAGCTCTCCAGGGAGTTTCTTCTCTGAAGACCTTCTGCTGTCCAGCTCTACTGAGAGTTTCTTCACTGAAGACCTTCTGCTGTCCAGCTCTCCTGAGAGTTAGTTTCTCTGAAGACCTTCTGCTGGTCCCAGCTCTCCAGGGAGTTTTCTTCTCTGAAGACCTTCTGCTGTCCAGCTCTACTGAGAGTTTCTTCACTGAAGACCTTCTGCTGTCCAGCTCTCCTGTGAGTTCCCTTCACTGAAGACCTTCTGCTGTCCAGCTCTCCAGGGGAGTTTTCTCCACTGAAGACCTTCTGCTACCCAGCTCTACTGAGAGTTTCTTCACTGAAGACCTTCTGCTGTCCAGCTCTACTGAGAGTTTCTTCACTGAAGACCTTCTGCTGTCCCAGCTCTACTGAGAGTTTCTTCCACTGAAGACCTTCTGCCTGTCCAGCTCTACTGAGAGTTTCTTCTCTGAAGACCTTCTGCTGTCCAGCTCTCCTGAGAGGTTTCTCCACTGAAGACCTTCTGCTGTCCAGCTCTCCTGACCTGAGAGTTTCTCCACTGAAGACCCTTCTGCTGTCCAGCTCTCCTGAGAGTTTTCTTCACTGAAGACCTTCTGCTACCAAGCTTTATCGAGAGTTTTATTACAACTAAGCACACTTGTTCTGTTGTTCAAACGAATGGAAACAGTCATCGTCGAGACTGGACGGATGTCCATATTGCATGTACGTGATGGCATGTGTATATGTAAGTATTAGAAGAACACCAGGAAGACATCATGCCGTATATTTCTTGCTAATCTTTCAATTAATAAATCTTTTTTCTAAATCATCTCAGTAAGATAAACAATATCTTTGTGAATGGCTTCTTTTATAGATTTTTAACAAAACAATTCATACATCGTTTTCTTCCTCCTCTTTCCTATTTTCCCTTTTACCACTTTTTACACGTTTATCACTTTTACGTTTTATCACATATTTTTTAAAATGTTATCAGTTCTCTCCCCTCTCCCTACACACATATATATATATATATATATATATATATATATAATATATATATATATATATATATATATATATGTGTGTGTGATGTGTATGTGTGTGTTTGTGTATGTATATATATATATATATATATATATATATATATTGTATTTATATATATATTGTATATATATATATTGTATAATATATATATTGTATATATATATTGTATATATATATATTTTGTATATAATATATATTTGTAATATATATATATTTTGTATATATATATATTTTGTATATATATATATTGTATATATATATATTGTATATATATATTGTATATATATATTGTATATATATTGTATATATATATATATATATATTGTATATATATATATATATATATTGTATATATATATATATATATTGTATATATATATATATATATATTGTATATATATATATATTGTATATATATATTGTATATATATATATTGTATATATATATTGTATATATATATATAGTATATATATATTTATATATATATATATAGTATATATATTGTATATATATATATATTGTATATATATTGTATATATATATATATTGTATATATATATATATATATATATTGTATATATATATATATGTATATTGTATATATATATATATTGTATATATATATTGTATATATTATTGTATATATATATATTGTATATATATATATATATATTTGTATATATATATTGTATATATATATATATATATATAATATATATATATTGTATATATATATATTATATATATATACATTGTGTGTATATATATACATTGTGTATATATATATATATATATACATTGTGTATATATATATACATTGTGTATATATATATACATTGTGTATATATATATATACATTGTGTATATATATATATTGTGTATATATGTATATATTGTGTAATATATTATATATTGTATATATATATATATATTGTATATATATATATATACATTGTGTATATATATATATACATTGTGTATATATATATATTGTGTATATATATATTTGTATATATATAAATACATTGTATATATATAAATACATTGTATATATATAAATAAATTGTGTATATATATATATACATTGTGTATATATATATAGACATTGTGTATATATATACATTGTGTATATATATACATTGTATATATATACATTGTGTATATATATATACATTGTGTATATATGTATACATTGTGTATATATATATATACATTGTGTATATATATATATACATTGTGTATATTATATATACATTGTGTATTATATTATATACACCTTGTGTATATATATATACATTGTATATATATATATATACATTGTGTATATATATTACATTGTATATATATATATATATTGTTATATATATACATTGTATATATATATATATATTGTATATATATATATATATTGTATATATATATATTCTATATATATATATTGTATATATATATATATTGTATATATATATATTGTATATATATATATATATTGTATATATATATATTCTATATATATATATTGTATATATATATATATGTATATATATATATTGTATATATATATATATTGTATATATATATATTGTATATAATATATATTGTATATATATAATATATATTGTATATATATATATATTTTATATATATATATATTGTATATATATATATATATTTTATATATATATAGTATATATATATATTGTAATATATATATATATTGTATATATATATTGTATATATATATATATATATTTTATAATATATATATATGGTATATATATATATATTGTATATATATATATTTTTTTATATATATATATAGTATATATATAAATATTGTATATATATACATATTGTATATATATACATATTGTATATATATACATATTGCATATATATATATATATTGTATATATATACATATTGCATATATATATATATATTGTATATATATACATATTGCATATATATATATATATATATATATTATATTGTATATATATATATATATATATATTGTATATATATATATATATTGTATATATATACATATATTGTATATATATACATATTGCATATATATATATATATTGTATATATATATATATATTGTATATATATATATATTGCATATATATATATATATATTGTATATATATATATTGTATATATATATATAAATAATATTATATATTATATTATATATATATATTCTATATATATATATATTATATATATATTATATATTCTATATATATTATATATATTATATATATATATATATTGTATATATATATATTGTATATATATATATATATTGTATATATATATATATATATATATTGTATATATATATTGCATATATATATATATATTGTATATATATTTATATATTGTATATATATATATATATATTGTATATATATATATATATTATATATATATTGTATATATATTGTATATATATATATTGTATATATATATATTGTATATATATATATATAATTCTATATATATAAATATATATATATTGTATATATATATATATATATATTGTATATATATATATAGATATATTGTATATATATATATATATATATTGTATATATATATATACAATATATAAATTGTATATATATATATATTGTATATATATATATATTGAATATACAATATTAAATAAATGGAAACTATATTTATAAAACCATATTTATTTTCATTATATAATATTTCGGGGATTATCATATTAACAATATGCTATGCCTTCCTCAGGACAAAATACAATATAAACAGTTTTATAGATAAATTGATTCGACATACCGCTATATTTATCTATTTATCTATAAAACTGTTTATATTGTATTTTGTCTGAGGAAGGCCATAGCATATTGTTAATATGATATCCCCGAAATATATATAATGAAATAAATATGGTTTTATAAATATAGTTTGCATTTATTTAATATTGTAAATATACTCCAAATATTTGTCGAGTGCTTTTATATCAGTTATAATTATTT
>OZ024753.1:17097245-17109745 GCA_964016885.1 Eledone cirrhosa | reverse complement strand
TACCCATCATTATTGGAGCTACAGCTTAGGGGCGGTGAATTGGCAGTATCAGTAGAGGGTCTGAGGTAATGCTTTGTAGCAAAGAGTTACGGTCCTTTATGATCTGAGTTCAAATCCCGCCGAGGTTAACTTTGCCTTTCATCGTTACGGGATCGATAACATAAAGTACCAGTAATACACTGGGATAAGTGCTGGCCTTGTGCCAAAGGTAGAAACAATTATTGGAGCTACAGGTTATATACCAACCCGCTTGGACCAAAGTATGACTGAACTTGGATTTGTGGAGATATAGCGCAGCTCCCTAATTCATAGTCTACAAATGGCTGCGATAGCTGGCCCCTTCAACATTGCAAAACATTCTTGCGATTTGAGGGATGACAATTTCTTTTCTTTTACAACCTTGCCACCAGGAGGGTGGCCGGTCAAAAATGTAGTCGAAATTAAGAGAAAGAGAAACATACATACATGAAATACCTAGTACACAAAAGGCATAGAGAAGCAGGTAAAATATGTAAATGTTGACTGTGGAATCAACATGAAGGATGTCACCCACATCAGCAGCTGTCCAAAAATGTCAACATGATGCTATATACGTATGAGACTTGATGTACAGTCCACAGCACTATACAATGCAATCTGTAGAAAGGTTAGACCTGATAATAAACATATTAAAAGTTACAATGATGGAGGGCATACGTATTCCGAATATTAAAATATGGTCGAATGTCCCAGCCAAAAGCCTATTGAAATGCTAGAGACCAGACATAGTGATATGGAACAGAGAAAAGAAGGTATATTCAGCAGTGTTTGTCTGGTAGATGTCAATATAACGCTTGATATTTGTGAAAAGGAGAATATTTCTGCTGAACTAATGAGGAATCTGCTGACACTCTACCCTGACTACATATTTAGATATATATCTGTGATTATTTGGGCTCTGTGATATGTGAACTGCCTCATTACAAACCTGGGTTTCACAGAAGCTGGGTTTCACAGAATCAGAAAGAGTACGGCTAGTTAGGGAGTTGCAATTACAGTCCATTAATGGGACTGTAAAATCTTTAAAACGTATCAGAAATTCAACAATTTGTAGTAACTGCATATAGGCATGTATAGGTACAGTTAAGCTTCTATTATGTTCATAGCAAGCGAAACGGTATATAGCTTAACCACTGGGAAGAGAATACGTATTATGCGATTCCGGCTACACATGCTGAGTTGGAGAGGATATAGGGTTCACGTTTGATTTGCTGGATTTGGAGGGCGAGTACAGTTTGGTATATATATATATATATATACATACATACATGATGGCTGCCCCCTCCTTATCGAGTATGGCCATTGCATGATATACCATTATTAATAATTATTAATTAATTCTATCGTGCAATGCCTCTGCGTGAAGATATTTTTTAAAGTGAGGAAAGACTGTGCACTGAGCCAATCCCACTCTCTAAGCGACAGTAGCTATAACCCGAAAAGAAGAAAAGATCAACATCATCGGTAACTACTGAGCCGCAGGTTTTATATCGGAGTTAACCCAGTTTCCTGAGATGCCTTCTCCTAGAAGAATGCCCTGACAAAGGCTAGGGGTCTTTCACTCCCAGTGATTTAACCGCGCGGTACATGTGTATATGCATATTTACACACTTTTGGATACATACATATATACATACAAACGCGTTGTGTAGTTACTAATAAATATTGTTTAGAAAAGGTAAGAGAAACACAAATATAAGGACAACTGCCCAGCTGCCTGCTGTCGGTCACCGATGTTTTAATGCATTAAAGCATCAGTGACCGACAGCAGACAGCTGAAGATTTGTCCTTATGTTTGTGTTTCTCTTACGTTTCCTAAACAATATATATATTTCTGAAGAATATATATATGATATGGTTGGTGGTCACCGATATGTGCAGCTCGTTTGTCTACCAGCATATCATGTAAAAAATTATACATTTTCTATGTATTTCATCTGAGGAGGACATGTTTTGCTTTATGTTATACATAAAACTTTACATCTTCGAAATATATATAATGAAATAAATAGAGATGATATAAAGTATATACTTTTCCTTTATTACTACTACTACTATATATATATATAATAGTTCTACAACAATTAGTTCACCATACCGTAAACAAATATGTTTCACCTTATGCGGATCTTCAGCTCAGGCTGAATGAAGTTGTTCCTTTTCGGCACAACTTCATTCAGACCGAGCTGATGATCCGAATAAGGAAACATTTGTTTTCGGTATGGTGAACTAACTGTTGTGGAACTACTTCTACCAAACACGTCCCATGGACTGAGTGCTTCACTACTACGGATATAACCCTCCAGTGTTCTACTATTGTATATATATACATATATATATATATATATATACAATAGTAGAACACAAACATTAGATATATAATTGTTTCTTCTTTTGGCACAAGGCCAGCAATTATCCCAGTGTATTACTGGTACTTTATTTTATCGACCTCGTAAGGATAAAAGGCAAAGTTAACCTAAAATAAAGTACCAGTAATACTCTGGGGTAATTGCTGGCCTTGTGCCAAAAGTAGAAACAATTATATATCTAATGTTTGTGTATGTAAGTAAAGACAGATTGCTGGGGCTAATTATTTTCTTGGCTGCATATGGAAGCCCGATATTTAGTTACTGTATGGAAGCCCGATATTTAGTTAGTGTATGGAAGCCCGATATTTAGTTACTGTATGGAAGCACGATATTTAGTTAGTGTATGGAAGCCCGATATTTAGTTACTGTATGGAAGCACGATATTTAGTTACTGTATGGAAGCACGATATTTAGTTACTGTATGGACGCACGATATTTAGCTAGTATATGGGAGCCCAATATTTAGTTAGTGTATGGAAGCCCGATATTTAGTTAGTGTATGGAAGCTCAATATTTAGTTAGTGTATGGAAGCCAGATATTTAGTTAGTGTATGAAGGTTCATACAAGTTCGATGTCTGAAGTGAGTAAAGTAAAAATCACTTTAACCGGAAACTAAAATCGTGTCCTAGATTCACACACACTTATATACAAAACCACACACTCACACACACACATACAGGAAGTCATTACACACATACACGCATTACATACACAAACAAACATTTTCACACGCGTATAGACACGTAGACAGGTACCTGCACAAAATCAAATACTCACGTAATTTCATACAAACACAGCCGCATATACATATATAGACACAAACATACATACACAAACACTCGCACACATACATATAAACATTCCACATATAGACACACACACACGCAGGTACCCGCAAGCACACTAACCTTCGCTCCTATACGCACACATATCTTCACTCACATACAGACAAATAGAGAAGAACCCGCATACACACTTATGCACATACAAATATATACAACCACAAATTTGTATACACCGACACGCATTCACACACATAAAGAATGACATACACACTCACTAATACACACACAACAAACACACTGGCACAGACACTGTATATATGTATATAATATGAATATTAATTTATCCCACGCACTAGTAGAGCGGAGTCAATTGCTTTCATGTTAAGAAATGTTCAGTAACAGAAATCATCCCATGTTCCCTTTAGGGAAATGGATGTCGTGGCTCACATGCCTTTCCGAAGAACATTTCCAAATCATGTAATTCTACGCTACAAGGATCAGCTGAAAAGTTCGTAGGCTGACTATGAAGTAGTGATGATAGAGCTGTGAAAGCTTGCATACATTAATTTCAACTCTTCTTATTAATAACTGCATTGTTTCTTTCTGGAGACTATGTTGAAAAATAAACATGTGGGGGGGGGGGGCGTATGTATAGGTGTGCGTTTGTGTGTGAGAGAGAGAGAGAGAGAGAGAGAGAGAGAGAGAGAGAGAGAGGGAGAGAAAGAGAGAGAGAGACAGTGAGAGAAGCGTTGTTATATATCAAGGTAAATATTCAGGTAAATGAAGAATCAGGGTAACAATGTGTCACGCTCAATCTGTGTATTGCCCCACAATGCACACTGACGCCCCCACACACACAAAAAATAGGGACAATACCACCTTCTCAGCCCACAACAAAAATATTTTTTTTGTCACACCAGTCTGAGGAGCAGATCGATACTGGAGTCGGGTCCATAACTCCTATGGTTCACCTTGAGCCAATCCTCTGCGAAACACACGTAACAGGTCGATACATAATAAGTATTTTTTTATTATATACATTCTGCCATCGCACTGAGTGCTTGATTTCGTACCACGACCAATATATATATATATATATATATATATATATAGATAGATAGATAGATAGATAGATAGAGAGAGAGTAGAGAGAGAGAGAGAGAGAGAGAGAGAGAGAGAGAGAGAGAGAGAGAGAGAGAGAGAGTTTGTACTGATCTCCTTATACAATGAGAAGCTCAATCAAGATGAAGGGCTACAAACCCAATATTCAGAGCTTTATTAAGGTATAATCTAGTAAGCAAATATACACTTAAAAGCCAATATAGCATTACTTTATAATTAGTAACAATAAGCATATAATTAGGTTTACTAAGCATGTAATTAGGTTTACTAATTATAATATAATTCAAATTACATTTACTTCTAAATGGATTTTTGCTTACTAAGCTTTGATTTACTAAATATAAGTCTGTGTTCAAATCCCGTCGAGGTTAACTTTGCCTTTCATCCTTACGGGGTCGATAAAATAAAGTACCAGTAATACACTGTGCAATTGCTGGCCTTGTGCCAAAAGTAGAAACAATTATTAAACCTTAAGAATCTTGTGTATATATATATATATATATATATATATATATATATATATATATATATTGTTATGAGTTGGGAGGGTCATGCTGCCAATAAAATCACACGCACCTGTTGGTTTTCACTTCAATTTATTATAAACTTCCGGTTGGTTGGTTCGATAACCGGAAGGTTGTTTACATAGTCAAATCGCTTTCGTTACACATTCTGTGATCTCCTCAGTGACACAACATAAAACCCTAGTCACTGAGGAGATCACAGAATGTGTGACGAAAGAGCTTTGACAATATATAAACAACCATCCGGTTATCAGACCAACCAATCAGCAGGTGCGTGTGTTTTTATTGCCACATGACCCTCCCAGTATAACAATATTTGTTTCAACACACGTTTTCAGATAAGAAATCTTGTGTGTGTGTGTGTGTGTGTGTGTGTGTGTGTGTGTGTGTGTGTGTGTGTGTGTGTGTGTGGTGTGTCATGTTTATTATAGAAAAGGCTTCTACAGTAGTAAAGCTATTTCATTCAAAACAAATGATTTCCTGATGATTTCTTCTGAATGAAACAGTTCTAGTCCTGTAAAGGCTATTTCTATATTAACCATATTAGTGATGTACTCAATACATTAATAGAATGTAGACAATACTAACCCCTGATTCACCCGGAGACTCACAAATACATGTATATATATATATATTTATATATATATATATATATATATATATATGCAAAAGTTCTATTTAAAATTGTTGGGATACAACAAGTAAATATTTTTATAACTGATATAAAGCACTCGACAAGTATTTGGAGTAGATATACGATATTAATAAATGGAAACTATATTTATAAAACCATATTTATTTCATTATACATATTTCAGGGATACCAAATTACTATCCGGATGACTTCCAAAAACAATGGTTGCATTTTAATAGGGTACGTCAACGCTTATTTGTAAAACTGTTATATATTGTATTTTGTCTGATGAAGGCATACCATAATTTAATTTGGTATCCCTGAAATATGTATAATGAAATAAATATGGTTTTATAAATATAGTTTCCATTTATTAATATCGTATATATATATATATATATATGCAAAGTTTTATTTAAGTTTTATTTAAATTGTTGGGTTACAACGAGTAAATATTTATAACTGATATAAAAGCACTCAACAAGTATTTGGAGTATATTTACGATATTAAATAAATGGAAACTATATTTATAAAACCATATTTATTTCATTATATATATTTCAGGGATATCATATTAAAAATATGGTATGCCTTCTTCAGACAAAATACAATATAAACAGTCTTATAAATAGATAGATTTGACATACCTTACAACTTCAACTTCCATTTAAAAAGTTGATTTTCCATTTAAAAAGTTGATTTTTAAATGGAAGTTGAAGTTGTAAGGTATGTCAAATCTATCTATTTATAAGACTGTTTATATTGTATTTTGTCTGAAGAAGGCATACCATATTTTTAATATGATATCCCTGAAATATATATAATGAAATAAATATGGTTTTATAAATATAGTTTCCATTTATTTAATATCGTATATATATATATATATATATATTTTTATAACCTTTTTACACGGCCAAAACCCACTTTGTATCGTCCCGTACCGTTCTGTGCCGTCTATGTTTTTCTTCACGTGAGCCCTTGTGGCCAATAAAGAAAACATTATTATTGTGGATTGGCAGTATCGGTAGAGGGTCGGACGCCATGCTTTCCAGCATAGTTACGTCCCTTTACGATCTGAGTTCAAATCTCGCCGAGGTTGACTTTACCTTTCATCCTTACGGGGTCGATAAAATAAAGTACCAGTAATGCACTGGTAATTGATGGCCATGTGCCTAAAGTAGAAACAATTATTATTATATATATATATATATATATATATATATATATATATATATTTAGGTTTGTTGGTTCACCACTGGATACATGAGAGTCGGGTTAAAGGTTCATAGGCTGATTATGAAGGAGTGATGCTAGTGCTACGAAATCTTGCATGTATCAATTTAAAATCTTATTATTATTAACTGCATTGTTTCTTTCGAGGGACTATGTTGAAAAATAAACCTCATTTGGTCATTCCATGAGAGTATCTTGGTCAGCCTATGAAGGAGCGATGCTAGAGCTGTGAAATCTTGCATGCATTAATAACTACATTGTTTCTTTCCAGGAACTATGTTGAAAAACAAACCTCATTTGGTCATTCCATGAGAGTATCTTGTTCAGCCTATCAACGTTTCAGCCGCCTCTCATATATATATAACGAAGGAAGTGTGGTAAGGAACCAGGTGGACCAAAACGCATCACAGTACTCAATACTTAGGGTAGTAGAGTGGGTAATAGGAAAATGTTCAAGACCCCGACGGCAGAGCTCGAGCCGTTTCGACGGCTATTTCTGGACGGAAATTCTGTCCAGAAATAGTCATCGAAACGGCCCGAGCTCTGCCGTCGGGGTCTTGAACATTTTCCTATATATATATATATATATATATACATATATATATATATTATTTATCTATTTATGTGTGCTCCAGCCGAGGCACTGAGGCTATTATAAATAGTAGGGACCCGACGGTTGAGCTGTTGCCGTTTCTAAACCTAGTTCCATATACATATATATAGAAGTAAACAACAAAAAACAAAAACAATAACGAAGAGTGCAGTACAAACAGTGTTGGTATTAGGATCACGCTTGATATATATATATATATTATATATATATATACATATATATATATATACTCATAACTTTGGGCTGAATGGGGGAGGAGTCCTTAACCGTAGGGAATATGCAATGAATTTAGGCTAAGCTGCTTTAATTAAGGATCAGGTTGTTACGTACAAACGTTATATTTGACCTTGGTATTCGTGTATTTCAGTTGAAATGGTTCCAGCTTATGTTTGAGGGGAGGTTCTTAAATAACCTTCCAGTGAAATGTGGAGCTTTAGAATACAGTTGTTATTTTTAAAACTTTTTATATACATGGAATATTGTTTCGTGGGTATTGTAGCGGTTAGGGGGTACTTTAACATTATTCTGCTGTTTAATTATTGAAGTTACTTTGCTTTTCCGCAAAGGTTTCTACTTGGGCTCTGTTGCCTTACAGCAATTTAACCTAGAGTGTCTGCTTAGGTTGATCTTTGGTCGGTCTTTGGTCGGTCTTTGGTCGGTCTTTGGTCGGTCTTTGGTCGGTCTTTGGTCGGTCTTTGGTCGGTCTTTGGTCGGTCTTTGGTCGATCTTTGGTCGATCTTTGGTCGATCTTTGGTCGATCTTTGGTCGATCTTTGGTCGATCTTTGGTCGATCTTTGGTCGATCTTTGGTCGATCTTTAGTTGATCTTTGGTTGATCTTTGGTTGATCTTTGATTGATCTATGGTTGATTTTTGGTTGATCTTTGGTTGATCTTTGGTTGATCTTTCATTACCCAACATGTTGTTCAGTTGGGCTTCAACTTGAGATTTCATGTCTGCAAAACGAAATTTTAAACCACTCAGCCTTGCCGGCATCATTATATCTCATATCTTCTTCTTCTTCTTCCTGGGTGGGTCATTGGGGCAAAGTCCTCAAACATTCCTTCTAGTGGATCTGTCAGAGGTAACTGTTTCCAATTGATCCAACTGGATCTCCAAGCGAGACCAGCCAAGCTCAAAAACTTTTTATGTACATGGAATATTGTTTCGTGGGTTTTGTAGCAGTTAGTGGGTACTTTAACATTGTTCTGCTGTTGAATTATTTAAGTTACTTTGCTTTTCCGCAAAGGTTTCTACTTGGGCTCTGTTGCCTTACAGCAATTTAACCTAGAGTGTCTGCTTTGGTCGATCCTTGATCGATCCTTGGTCGATCCTTGATCGATCCTTGGTCGATCCTTGGTCGATCCTTGGTCGATCCTTGGTCGATCTTTGGTCGATCTTTGGTCGATCTTTGGTTGGTCTTTGGTTGGTCTTTGGTCGATATTTGGTTGGTCTTTGGTCGATATTTGGTTGGTCTTTGGTCGGTCTTTGGTCGGTCTTTGGTCGATATTTGGTTGGTCTTTGGTCGATCTTTGGTCGATCTTTGGTCGATCTTTGGTCGATCTTTGGTCGATCTTTGGTCGGTCTTTGGTCGGTCTTTGGTCGGCCTTTGGTTGGCCTTTGGTTGGCCTTTGGTTGGCCTTTGGTTGGCCTTTGGTTGGCCTTTGGTTGGCCTTTGGTTGGTCTTTGGTTGGTCTTTGGTTGGTCTTTGGTTGGTCTTTGGTTGGTCTTTGGTTGGTCTTTGGTTGGTCTTTGGTTGGTCTTTGGTTGGTCTTTGGTTGATCTTTGGTTGATCTTTGGTTGATCTTTAGTTGATCTTTAGTTGATCTTTGGTTGATCTTTGGTTGATCTTTGGTTGATCTATGGTTGATTTTTGGTTGAACTTTGGTTGATCTTACGTTGCCCAACATGTTGTTCAGTTGGGCTTCAACTTGAGATTTCATGACTGCAAACGAAATTTTAAACCACTCAGCTACGCCAGCATCATTTATCTAATATCTTCTTCTTCTTCCTGAGATGGTCATTGGGGCAAAGTCCTCAAACATTCCTTCTGGTGGAGCTGTCAGAGGTAACCGTCTCCAATTTATCCAGCTGGATCTTCAAGCGAGACCAGCCAAGCTCATGGCTGTTATGCAACCATCTTACTCGGGATCTTCCCTGGGACTCGTGCCGGTTGGTTTTACCTGTAAAATCTGTTCAGTGATTCTTTCATGAGACATTTTAACCACATGTCCGTAGTATCGGAGCTGTGATGTCACAATTCTGAGAAGTAGTGGCTCTACCTGGAGATACACTCTGATCTCTGAGCTATGCACTCTATCGAGTAATGTTACCCCAAAGACCCTCCGTAGGAATCCCATTTCGGCCGCTCGTATTCGCGATCGTATCTTTTATATATGTGTTTGAAAATGTAGGAAACAAGTGATCAGCAGCCCAACAGCCGCTCCTGGTCTTTAGTTTTCATCTTTAGGCGTCTTTTACCCGATTTTCTAAACTATTATTTAAAGCGATCGACCTCCGATACTGTTATTTTCTCCGTTTAGGATTCTTACATTTTCAAAAATTTACAAAAACACATGTATGTGTGTATGTATGTATGTGTGTATGTATGTATGTATTTATGTTTGTGTCAAGTTGCTCTTGAGTGCTACTGGTAACATGCAACCCAGTACAACCTATCGCATGGTCGGGTCGTCGGCGACTAAACCGGCAACCCCACCAAGTTTACTTGGTGAGGAAGGTGATTTTGGACACCCTGCAGGACAAAAAACAAAACCTGACAAAGGGCGGAAGAACTCATAAGGGTCAACGGCCATCCAAAAATGTGTAAATATGTCTATGCATATGTATGTGTGGAGGTGTATGCATGGGTGTATGTGTATGTATATGCGCGGGGACATAGAAATAGTCGGCTGGATACCCGATCGCGCTGTTAAACCACTGGGAGTGAAGGACCCATAGCCTTTGTCAGGGCATTCTTCTAGGAGAAGGCACCTTAGGAAACTGGGATGACTCCGACATAAAACCTGCGGCTCAGTAGTTACCGATGATGTTGAGCTTTTCTTCTTTTCGGATTATAGCTACTGTCTCTCAGAGAGTGGGATTGGCTCAGTGCACAGTCTTTCCTCACTTTAAAAAATAGCTTCACGCACAGGCACTGCACGATAGCATTAATTAATAATCATTAATAATGGTATATCATGCAATGGCTATACTCGATAACGAGGGGGCAGCCATCATGTATGTATGTATGTTCTGGTTTTATAATTTCACAAAGTTTTACCACTGGAGAAAGAGTAGGTTTCTAACATTAGACACAAGACTCTCTCATTGGAATTTACACAACATCAACTAGGTAGATATGTATGTATGCATGCATGTGTAGATATGGATGTTATTGTATGTGCGGATGTGGATGCTTTGAGTTGTATGTGAGCATGTGTATATGCTTTGTATCTGTACATGTGTATATGCAGTTATTAGACGCAAAATGTTTGGAATGTTTTACATATTTTTATTGTTCCATTAATGGATTGTACTTGTAATTTCCTAACTAGTTGTGTTCCTTCTGTTCCTGTGAAGCCTAGCTTCTCAAGTTTTGTATTGTATGTATGTGTGTATGTATGTATGTATGTATGTGCTACTGGTAACATGTATGTATGTATGTATGTGCTACTGGTAACATGTATCCCAGTACAACCTGTCTCATGGTCGGGTCGTTGGCGACTAAACTGGCAACCCCACCAACGTTTCTTGGTGAGGAGGGTGACTTTGGACATCCTGCAGGACTAAAAACAAAACCTGTCAAAGGGCAAAGGAGCTCTTAAGCGTCAATGGCAATCCAAAATCACCGGGAGAGATGACCCCTTAGCCTTTGTCAAGGCAGAATTCTATGAGAAGGAAAACTCTGATATAACACCTGCAACTCTGATGGTATCCAATGATGTTGACTTGTTCTTCTTTTTGGTAAATATCATCTTGGTTAAGAGAGTGGGACTGGCTTTGTGCAGTGCCTTTGCTCACTATAAAAGCTTCACAGCACAGGCATTTCTTTATATCTGGAGATCTCTCTGCACTGTCGTCACATGGTACCATGGGCCCAGCACTATGTGTCAATAATTGTCACAAGTGTAGTGTTTGTACCAGAGTTTTCAAGTCGCTGGCTGGAATAAAAAGTCACACTTGTTCAGCGCATCGGTAGGGGTTCTCCTACATGGATATAAAGTAGTGGCCGTACTCGAAAACGAGTTGGCAGCCACCATGTATGTATGTATGTATGTATGTATGTGCGTACGTATGAGTATGTGTGTGTGTGTGTGTGTGTATATATATGTGTGCGTGTGTGTGTATATGTGTGCGCATGCGTACGTGTATATGTGTTTGTGTGAAAAAATGTTGGTCCATTTTTCCGGCAGATTACAGCAAAGATACTGAAAGACAAGCAGCACTAATGGCGGCTGGTAGTTAGCAGCGAGTAGAGAAGCGTGCCTGCAGAAAGATTGCTTGGTATCTCACCAATGTGTGAGAGAGAAGCTATAATCAGCTTTTGGACACTGGTTTGTTTGTGTTTTGTTTTTTGTTGTTGTTGTTTTGTTGTTTTCAAGCATATCAGTGCACGGAATTTTAAGTGGTGGTGGTTGAGGGTAGATGGAGTGGGGTTTAGTATTAAGTGTTAATAGGAGGTAGAGCAAAAAGTGGGAGGGCTTGCAGTTTACAATTGCTTAGTTTTTCAAACGTGTAACAAGGGTAAACATTTATTGTCCTTTTTTCGGAGAGATTAGGGGAGATTCACGAAACGAAACGACAATCGAAAAATTAAATTTAAGGGCCAAGAGGAGAGGGAAAAGAGAATAAATATCTGAGAAAATGAGAAGAAAGGATTAGGGTTAAAGGGAGAGATGGGGGTAGGAAAAACCAAGGGGTGTTATGGAGAGACGGAAGTAAAGATGTATCAATGTTATTAAGAGGGATTCATGAAAATGGAGAGAAAGTAGATTCATGAAAAGGGGGTAGAAAGGGTGAGAGAGGGCGAACAGTAGAGAGGGAGGGAGAGATAGATAGATAGATAGATAGATAGATAGATAGATAGATAGATAGATAGAAGGTAATATATATATATAAATCCTTAATAGAAAAGTTATTAAGCTTAAAACAGTTGTGATTATTATATACATACGT
>OZ024753.1:17084745-17092245 GCA_964016885.1 Eledone cirrhosa | reverse complement strand
AAGTGTTTTTACGGAGGTACCAGGTCTTTCTACTATCTTAATATTGAGATTATGTTTCTTTAGGGCCCTTCTAAATTTGTAGGCTAGTTCGCCTCTAGGGGTTGTATTGATGAACATTACACTCTGGTATTTATTGCTATCATACCATGAGTTTATTCTATTGGCCTTGTTCTTAGTTCTTTCTATTCTATTCCAAAATTTGCTCCTATACAAGGGGCAGGTCCCATTTATGTCATTATTTACCATTTTTTCCCATTTGGTTCTGGCTCCTTTATACACTCTGATTCTATCTCTCTGATTGTAGCCAGAGAACTGCATACGGTGGATGAAGTGTTGTATGTGTCTCTCTAGTTCTTCGGGGTTGCACATGCGGGACACATTTCTCATCACCCGTATCAAATCCGCAATCAGTATGTTGATTTTGGTATGGTCCGAAATGGCCGAGTTTCGGTGGATCAGATATTTGGAAGTCATGGGTTTGGAATAATGGGAATGGAGGATTTGTTTTTGGTTGTTAATAGTATCTAACCAGAGCTCTGTGTCTAGTACAGGTAATCGATGGTTGGGGTGTCTACTTGGGTAGTCTATAGTAACTCTAATGCTCTGGTGGATGGAGTTTGCTATTTGCTGGATGCTTTCCATTGTGTTTTTCTCAGGTTCCTGACTGTTCTTTAGTGGGGGTGTCTTAACTACGATGTTTATATCATCTACGTAGCGGGAGTACATTATCAGGGTTAAGCTGTCTTCTAATTGTTCTTTAAGTTTTTGTTTAAGTCTACTGTCCCACCATACCATGAACAAGTTAGCTATGTCGCCTGCAATGCTAACACCAATGGCTGCTCCTTCCTCTTGGGCATATGTTTTACCATTAAATTTGAACATATGTTCCTTAAGGGTTAATTTTATGCTGGCCCCTACCGCATGTGCAATCATTTTCTTCAGTTCATCGTGGTTTTCGGGTGTCCGTATGGCTCTGGTCCACCCGTTCCATCTATCTGTGTGGGTTTTCTTGGCCATTGAGGTAATGGTAGGTGGTCTGCCTCTTGCTGGTCTTGTAGGGCACAGGTTGCTAAGGTCATAAGTGTCTAGGTAACTATTACTATGGGTAAGCTTAAGTAGAAGTCCCAGCTCACTGGTATCAATCCCACGGAACTCAACCTTGCACTCGCTGATCATTTCGACGCATTTCTCCACAGCAAAATCCACGTCAATAGATGGATACAGGGACACAACATCCATACTGCCTATTATGCAGTTTGTTAGGTCCCCAGATCGGTTACCCGCGCCGATTCTGCTGAGGAGGTCCTCCGTGCTGTCACACACATCTGGGGACATCTCAATGATGGGGCGTATGATCAGGGAGAGGAAGTAGGACAGTCTGTAGTTACTAGCAATGTTAGCCCCACAGACTGGCCGTGTTGGTGGTCCCGCGACAGGGTCCCAGCCCGTTTTATGGTCTTTTCGAAGCCCATACAACGCCGGCACGTCATTGTTCCAGGCCTGGAAGTTGTTGGCAGTCCTTTTGTTGGGCTGCATTATATTTGTCCACATCACCATATGGGCATTGAGGGTTTTTTCTCTATCCTCATGCTCCTGTGGTGTTACCTCTCTTGTGTTAGTGATGTGGGGTTGCATTGCCTGGATGTAGTTTGGCAGGCTGTCAACCGACATTCTGCCAGACTTGTCTGTTGGAAAGCATGCTATCTCTCCATTACGCGAGCGCTGCATGAGCTTACGCAAGCCATTTGCAGATTCTTCTCCCAGTTGCTGGGCCTCTATTCTATTATGCTTCTTGCTATACTGTTCTATAATATTTCTAAGTTCGGATTTAGCTATACTAAATTGTGCTTCTGTTTGTTCATCGACCTGCGACGGCAACTGCGTGCGTTTGTTAAATGGCAAAGTCGTGGCGTGGACTCGTCGTAGGTCGAATGATTTATCGGAGGGGTTATAAAACGGAGAGTTCCAGGCTGCTGCTTTATGTGTACTAGTGCTATTGTTAGTTGTGTTGTTTCTATTTCCACCAACAGCAGCAGCCTCAGCTTCATGGTTGTTTCTATGTCTCTCATAATTACTCCTGTCTCTTTCCACTGGCTCAATGTTGTTATCTACCCTATTTTGTGTGTCTGTGTGTTCGTCTTGGTTATTCTCTTTGTCCTTAGTCTCCCTACTCCTTTTAATCCTATTACTTTCTCTTATTTCTCTGATTTCTGTGCTACTGTCATTACTTGTTTTCTGTGTCTGTGTGTTTGTTAAGATTGTAGTGGTGGTGAGAGGCATTGAATGTGTGTGTGTTGTTGTTGTTGATGTGTGTTGTTGTTGATGTGTGTTGTTGTCTCCGTGTGTGTGTGTGTTATCGTTGTTGTGTGTGTTGTTATTGTTGTTTGTGTTTGCGTGTCTGTTGTTGTTGTATCTGGGTATGTTGCTGTTGTTGTTGTTGTTGATGTGTGTGTTGTTGTTATTGTTGTCTCCGTGTGTGTTGTTATTGTTGTTTGTGTCTGCGTGTCTGTTGTATCTGGGTATGTTGCTATTGTTGGTATTGTATCTGGGTATGTTGCTATTGTTGTTGTTATTGTTGTTTGTGTCTGTGTGTCTGTTGTTGTTGGGATGTGTGTTGTATATGTGTGTGCGTATATTGTTGCTTTTGTTTTTGTTTTTGATGTTCCAGCGTAGTTTCGTAAATGATTTTTCTATTTCTGACAGACAACTAATCATATTTACCTTCTTGAATGTCGCAAATTTGGGTGGCAGACGTAACACAGACATTTCATTATTATCTATTTTCGTGTTTCCATAAATGTTGGTATTTTCATTGTTGAACTCTTCAGATAATGAGGTGTCGGCCATGTTGATACCGTCAATTTTGTCGGGATATCTATTGGTATACTCTATAGTATCCCGATTTAGCTTTGCCTGTTTAAGCCACTTTAATTTTCTGTTAAAGTGCTTATTACATTCTTGAGTAATAAGAACAGACACACAGACACAAACAACAATAACAACAACAATAGCAACATACCCAGATACAATACCAACAATAGCAACATACCCAGATACAACAGACACGCAGACACAAACAACAATAACAACACACACGGAGACAACAATAACAACAACACACACATCAACAACAACAACAACAGCAACATACCCAGATACAACAACAACAGACACGCAAACACAAACAACAATAACAACACACACAACAACGATAACACACACACACACGGAGACAACAACACACATCAACAACAACACACATCAACAACAACAACACACACACATTCAATGCCTCTCACCACCACTACAATCTTAACAAACACACAGACACAGAAAACAAGTAATGACAGTAGCACAGAAATCAGAGAAATAAGAGAAAGTAATAGGATTAAAAGGAGTAGGGAGACTAAGGACAAAGAGAATAACCAAGACGAACACACAGACACACAAAATAGGGTAGATAACAACATTGAGCCAGTGGAAAGAGACAGGAGTAATTATGAGAGACATAGAAACAACCATGAAGCTGAGGCTGCTGCTGTTGGTGGAAATAGAAACAACACAACTAACAATAGCACTAGTACACATAAAGCAGCAGCCTGGAACTCTCCGTTTTATAACCCCTCCGATAAATCATTCGACCTACGACGAGTCCACGCCACGACTTTGCCATTTAACAAACGCACGCAGTTGCCGTCGCAGGTCGATGAACAAACAGAAGCACAATTTAGTATAGCTAAATCCGAACTTAGAAATATTATAGAACAGTATAGCAAGAAGCATAATAGAATAGAGGCCCAGCAACTGGGAGAAGAATCTGCAAATGGCTTGCGTAAGCTCATGCAGCGCTCGCGTAATGGAGAGATAGCATGCTTTCCAACAGACAAGTCTGGCAGAATGTCGGTTGACAGCCTGCCAAACTACATCCAGGCAATGCAACCCCACATCACTAACACAAGAGAGGTAACACCACAGGAGCATGAGGATAGAGAAAAAACCCTCAATGCCCATATGGTGATGTGGACAAATATAATGCAGCCCAACAAAAGGACTGCCAACAACTTCCAGGCCTGGAACAATGACGTGCCGGCGTTGTATGGGCTTCGAAAAGACCATAAAACGGGCTGGGACCCTGTCGCGGGACCACCAACACGGCCAGTCTGTGGGGCTAACATTGCTAGTAACTACAGACTGTCCTACTTCCTCTCCCTGATCATACGCCCCATCATTGAGATGTCCCCAGATGTGTGTGACAGCACGGAGGACCTCCTCAGCAGAATCGGCGCGGGTAACCGATCTGGGGACCTAACAAACTGCATAATAGGCAGTATGGATGTTGTGTCCCTGTATCCATCTATTGACGTGGATTTTGCTGTGGAGAAATGCGTCGAAATGATCAGCGAGAGCAAGGTTGAGTTCCGTGGGATTGATACCAGTGAGCTGGGACTTCTACTTAAGCTTACCCATAGTAATAGTTACCTAGACACTTATGACCTTAGCAACCTGTGCCCTACAAGACCAGCAAGAGGCGGACCACCTACCATTACCTCAATGGCCAAGAAAACCCACACAGATAGATGGAACGGGTGGACCAGAGCCATACGGACACCCGAAAACCACGATGAACTGAAGAAAATGATTGCACATGCGGTAGGGGCCAGCATAAAATTAACCCTTAAGGAACATATGTTCAAATTTAATGGTAAAACATATGCCCAAGAGGAAGGAGCAGCCATTGGTGTTAGCATTGCAGGCGACATAGCTAACTTGTTCATGGTATGGTGGGACAGTAGACTTAAACAAAAACTTAAAGAACAATTAGAAGACAGCTTAAACCTGATAATGTACTCCCGCTACGTAGATGATATAAACATCGTAGTTAAGACACCCCCACTAAAGAACAGTCAGGAACCTGAGAAAAACACAATGGAAAGCATCCAGCAAATAGCAAACTCCATCCACCAGAGCATTAGAGTTACTATAGACTACCCAAGTAGACACCCCAACCATCGATTACCTGTACTAGACACAGAGCTCTGGTTAGATACTATTAACAACCAAAAACAAATCCTCCATTCCCATTATTCCAAACCCATGACTTCCAAACATCTGATCCACCGAAACTCGGCCATTTCGGACCATACCAAAATCAACATACTGATTGCGGATTTGATACGGGTGATGAGAAATGTGTCCCGCATGTGCAACCCCGAAGAACTAGAGAGACACATACAACACTTCATCCACCGTATGCAGTTCTCTGGCTACAATCAGAGAGATAGAATCAGAGTGTATAAAGGAGCCAGAACCAAATGGGAAAAAATGGTAAATAATGACATAAATGGGACCTGCCCCTTGTATAGGAGCAAATTTTGGAATAGAATAGAAAGAACTAAGAACAAGGCCAATAGAATAAACTCATGGTATGATAGCAATAAATACCAGAGTGTAATGTTCATCAATACAACCCCTAGAGGCGAACTAGCCTACAAATTTAGAAGGGCCCTAAAGAAACATAATCTCAATATTAAGATAGTAGAAAGACCTGGTACCTCCGTAAAAACACTTATTAGCAAGACATACCCGTTCCAAAGACCCTCATGTATAGATAAGAAATGTATAACCTGTAAAATAAGCCCCCATATTAACTGTAAAACTAGAAATGTAGTATATAGCATAAGATGTACTGAGGGACAATGTAGAAACAAAAATATAGTGTACATAGGTGAGACAGCTCGTAGTATAGGGGAACGAATAAATGAACACTGGCGAGACCTCCAAGATAGTAAAGAATCATCTGTGCTCTACCAACATGCTAAGATAGAACACAGGGGTAAATTAGAGAGCATAGAAATAAAAATAGAATCCACACACAAGAAAGACGCAATGTTTAGGCAAATTACAGAGGCAGTAAGCATAAAAGAATTAAAACCAAAATTAAATAGAAAATATGAGTGGAACAGCAACATCACAACTTACAATTAAGGACAAAATGAAAACACACACACACATAGAACAAACAACTTAAAATTGAAAACACACACAAAATGAAAACACACACAAGACAAAATGAAAACACACACACACATAGAACAAACAACCAACCAACAATAAATAAATAAATAAACAAACAAATATAAATAGAAAAATAAACACAAACACACACAGACACCAGGATGTGGCGCATGCGCAAACTGAGCACGCAACCCACACACAAACAAAATGGCGTAGGATAGAAGAAAGGAAAGGCACAGAAACGAAGAAAGAAATCCCCAGTCACTGAAGAGGTCACAGAGTGTGTGACGAAAGAACTATGACTATATATATATAAACAACTATCTGGTTGTGGAACCAACCAACCAACCAGAAATTTATAAATTTGTAAATTTATAAATATATATTAAATTAAATTGAAGTGAAAGCAACTGGTGCGTGTGTTTCTTATTGGCAACATGACCCTCCCAAAGTATAACAATATCGGTTTCAACACACGATTTCAGATAAAGAATCTTGCTAAACAAATTCAGAAACGATATATATATATATATATATATATATATATACGTATATATATATATATATATATACGTATATATATATATATATATACGTATATATATATATATATATACGTATATATATATATATATATATGTATATGTACATACATATATGTATACAGCGGAGGATGGTGCGGTGGAGGAGTTTGGTGGAGGGGTGGTAGGTGATGAGGAGGGGAGACAGTGGATGGGTATGCTGTGGCGTGGGGTGAGGGTGGTGGAGCGGTGGACAGCACGGAGGCGGGTGAGAGCGGTGTGGACGAGAGAGGGGGGTAACCTCTGCGGATGAAATGGCATTGCCAAGATGAGGGAGACAAGCTACTGGGAGAGGCTAAAGGAACTGAACCTCTACTCCTTGGAGCGAAGACGGGAGAGATACGCAGTGATCTACATGTGGAAAATCCTGGAGGGACTAGCACCAAACTTTGGCATTGGGAGCTGACCTCCCTGTCAGACTAATAGCCTCCTCCAGATCTGACCTAGGGATCGTCAGTAAAAGAATACTGGATAGGATTTTGCCCAAGCTTCGGAAGAAAACTAAATTACAGCAATGGTCATGCACGAGAGAAGTAATAGAATGGTTTAAAATCCTGCATGAGAAAAGTAGGACCAGCTTTATATAACTGGATATCGCAAGCTACTACTCCTCAATCTCACCCATAGTACTTAATAAGGCCCTATTTTTAGCGATGTCCAATACGGACCTAACCCGAGAGGAGGTGAGCATCATCCACGCCGCAAGAAAGACCTTATTCCGTTTCGATGGAGACCTTTGGACCAGGAGTGATTGGCCAAATAACTTTGACATCACGATGGGCTCCAGCGACTCAGCACAGGTAACGGACCTGGTTGGGCTCTACCTGCTGAAGCAGATAAAAGATGAAATCCCGTGCCTGGGCGGCAGATTATACCGTGAGGATGCTCTATTCACAGTATATGA
>OZ024753.1:17067245-17074745 GCA_964016885.1 Eledone cirrhosa | reverse complement strand
TTTGAGTGTGGGAACGTTTAAGTGTGTATGTGGATGGGGGAGGAGGTGTGTGAGTGTATGTGTGTGTGGGAGGCAGGGTGTGTGTGAGTGTATGTATGTGGGGCGCACGGTGTGTGGGGGGGGACAAGATGTGTGGGAGGGAAGAAGTAGTTGGTGGTCAGTTTACACAACACACCAACAGGTATTTAAATGTTGGTGTAGAGTGTTATGGGAGGGGGCGTGAGAGGGGTGGGGCAGAGTTGGATGAATGAGAGGGGGACATAGGGTGTGAGGGGTATAGTGTGAGAGGGAGAGTGGGAGAGGGGAGTGGGAGAGGGGGAGCTAGGCAGAGACAGGACAATGGCAGTGAAAGTGGTAGTTGTGCTGGTGGTGGTGGTGGTGGTAATGGCAGTGGTGGAGCTGGTTTTAATGGACGCAGCAGCAGCAGTAGTAGTAGTAGTATTAGTAGTAGTAGTTGTGGGGGTGGTAGAAGTCGGGTAGTAATAGATGTGGAGGTGTTGGTGGTAGAGGTGGGGTAGTGGTAGTAGTGGTAGTAGTTGTGGAGGTGGGTGGTGGGGTAGTGGTGGCAGTAGTATAGTGGTGGAGATGGTAGTGGTGGAGATGGTAGAGGTGGGATGGTGGAGATGGTAGAGCTGGGGTGGTGGGGTGGTTGTGGTGGTGGTGGTGGTGAAGATGGTGGGGTGGTAGTGTAGTAGTGGTTGTGGTAGTAGTAGTGGAGGTGGTGTAGTAGTAGTGGTCGTGGAGGTAGAGAGGGTAGTGGTGGTAGTAGTGGTGGAGGTGGAATGGTGGGGAAGTAGTAGTAGTGGTGGTAGTGGTGGAGGTGGTGTAGTAGTAGTAGTAGTAGTAGTAGTAGTAGTGTAGTAGTAACTTGGGTGGTGTTAGGTTGTAGTTTATGAGGGCCCAATGTTCTGAGTGGTTAGTCAGTTCTGTCGGTAATTCTGAGGTCCCCAGTTTGACCCGAATGCTTGACATCGTGTGAAAATGTGCAGACGGAAAATATTTGGCCAGAAACACTTTTTATATCTACAAAGTCAATCACATTGCATCTTTTATTCTATCTTTCAGATCGATTGATTTTATTGATGGAAAAGAAAATAGATGATATAAGAGAGGAAAGAAGAGAGAGAAGAGAAAAAGAAAGTAAGGGGTGAAAGGGTGGAGCAACTGTACATCTCAGTGAAGGTGGCCAGACTTTCACCTGAGACCCTAAATTATATGAAATTTGAGGCCTTCTCTAAAATAAAATGTGGAATAATTATACATGATTATTATTTTCCTAATTTATATATATATTTAATTACATATATACATAGAGCATGCTTCTTCCCGTTACCTTTACTACTGAAATACTTAATATATATATTAAGGGTAAATTATCAATCACATATATTTTTATTGTTTGACCCGAATTACTTGGTCGTTTGTTTTGGCTGTGCGGATGATCTGTTTAACCATCATCTCAATGTGTTTGGCCCTTAACGTATGTTGTAGCTCTGATTCACATGAATCATCGAGCGCTTGCCACACATATCGGACGTTGATTTTCGTTAATTCCTGAGCTGAAATACGATTCTCGCTAATTTATATTTATATATATATATATAAATATATATTTATTAAAATAACAGGTTAAAGTTTAGGGAAAGAATCGCTGCTTTCACCCTTAACGGGATCTTCTGAAACTCTTTGGATTTTAGTCTTCAAATTTATTGTTATTACTATATATATATATATATATATACAAGTGGAAGCTTAGTAAAGTCGAACCTTTGGCTGTGACCAAGCAAAATCAACCTACAATTAGGAATGAGTAGCAAAGCACTCAATAAGGGTAGGTCCTTAGAGTAATAACATACGTTTAGATAGCTTGACAAAGTGAAAATTGCGGCAAGCAAAACCCAACAATTCAATACCAACAATCGAAAAAACTAATCAGGTTATATATATATATATATATATATATATTGTTATACTTTGGGAGGGCCATGCTGCCAATAAAAACGCATGCGCTTCAATTTATCATAAGTTTCCGTTTGGTTGGTTGGTTGGTTGGTTGGTTCGATAACCGGAAGGTTGTTTATATATTGTCAAAGCTCCTTCGTCACACACTCTGTGACCTCCTCAGTGACTAGGTTTTTATTTTATGTGTCTCTCTTTTCTTCTGTCCCACACCATCTTGTTCTTCTATGTTGTGTGCTTAGCTTGCAGAAGCGCAAGCTAAGCGCACAAGGCGCCCGAGGTTGTGTGACCCTAAGCTATAGCTTATTTAGCTTATTGGTAAGTCCAGCACTGTTAGGCGGTATGTTTCAGTTGCGCCTCGCGGACAAAATAGCGATGGCAATGATGTGTAGAATGGCCAGCTACACCCACTGGATCAGCCACTCTAACTCACAGGGCTCCTTCCTCGGGTGGGATGCACCCCCTGCCATTTCTACGTAAGAAATTGTTAATTCTGAGATCGAAGACACTCCATGTCTCGGCCGTAACAGGCACAAAATGGAAGTTTATTGCGTGCGTGTTTCAGAAGTGTTTCAACCATGATCGGTCCATCTGATTGTATATAAATCTATATTATCCCATGTCTGTTTTTTTAAACAGTGTGATGTGATTTGAGGGCTATTTGTCTACTATGTCTCAAGACCATGTAGGAGCTCCTGTAGATAGCGGTGTTCATAGATGTGTTGTGACGGCAAATTGGTAGAGTCGTTAGAACGTCCGATAGAACGCTTTGCAGTATTCGGTTCGGCCCTTTGCTCTTTGCGTTCAAATCCTGTCAAGTTCAACAAAAAGAGTACCAGTTAAGTAATGGGGGTTGATTCTTCCTCTATATATTTTTCCCACTTCCATTCCCTCACTCTATATCTTACTCTGGAAGGAAACCTGCTGTATTCAGACCTGGGGAATATTGCGGTCCGCCAAGTTTAAAATTCCCAAGTAACGCCTACGGCATCCTAAAGAGCCAGAACCATGCATAGATGAGTTAATAGTTTTAGTGTTGGATGTAGTGATATTGTTTAACATGAAGGTGTACCTGGTCACAAAGCCCAGTCATGACCCTCCTGTCATTTGTTTTCAGCCATAATCTATCTAGAACTGTATTATCTAATTTCTCCTTAAATAAAGTTAAAATAACGTAAAAGACATTCATCTCATGACAGAATCGTAGGGGCCCGTCCTGGCTCACGGCATGTCTGGACATTTGAAATATGGCGGAGTCTATCCGTCATCAGACCTGAAGACAGCCTATCTCTTCTAGAAAAAGAAAGAGAAATAGAAAGAGAGAAAGAGCGAGAGAGAGTCGCCATCAGTACTTGTCTGATATTTTTCGACCCACAAAAGATAAAAGGCAAAGTTGACCTCGGTGGGACTTGAACTCAGAGCGCAGAGTTGGAACAAATGCCGAGGCAAGCTACTCCAACGTTCTAGTTGTTGATAGTGCTTAAGTGTTGATATTGAGGATGATGTGATAGTGTTGATGTTGATGATGATGATGATGATGGTGTGATAGTGTTGATGTTGATGATGGTGTGATAGTGTTGATGTTGATGTGATAGTGTTGATGTTGATGTGATAGTGTTGATGTTGATGATGATGATGATGGTGTGATAGTGTTAATGTTGATGATGGTGTGATAGTGTTGATGTTGATGATGATGATGATGATGGTGTGATAGTGTTGATATTGATGATAGTGTTGATGCAGCTCTGGTAGTGTTGATGTCGTTGATAGTGTTGATGTCGTTGATAGTGTTGATGTTGAGGCCCCGGTCACATCTGATCGAGGAGACATCTAGCATAGAGATAGTTGATCAAATTATTAGGCTATAGAGTTCTAGATTCATAGAACCATAGATATTGTCCCACAGATCCACAGATCTAAATCCAGTTCAAGATATATATATATATTTATTAAAATAACAGATTAAAGTTTAAACAAAGAATCGCTGCTTTCTCCCTTAACCAGAAGATCCCGTTAAGGGTGAAAGCAGCGATTCTTTACTTAAACTTTAATCTGTTATTCTAATAAATATTTGCTCTAGGGTTCTTATATATTTGATATATATTTATCCGAGCCCTCTTTGAATTTTAGTCATTACATTTATTATTATTACTATATAGATAGATAGATAGATAATTTTCTTTTTATTTGCCACCAGGGCATCAAAAAGTGGGACAAGTACAATGGGGGGAGTTTAATGAAAAGGCGTCCTCAGTAAGGAGGAGGCAATAACAAAATATAAAAATAAAATAAAATATAACAAAATAAATTTTATAACAAAATCCTCAATAGGGAGGAGGCGCCTTGGGGGGGGGGGGGGGGTTGCACACACACTCGAAAAAAGTGTGCAACCCTTCTCCTCAGGAGCACAGAGAGGGGGTGCTCTCTTGATCTTTCATCTTCCTCACCTATAGTCTGATGTAGAGTGAAGGCCCATTCACACGGGCCATTCTCGCCACTTTCACCCATCTTTCATAAAAATGGCTGGGGTGCAGCACCTCTCTCTACATCCTGATCCTTCTTCCGAAGTGATATCGGAAGAAACGGACCAGTTGTTGGCCAGAGAGAAAGGTGTCTGACCTCAGTCCTTTCAGACGCGTCCACCATACAACCTCTTTCGCCATGGCTATTACGCACAGAAACACCGTCTCTCCTTCGTTTTCGAAGAGTGGAGGCGGCTTGATCGTTACAATAGACTCGGTGGTCAACCGGATCGGTCCCACCCTTGACAGCAGTTGTTCCACATAGCCCCACAGATCGGCAATGCCCGAGCAGTGTACCAATGCGTGTGCAACGGTTTCCTCGTCGCACACGCATCTGGGACAGATCTTTTTCGAGGGGTCCCTACCCGGGCGCCTGTATCTGTAGAGCTTTTCTCGAACGGGCAGAGCCCCTCGGTAGCACTGCGAGGCTAGGGACCTCTGGAAGTTATCCATGGGTCCCGGGCTTAATGTCCTACCGAACAGGTTGGCAGTTCGTCTTCCTCCATGTCTAGGGCTTCTCCGATGGCGTCGTCGCACCTGCTAACCACCAGCCCTCTATAGAATGACGAGGTGGATCCTCCACTGACAGCCGGGTCAGACTGCCAGAGAGCCGTGAGCGCCTGGGCACACTCGGTGTGCCAGGCGCCCAGTTTTCTCGGTCTTTGCATGACCCAGGATTGCAGCTCGGTGAGCGAGACGAGTCTGGGCAAGGCTCGCCTCACAAACGGGGCCCACACCGGTTGGCCGGTGAGGAATACCTGGAGGTGCCGTAGCCTTAATGCGTGTTTACGTATCATTAGCCACGGCATCCCCAGCCCTCCTTTCGAAGGGTGTTGACAGCAGATGGATCTCCTCACCATAGGAGCCCGCTTCTTCCAAAGGAATTGGAAGAGTGCGCGCTCCATTTTGGCGAGCGTTTCCCTTGGGCAAGGCACAACGGTCAGGCGGAAGTAGATGACGGACGCTATATAAGTGTTCGCCACCCCCGCCCGACCTTTCAGGGACAATGCAAACACCCTGTTCGTTACCTCACCCCAGTTCTTCTCCACCTGGAGGTCTGGTCCGAACCAGACCCCGAGCAACTTGACCGGGTCCTCCGTCCAGCGCCCGGCGACGCCATCGGAGGGCATCGATCTGCCCCTCTACGTGCCGAGTTGCAGACCGATCGACTTGTCCCGGTTCAGCTTAACCCCTATAAACCTTTCGTACTCCTCCAGTAAGATGCCGATCGCCCCGATTTCCGAGGCCGTCGAGACCATTACTGTTACGTCATCGGCGTAGGCCGACACCGCTTTCCGCAATCCCGGTTCCAACGGGATGCCCTGCAACAACTCCAACTTCCGTGCAGTGGCTCTAGAGTCATTACATACATAAGGGAGGAGAGAGGGCACCCTTGTCGGATGGACCGCGCGATTTCGAACGGCTCCGAGAGGTAGCCGTTCACCTTGACCCTAGAGCAGATGCGGCTGCTGTGCATGGCATTAATCCAGCCCCTGAAAATGGGCCCGAAGCCTGCCGTCGCTAGCACCGCATTGAGGTAACCATGGTCGACTCTGTCGAACGCCTTAGATTGATCCAAGTTGATCAGGGCCCCACCAAAGCCGGGTTCGTTCCCAACCTTCTCCATGATGTATCGCATGAGGTGGAGGTTGTTGTGGATGGACCTGGACGGGATAGCACATGTCTGCGCATCTCCCACCAGGTTGCACACGACAAGCGCCAACCTCTTTGCTAGCACCTTGGACAAAATCTGTAGCTCTGTATTTAGCAGAGTTATGGGCCTGAAATTATTTATATCGTCCCCCTTGTTCTCGTACTTCCTCACTAGCGTGACTACGCCCTTGGTCACAGCACACGAAATTCTCCCGTTCTGTTGCCAGTTGCAGTAGACCGCCTCAAGGAGATCGGGGAACAAGTCCGGCATAGCTAGATATAGTTCGTATGGAACACCATCGAGACCCGGGGATTTGCGTTTGCCGCATTGGCTCAGAACGTCCTCTATCTCAGCGGCTGAAATCGGCTCCTCGCAGGACTTCGCCTCCCTGTCCGAGAGACGCTGCAGGCCGTCGAGGTATGGACCGAAGTCCACTTCCCCAACCGGCTCCCCGCCCCTTCCGAACAATCTGGCAAAGTGCTTTTGAAAAGCCTCGCACATCTGCTTAGGTTCAAGGATCACCCGTCCATCCTGGTCTCGCAAAGACCGGACAGTGGATCTACTCCCTCTTTTGGCTTCTGTCACGCGGGTCCAGCTAACAGCTTTGGTCCCCTCGTTTCCCAGAGCACGTATTTTGCTTCGGACGATGCAGCCTTCGTGCTTCGCGTCGAAGAACTGGCCCAGGGCCGTTCTCGATGCTAGCACTCTGGCCACGTCGCCGCTTCTAATTGCCTCTTCTACATTATCTACCAATTCCCTTTTCTTCCTATTCCTATTTGAGGCTAACTCCTTACTAAATTCTATAGAGACTACTTTAATCTCTCTTTTGAGAGATCCCCACCACCTGCTGTTGACGATGGCGCCCGTCAACCGCTCCTTAACTAAAGTGCTAATCCGGTCCCTGTAAGCCTTACTTGCCGGTAAGGACAAGTTGAGCTTCCAGTAATCGGGTCCCTGTCTATGCGTTCTGTCAAGGTTGACCATGCAGGTTACTAACTTGTGGTCTGAATAGCCAACCATGCGCATTTTTGGACAACTTAGAAAGTCCTTATCCTTATTTCTAACTAAGAACCTATCTAGGTACGACCTAGATGATCCGCTGCGGTTTGGCCAAGTCCAGGTTGGCGCAGTCGGAAAATCTAGTCGATATCTATCGGCCAGGTCAAATCGACCGATTAACCCTTTGAGGCTATTACACCCCTCTCTATCGGGACAGGCCCCTACGTAGTCCCAGCGTGCATCTAGGATACCATTCCAGTCCCCCACTAATAGCAAGGAGCGGGACGTCCCTAGAAAAGTCTCCAGACGATGGAAGAAGTCCGGCCGCATTGACCCGAAAGGGCCGTAGACAGCTACCAACCTAAA